>QEPC01007373.1:1546133-1570835 GCA_003113815.1 Sphenodon punctatus | reverse complement strand
CAGCATCTATGCCCGATGACAAGTCAAAATGCTTGGCCTCAGCAAAAGTCCTTCTGTACGCCCACATATCTCTTTGTACAGCTGAAGATCTGCCTCCAGATGGCTCCTTAAGCATCACCACTCCAATTTACATCCCAGCCTCTTTAAGTCCGCCAGATTGTTGTGACCCATGCCCTGGTGACTACAAAGCTTGATTTTTATAATTCCCTCTTCTATGGGCTACTGACAGTGCTTAGCCATTGCTTGCAGCTTGTTCAGAATGCAACAGTGTGGCTGATTACTGGTTTGGGCAGCCGTGATCAGATTATGCCCACCCTGCGTTCTCTGCATTCGCTGCATGTAGAATGACTGATCAAGTTTAAGATCGCACTTCTGGTTTTAAGGGCCCTGAGTGGTTTAGGTCCTGGCTATATTTGAGACCTTCTGGAGCCTCACAATGATGGGTATCTGGACTCAGGAATCACCCGCTGTTTGTGGGTTCCACTATCGCGTCTTAAGTCGGCTGGCGATCAGACTTTTGCTGTGGTGGGCCCCTCAGTGTGGCACTCTCTCCCCCCCGAATGTTCATCTCAGTTCCTCCCGCCATACCTTTAAAAAGCACCTGAAAGTGCATTTTTTTTCCGTAGGTGCTTTTAGGATCCACTGTTGGTCCCCTTAATGTATTTTGTCCTCTCTTTTCCCTTCCCAAATCTTAGTTTTTAATATTATTTTAATTACATGCGTTAAATTGTTTATACTGGGCTTTTATATAAAATGTGGAGCACTCCGAGTACCATGAAGGCAGGGGGGCGCTATAAAAATAAAATTATTGTTGTTGTTTTGTTTACAGATGGACCACTGATCTGACCCAGTATGGCACTACTTATGATCTTATGTTCTTAAATGCAGGACTTGGAGGACCTGGAACAGTTTAATGCAATTGTAGCCGCATCCCCTGCCCAATAAATAAAATATAGTCTCTGAATTTAAAGAGCAAGGCATGCAGGTATGCCTCCTCACTTATTATCAAAACATGTGTCTTTAGTTTGATTGAGAATTTGAATTTGCAAAGAGAATTTAATTGGCAATAAATAATACTGCCTGTAGTACACTAACTTGTACTTCAGATGCTGCCTTTTATTGGACTAGCTTCTCTGAGATTATGTAAGCTTTCAGACTTACAGGGACCATCCACAGACATGTAAAAAAAGTCAGAACTATGGACTGAGTAAATGCAGGACAAATATTTTATAGCAATCACTTGGGAGGGGGTTGCTACAAAAGTCATTAGCATTTCAAATGCTTAAATACAATGAGAGGAAACCAATAATCACATGATAAGCAAAATAAATCCTGGCTAGGATATGTATGTAACAGGGTGTTGTAGGCAAAGAAGTTCAAGGAGGAAAGGTAGGTAGCATTTCCAAACATTTAAATACAATATAGAAAATACAGAAGGGGTAGACCTAAACAGCAGGTTGTCTATTACCAGGGACTTGTATTCATTACATTTTCCCATTGGTGGCAATGGGAAGAGTACGGGTTCCGATCCAAGGTCCACGTGTGAAGACCAAAACTGGAGTTGTGGATGCGCGCAGAGTGGACCTGGTGTAGACTGGCTGGCTCCTTGACCCTGCTGCTTGGACTTACCTTCAGTTTGTTGCCTGGCTTTAAGGGGCTGATCCTGCAAAGACTACCCACGATCAAAGTACCCAATAATGCGTTAAAATACTTTGCAGACTCCTGGATTACAACGCTCACCCCATTGCAGGAACAAGTCCTACAGAGAACATACTGTGTGTGCCTTGCATGAGGTCTTTAAGAAAAGCATTCTAGCTCTCCCCCCAGTTTCTAGGCAGCAAACCAGAGGCCGTTTTTCAAACAATCATGGATGGGGAGGAGGTCCTTGTGCACTGAGTGAGATGGCCATGGGTCTCCTACCCGCATGGAGTGTGTGGGGAGGGATTTTAATGGGCCAGGGATGGGTGTGCACTCTTACAGACGTACATTTTAGCCTTCCCCCGCATGGAACAGTTCAGATTTTTCCCCAATGCTCCATAAGTGGCCATGGGTGGGGGGTGCATGGGTCACAGAAGCGCACGCACCCCCCACACCGCCTTCAGATGGGTATTTGGAGGCATGTGGGATGGGTTACCTGCATGGTTGTGTCTCATTTATAAATGGCCAGAGTTTCCCAAACTGTGAGTTAGAACCAGAAGCGAAATCATACCACTTACAGATGAGGATACATACCCAGGTGATATCTGATATACTTTGCATACGTCAAAATAAGGTCATGCAACAAAGTGTGTGTGCGGGGGAGGGGAGCGGGAACCTGGGAACCACTGCAGTAAACAAAAGCAGGTTATTTATTTATTTTAAGAAGATGGTAATTGGATTTATCTTTTTTTGTAAAAAAAAATTAAATCCCAAAACAAACCCTTCTGGGAGAAGTTACATTCTGCTGTATTAGATTAGTTCAACAAACTATCACACCATTTCTACCTCTGGTTCTGTTTACATTTTCCTGAAATGGCGCATGGAGGAAAACAAAAACAGAAGCAAATGTGATAAGACTATCATAGGTTATAACAGCCATAACACTGTCATATGACTTTTTGTTAATCTTTGCCATTATGGTATTACAATGGCCTATTTAAATTCATTTGCAACAGTGACTAGGAATGTAAGGTAATGACATGCATTTTTATGCTGTTGAATGAGATCTTGCCCATGTTCCAGATGGAAACACAGGCAACATTTTTATGTTGCAACAATGAAATGTTTCCCCCAGTACTAACGCATTCTACATAAATTTGCATGCATTACAACTGATTTAAATAGAGGGACAAAAAGAGCTTGTCTGCCATGTTTCTATTATGAATCAAACTATAATAGGCTGAAAGAATCTGCTGGGCAGAAAAATAAAGACAACACTGTTTGTGTTAAATAGACTTATTTACTCGGGAGGATAATAAAAGTAATTTCTTTACCAGGAAATATTAGTATCTAAGTTGAAATTCTACAGTGAACTGAAGCCCCTCAACCCTTATCAGTGTGTCTGTATTTATTTATTTATTTAAATTTCTTGACTGCCCCCTCCTGCTACAGCAGCTATGGGCAGCTCACAACATATCAAAACCATTAAAAAAGACATAAAACAGGCAGCCCCCGCCCCCACTTGGTTGCATGACCTTATTTTGACATATGCAAAGTCAAACCCGGAAGTTCCCCGGAAGGCCTAGTAACGTGCTGACGCCGGCAGTCACAGCCAGCGCTGAAGCCGCCGGAGTGCCGCTGCCGCCGCCCAGAGCTCAAGGTAGGAAGGTGATTCCTGGGTGGGAAGTAGGGTGATCCCTGGGGTGGGGTGGGTGTTAAACCCCCCACCCCACCCCAGGGATCAGTAGTACCGGTACTTACTTACCTGCTGGCTGCTGCTGGACACTGGTGCTGGGCTGGCTCTGGGTCGCTGGTGGCAGCCCGGAGCCCGCAGTAGGGCTCACAAATTTTTGTTTTTTAAATCCAGGGTGGGTGGGGGGTGTCCCCCCTTCCACCCGCGCAGCCTGGACTCAGGGAGGGAAAGTGTTGGGGTTTTTTTGTGGGTTTTTTTTACATTGCAGCCATTCATTTGAATGGCCGCAATGTAAAAAATCCGGTACCTGAGAATCCGATAAACGGGCCGGATTACCGGGTTTAATCTGATACTGCTGGTACACCCAATACTGGCAGTATCAGATACCGGATGATCCGGTAGTCCCACCCCTACAATTGACCATGAGTTGCTGCTTTGGCGGCTGAGGGATGTTGCTGGTGTGACAGAAGTTGCTGGTCGGTGGTTTCAGTCATACCTGGAAGGGAGGAGCCAATCGGTGGTGATGGATGGATATGTGTCATCCCCGGGGGGGGGGTGGAATTGCGGCATTCCTAAAGGTTCTGTTCTTCCACCCATGTTGTTCAACGTATACATGCAGCCCTTTAGGGATGTCATGATCAAGCATGGGCTTGAGTATCATCAGTACGCTGATTATACACAACTTTACATCTCTTGCCCTGTGAGCCCTGCCAACTCAGCCTCAGCCTTGGAGTGCCCTGCATCCTGTCCCGATAGTGGCCAATCTTTTCCCCTTGGGAAAAGTAGCTGATAGGTCACAATGGGCAAACCATCCCCTATTGTTCCAGCCCCCAACAGTAAGAGGATACGTTCCCAAAACCTACTTCGTCAATAGCCATGAATGGACCTATCCTCCAAGAACTTATCCAATCCATTTTTAAAACTACCTACACTACCAGTACCTACACTTCTGCTGGCAGTAAGTTCCACAAGTTTATTGTGTGCTGAGTGAAAAAATACTTCCTTTTATTTACTTTAAATATGCTGCCAGTTAATTTCATGGAGTGTCGCCTTGTTCTAGTACTCTTAGGGTAAAAATAACCACTTCCTATTTATATGTTTCACACCACTCATGATATTATAAACTTTTATCATATCCCCTTTCAGTTGTCTCTTCTCCAAGCTGAAGCACCCTAACCTATCGAGCCTCTCTCCATAGTCCACAATCACTCCCAAGATCCTTTTCCTGAGTGGTAGCTCCTAATTTCAAAGCCAGGATTGTATACATTTGTTGCAGAGCAGAAGTCATTCTGCCTTTTTACTCTTGCCTCTCATCACACCTGAAGCATATGATTATGTTACAACAACACGGGCCTTTGTACACTTTTTTTGTTCAGAGAAAGTTCAAGTAAACACTGAGATAATATTTTCTCCCCCTGCATATGACATTTAAAGCCAGAGAAATATTTCCATGGGAAGGTACTGTCTGGCAGCCAAGCAAATAGAGTACACTGATTTTTTTATTTTTTTAAAAAAATGCTTCACTAAGTTAAAACAATATTTATTTCCTCAGCGGAGAGGCTTGCGGAAAGGACATTATTCCCATTGTGAGTGTCAAAAGGCTTTCTTTAGCATCTGTGCAACAGATACCTTTAAATCCTCCATTTGATAAAGTGCCTTTTGTCAGGAAATATATATGTTGGAAATTAGCACTTCCTTCAACACTACAACCTTGACATTGAATATAATTGAGGAGGTTAGTGTTGGTGTGTTCCTAAGTATTACCTGTCATTTGAAATATGACAGTGCTGTAACTGCAAGACCTTGGGGATGTTAGTACGTTGGCACTGCCATCTGACTGCCTTTAGAATCTGCGAGACAGCCTTCTTACTGACTTCGACCCTGAGATAATTAACATGGCCCCAGAGGCTTGTGCCTTTTTGCTTCCGCGCACTTGTTGTTTAATAAGATGTTTGTTGCTTATGCTTGTCTCTGATTCAGTGGAGTGCCTTTGGGGACTTCGGATCCTTCAAACCCCACCATAGTTAGCCGGTCTAGATAATGCCTTGCATGCATTCATGCCTTTACTTTTCTAGCAACCGAAATATTGCAGTCAATTAACCAGCTATCTTGATTTAAAAACAAACCAAAAAAACAAAAACATTTTGCCCACTTAATTTATTTCTAGGAAGTTGCATTTATTTATGTACTGCAGAAAGCAAGAAGGGGTGGGAAGAGACTTTAGAAGATAGCCCTTGCTAGTCTGTGAAGCTGAACTATATTATAGCAGTGCTAAATGACATAAAAAGAACTGACAAATTTAAAAAGCAAGCTTTAAACATTGGGCATTTTTAGACACACGTTAAAGTTCCAGATGTTTCAGTCTTCTGGGTTTACAAGTCCACAAGTAAGTTCCGGATTCATTTTTCACACACACACACTGCCCTGAGGCAGTTCCTGGATGAATTCTTCACACACACACTGCCCTGAGGCAGCCTAAAGTAGCCNTCCTGGATGAATTCTTCACACAAACACTGCTCTGAGGCAGCCGAAAGTAGCCACAGCTGTAGATGTGACAGGTTGCCATGGAAACCAAGTGACCACAGCTGCCTGGAGCAAAGCAGTTTACAGGAGAACCTTTTACACACACAAGTTCTGGGAGAAGTTTCACGCAGAAGTTCAAAGATCTGGATGAGTGATTTTGACACACACAAAGTTCTGGATGTTACAGCAAACATCCAAGAGAAATTAGGGATGTGCGAACGCAGTTTGGATGTTCGGAGTTCGGGCCGAACTCGGCCTGTTCGGACGACCGAACCGAACGTCTGAACCAAACGTTCGAACGGCCGAACAATTTGGAAAATTTCGGATGGTGGGAAAATTTCGGGGGTGGGAAAAACGTGACTTTGGGTGGGAAAAACGTGTCTGGAAGGGGGAGGCAGCTGAGGAGCAGACTTCCTGGAACCAGGGGTGGAGGCCAGGGGTGCTTCAGGGTCAAATGATACCGATACTAACCATTTTTTTTTTATTTTGGTATTGGTATGGATAGCACTATTTTCAGATGTTCGGCCGACTTCGGCTGAACCGAACTCCGCCGAACCGAACAACTGAACCCGAACTCAGGTTTTGAACCAAACATCCGAACCGTGTTCTGTTTACACATTCCTAGGAGAAACGTGTGTCTAAAAACCCATTGAGGCAGATCGGATGGGGTTTCAGTTGTTGGTCTATTGGGGCAAAGCCTACATTTAATATATATCAGTTTAGAGCTGCAACGCGTAATGCATTTGCCACCCCCAGGCAATACCGGAAATTTTGGGTACCTGAATCAGTACTCAAATACCATTCAGGTACCCAATTACCCAAAATACCAGGTGTAGAACAGCCTGAGAGAAATGCTTGTCCTTTAAGAGAGCTACCGCCAGCATAGTTACAGGTGCTTGCATGGCTGCAGGTGCTGCACAAAGCAGAGGACAGTGCCTAAAGTAAGGCAGCTGTGCTTGGGCATGGCAGAAGCTAGCCCAGGGATTAAAGCCTGAGCCAAGCTACAGGGCAGCTGCAGGAGAGGTAGGAGCTGTGGAGAGCTCAGTCTCAAACAGTGAGCTGCTTGGGAGCAGTGGACAGAGATTTGGGGAGACAGGAGCCGAGAGTGCAGTGGCGGCTGGTGTTTTTTGAGACTGGTGGGGCAGTGGGTGGGTTGAACCTACTGCTGGCGAGCCTAGGGGTGGAGCCAGGGGCAAAGGTAGACCAGTGACGTGACTTAATCCAGCAGCAAGGAGTTCCCAGGGTTAACATTGGATGGACATTACATTAGTTGGAAGTATGAAACGATTACCTATCTTGCTTTATTGTGAAGTTGGGCAGGTCTGTTATGTTCTGATTGTCTGTTTTATGACTTTCATGTTTTGACCTGGCATGACCTCGCTAAACTATGCTAATTACCAATCAATGGTATGCTATTTCACAATTTCTTTGTTGTATTGAATGTTGGGTTTTTATAACACATTATGTGTGTGTGTGTGTGTGTGTGTGTATGTATATGTGTATGTATATATATGTATATGTGTATGTATATATATATATATGTATATGTTTTTCTTTCCTTGGTATATTTTAGTCGTGGTTTAAATATTGCTCGATATTTTAATGCCTTATTCGTTGCCTTTGTATGTTTGTTTGTTTGTCTGCTTTGTTTGTTTTATGTGGGCCATGGCGAAAGCCCATGCCGAAATAAATTTACAAATTACATTAGTTAATGCTGAGAACTCCTTGCTGCTGTGAGAAGCACTCCCACTGGGGGGATAGAGAGCCCTCTTCCTGGGGTCCCATCCACTTTCTTTTTCCTACCAGGTCCAAATTAACCATAGCAGGTTACAAAAATAGATTACATTGCCATCACCTATCTTTATCCTGAACCCTCAAATCCTCGATTTTCATGACATCCTTTTCATTCTTTTTTCAGAGAATGGGGCAACCCCATTCTTTCCCCCCTCCCCCAAGCAGCACCCTGGGTCCCTTTTCATGAGTGTTTCCCAGAAAAATAACTAAAAATAACTAACCCACCAATGGGGATGTATCTGAATCAGGTCCAGTAGCAGCGTGGGGTAAGAAAGCCACAAACAAGACAGGCCAACCAGCACTCTCTCTCTCCACCAAAATGGTGCAGATCATCAGCATGCCAAAAGAGGAGAGCTCTCTTTTAACCCCACCCTAAGGGGTGGGGTACAGGCAGGCAGTCTGAGCCCTCAACAGTAGCAGATGTGCACAGGCACACACTGCCTGGGCGTTTGAGTCTCCAGTCCAGACGGAGTCTTTCACAGCAGCCCATAGGGCTCTGTGGAACACTGCCCCCACTGGTGGGAAAATCAAAGTACTTTTCCCCAGTCAGGCAGCATGGGCTCTAAGCCCAGCTGCCCAAATTGCTTTTGTAAAGTTTTGTCCCTTAAGGGACTCCTTAGAGCAGGCTCAGCAGGAGGCACTGGCCCCGACCCCCTCAGCTCCTGCCTGCACATATGTTCAGGGAGGCACAACAACAACACTGAGCACTCAGCTGATTGCTGAACTGGAGGACTTGGAGCAAGTCTGGAGCGGGTTTCTGGCTCCCCTCCTCCCCACTTGGTGCCTTTGGGACTCAGGTAAGGTTTTTTTTTTTTCTATTTGGTTTTTTTCCTTTCTTTTTAAAAGCATGAAGAGTGTGCAGAGGGGGATCAGGCCAGGAGAGGCTATTGGTGCCCTATACAGCCCTTCAACATGCATAAATGACCACCAAGTGTGGTTAAAGTGTGGCTAGCGTCATGTCTGTTTTCAGCCAGAGCTAATTTGGCAAAAGACCACTTATTGGACCTAGTCCTGCCAAGACTTACCCTGGGTCTGATGGTATCCTGTTACAGCAGGTATTTCCATTTCCAAATTACCAATTTTTCCATTTTCCATTCAGAAAATGAGATAGCAACTTGAAAAGTTGGGACAATAATTGGAAAGCGAAGTAAAAAAAAACTGGTAGAAAAAGTTGGAAAATCAGGCTGGAAAATGGCATTTCAATTGAGCAAGTACCCAATCAGATACTAAATGGATACTGATAGTGATAGTGATAGTGATACTAAATGGATACTGATAGTGATAGTGATAGTGATACTAAATGGATACTGATAGTGCCCAAAGTATATGTTGTTTGAGGGCTTCCAGGTATTAGTGAGTCCAGAAAGTGACCATCTCCCATTGTCTGTTACAGTTTGTACTGGTAATAGGCAGGCCTGCAGTGGGCTCCCAGAACATCCTAAGCAGGAGTGTAGGTGTCGAAATAGGTGGAATAGTGAATTGGTAATTAGGATGTTTTCAACGTTACATGAGGAGTATCTACAGGGTTTGCGTTTACAGGTATTGGCAGAATCCCAGGAGGACGTAGTGCAATGCACCAAGATATATAATGATATTGTTTCATATTTAGGAGCTCAAGGGCTCTTTAAAACTTTCCGCCCAAACTGTAAATTTGCCCCTGGCTGGTTTGATCAAGAGTGTAGGGGGGCAAAGAAGAGGCTGGCTAAAGCTAGGTGCCGCTGGGTGAGTACCTATTCGGTGACTCACAAAATGGAATATTTGGCCGAGAGGAGTGCGTATAAGTCTCTGGTAAAAGAGAAGAAATTTCAACATAAAACACTCCTATGGTCAAAACTTCAGGTGGCGGCTGAAACCTATGATTCCAATTGTTTCTGGACCATAATAAAGTCCGGCACGAGGAAGGTTTCCGGAAACATGGCAGTACATATATCGGAAGATACTTGGTTATCCTTCTTTGAAGAATTGTATAAGGTAGTGAGGGTTGAGCAGGATGTTCTGTCAGCAGATACCTACCCTGTGGGGTTATGTAGGCAAGGGGAGGGGGATTTCCAAGAGATGGTTGTAGAAGATGAAATCCTGGAACTTATTGGAGCTTTAGCTAAAGGCAAGGCACCTGGAGGAGACTGGATAGTATCCGAACTATTGCAGCTATGCCCCCATTGGTGGGCCTCCTGGTTGGCTAAATATTTCACACTGATAAATAAAACTAGATCAGTACCAACAGAGTGGGGGGAGTCCATCATTATCCCTCTGTTTAAAAAAGGAGATGTATGCGATCCAAGTTCATATCGCCCGATTAGTCTTATTCCGGTGATAGGCAAGCTTTATGCTAGGGTTCTCCTAAAGCAGCTGGAGCACTGGGTTATGTTGAATGATATCATCCCTGATGTTCAGTTTGGCTTTCGAAAAGGGTATTCGGTTATTGATAATTGCTTCCTTTTATCACATATTATCTATAAATATAAAAGAGTGAGATCTGGGCAGTTATTCCTTGCATTTATAGACCTGCGTAAGGCCTTCGACTCTGTTCCAAGAGGAAAACTTTGGACTAAATTACAACGTCTGGGGATAAATGAGACCTTGTTAGCCCTTATAATTCAAATTCATACGGGCAATAGGGCTCGAGTTCGGGTTCCTTCTGCTGGTCTTTCAGATAAATCTATCCCCATACAGAGGGGGGTTAGGCAGGGTGGAATACTGGCCCCCACTTTGTTTAATATCTTTCTGGGGGACCTGATAGAATATCTGGGAATGCAAGAAGGACATCCTCCTAAGATCAAGGATAGACCAATACCAGTTTTGATGTACGCAGATGATATCGTGATATTATCACAAACCCGGAAAGGTCTGTGTTTTCAGCTGGAAAAACTGAGGGAATATTGTGAGGTTAACATGCTCCAGGTCAACCCTGGAAAATCCCAGATTATGGTTATTGGCAGGAAACGTGTGGTGCACCAATGGAGGATCGGTGACGAGCCCTTATTCCAGGTAGACAATTATGTCTACCTGGGTATGAATTTTTCTAAAAACATGAAATGGGATAGACATGTACAAGAGTTGGCACTGAAAGCATTAATAGCCGCTAGAGGCATTAATAAATTTGCCTCTGGGTATTTAGAGGCGCCGGTATCCCAAATTCTTAAAGTTTATATGGCTAAAGTTAGAAGTCTGCTTGTGTATGGGGCTGAGATATTTGATGGACCTTGCTGTTCCAAGCTGGAAGTCGTCCAAAATAAGTTCTTGCGTGGTATTTTGGGGGTACCACAGGCAATCCCAGGATCAGTTCTTAGGGCAGAAACCGGAGCATGTTCTATTTTGAATCAGATCAAAATAAAGGGCCTGTGTTACTGGGTGAAACTTTGTACTCGGGAGGAATCGAGTTTGACCTCTCTTTGTCTGCGGGAAGAATTAGAACAAAAGCAGACCCCTCTGTATCCTTGGGTGAGCAAGATTATGCAACAGTTGCGTAGTATAGGGCTGTCTATGGATTTTTTATCTACTATAGATCGGGCTAGTATGGGACACATCATTAAATCTAGGGTAATAGATATTGGAAAACAGGAAGATATTGCAGCACTGGCAGATTGGAAAGCTGCACCCAATTATCATCGAATTAAACAAGTGCATAGATTTGAGTTATATTTGGATTGGTTTCCCAAGCGCTGTATACGTAGGGCTTTTACACAAGCACGTTTACAGCTGATTAAGTCGGCTATAACTCAGGGAAGATATACGAATCAGCCTTATGCAAATCGCACCTGCCCATGTAGCGATAGTCATTTGGAGGATGTTTTTCATATTATCCTTCATTGTCCGCTATACGAAGAACTACGGCAAGCTTGGTTAGCTCCTTTGTGGCACAGATATCCCTACTTGTCTGACTATTCCCAGTTAGAGCAACTTCTCACTACAAAGGAGAAGGTAGTGGCAAATGCTGTAGCCATATTTGTCCATCTGGCCTCCCAGAAAAGGGAGGATTTTGGTGCCTGCAATGTAGGGACTTTGTAAGGACAATACCCTATGTGTTATACCTTGGTGGACCTTTCTTTTGTTTGGAAGTAAGGGTGGGTGTGAGTGGCCTGGACGGATCCCGGGGGTATGGTTAATTAAAATGTCCTTGGTAAATCGAATGGAGGATAGGCTTGTATAGGATTGGAATAGTCTTAGGACTTGAACAATTGAATTTGTTATTACCTTAGGGGAGATCTCCCTGTTGAGGTCCCCCACAGAAGAGTAAGGTAAATTTTTAAAAATATTTCTGGCTCTGGACTGGCTTTTCTGTGATATATCTATGTGGTGATAAATGATGCTGTGGCATATTATCATGGATGTATTTTGTGATGTTATTATTTTATTTTATTTTATGGTTTTAGTTGCATATTACTTATCTGTATATTGATATGTTATATCATATTATTAATTATTATTATTATTATATTATATATATTTTTTGTATATATATGTTTGTGGGTATGGCTATGGCGAAAGCTAGCTGAATAAAGTTTATATATATATATATAGTGCCCAAAGTTACGGGATGAATCGAGTCCTGCAATTTCGATGGGTTGCAGGACCCGCCTTTTTGGCGGGTACTCTTCAGCTCTATATCAGTTAGCTATCTTGTGAGTTAAATGTGTGTCAATGAGCATGGATTGGATATGTATTTAGTGTAGCCCTATAAAAGCATGTTGAAATTGTGACTGTCAGCTTTTAGCAATAAAGGGAAAAGGTGGACTAGACTTATAGGATGCAGTTCTAGAGTCCGCGTACGCTGCCAGCAGGCATGGTGCACAGCCAGAACATGGCCGAGGCACGTGTGTATGCTGCACGTGCAGCAAGTCCCATGGGACACAGGCACAACCCAGCCCGATGCAACCTCCTGAGCCCACATACCCTTCAGCCTAGGGGATGGAGCAGGCATGGCTTCTGCTCCATCCCCGGGGCCACAGGGGAGTGTGGGCTCAGGGGTCGCATCAGCCTGGGTTGTGCCTGTGCCCCGTGGGACTTAAACTAAACTGCCTAACTGAATCAGACCAATGGTCCATCTTAGCCCAGTATTGTCACAACCTGACATGGCAGCAGGAGTTTAAAATTCGGGTCCAAAACCAGCTCTTCCAGGGACTCTGGCAGAGGCCTCCCCCAGGCATGCTACCACGGATCTTGAAGTGGAGATGATGGGGATTGAACCTGGGACCTTATACGTGCAAAGCGCACACTCTTACCACTTGAGCTATGCCCCACCCACCTCATGTGGCATGCATGCACGCCTGAGTGCCCACATTCTGGCTGTGCGCCATGCGTAGGCGCAGTGTACGCGAACCATAGTCGCACACATAGGATAAGGTATCACTGTAAATACAAGCTGATCATGGCAGTACTGTTATGCTACTGAACCTTGAAAAAATTCTTCCCTCAGATTACAATTTTTGTGCAAAACAAAGAGTTGCCAAAGGTTGGTGCTGCTCCTCAGGGGCTCCGAATAATATATTTTAGTTGCACATTGATTTGAAATGCTAAAGTTTAGCACTGAATTTCAGGCTTGCTCAAGCTTTACGCAACAGTGAATCTGAAAGCCCAGACCACTAGCTGTTTTCCTTCTGCAAATATACTTTGGTCCTGGGTCACTCAAAACAGGACCTGTGTTCTTTTATATTAAGTGCATGACCACAGTATAATAACTTATAGATCAATTGCACTACATTGAATCGCCCTTCCTAACAAATGAACAATGCAAGATACTTATTATTTAGAAAAAAATATCTTGAAGTGTTTTGCTGAATTTGGTCAATGGGGATAGAACTCCAATTGCTTCTGGATTGTCACTTTCCACAATTTGAAATAAAGTGGACTTCCTGCCCCTTCCATCACCATCTTTTAAAAAAACATATGCTATTATGAGGCTATAGCCTGATGCATGAGTTACTGGGTAAAAATTCAGTGCCTTGTGTTATGGTGGAGATTGTACTATATTGCAAAAGTCCCTTCTGGCTTAGAAATCTATTAATCAATGGGGGGGACCTCTAGCTTTGGGGGGGGTAAAGGAACTGTTACATACGTCTGAGAGGACAAATCATGGTGAATGCTGTTTCCATTGGAAACAGGTCATTCGCTTTCATTCATGCAATGTGGAAACTTACAGGGTTTTTTCTGTTGTTTTTGCAATTTGTCATTATTTGTTGTGATTTGAACAAAGCTACTATGGGGATGATCCCAAGCCCCATGTGCACCCTGCATGCATCCTCACGGACTGTGGAGATGACAGTTAAGTGCTGGGGAAGTGCTGGGAATTGCTGTAAAACTGTCGTAAATGTGACTGAAAACAATAACCATGACAAAAAGTGGAAAAGTGCTGGAAATTGATTTAAAAAGATGGGGAAATGCCATAAAGGGACAAAAATGATGAAGAATGCCAGAAAGTGACAAATCTGATGGGAAATGACCAAAAGAAACCCCACAGATGCTGATAGCAACAATGGCAGAAGCCCAGACTCACCGGAGACTGATAAAGTACCGACACACACTTGCAAGTGCTCCCAAAAGGTCGGTATTTCCCTGCAGAACAGGAACACTTGCTCTCATCTCAACTCTACCGTTACACAAAGTTGAATGACATGGATTCTTTAGTGTAGACAGAGGGAAGAAATCCACTTAAGGCAGTTTGTTACAATATTGAAACTGGGATTTTCAGGCTATTATCTATGCACCTCAGCAGGCATGGTCAAGCCTCTTTATTTGCTTCAGTTTCATTTACTTCAATTTCTAGGCCACCCCCTCCTGCTGCAGCAGCAGTTCAGGGCGGCGTACAGCATGATAAAAACATACAAATCTAAAACAGCATCGATAAAAACAGAATATAAATAGCAATCTAAACTTATACCCCTTAGGAAATGTTATGATGTCAGAAAGGGGATGGGAATGTCCCCACGACCTGTCCATTTAACTGATGATGTTTTATGCATTTTAGTATTCTTTTATTTGTTGTGGGCCACCCCGGGATGCCATAGGAATGAGGGGGCGGCCAATAAATATAAATTAAATAAATACATTTCAGATCTGGCTGTCATTAGAAGCCCCAATTCCACAGAGTTACAGGATGGTCCCGGAGCCCTGAGACTCTGGATTGAAACCATGATTCAGCCTCGTGGTTGGAAGGGGTTCTGCAATGAGATTAGTCCTGTTAACCTTAGGATCAGAATTTATGAGGCCCTGAGACAGGCTAGTTCTGTGGGCCCGATGATCTCCCCACCCACGGGTTGGCTGCTTGCTGCAGGGCTTTGTCCTCACCTCACTTTTGGGTGGGGGCACAGGGTCCTGCAGGAAGGAGTTAAAGGGATAGGACTATGGAAGGCAGAGCCATGGGTCTTGCATTTTATTTTCATCCTGGACCCCGGAATTTCTAAGGCCATCTCTGGTCAAAACCTAGGGTGTTTTTAAATGAGATGGCCCCATGCAAAGACTGTCTGTTCCTGCATGGGGCCTGTCTCGTCTAAATTTAATGTGGGGGGGCAGTTTGTATTCCTGCACCCACCCATGCACTCCTGCTCCCCCCGCCCCCCATGCATGGGGCTTTCGGCAAAAATCCAGAGTGCCCTGTGTGGTGACCGGGCAGGCAGTGCATGGGTGGGGCAGCAGTGTCTGGGGATGCTTGTGTGAAATGCCAATCCATGTATGATGTCTGCAAATCCGCCCCATGCAACCACAGACCCACCCACTCATCTTGTCTAAAAACAACCCCAAAAGTCTCTGGGCAAAACGGAGAGGAATTCTAATCTCACCCATAGTCTTTTAGACTCTGCAATGCAGTGTCGATAGCATGGATTCTGCATCTTAGTGGCATCAATGGGACTTTGCAAAAGCCCATGTTAGTGGACTGCATGGCAGATGTGTATGGCTCTTTCCCCCGCCTTTGCTAACATATGAAAATAAAAGCATGCAAATATAAAAACATATGAAAGCGTTCGCAGGATTTACACTCATCATCCCAGATGGCAATAAAAGTAACTCAGGACTGATCTAGATATCTTCCACTATGCTAAAGAAAATAATGTGGTGGTAGTGTTTTGTTTTTTATTATTATTGTTATTCTGCTTTTAATGCAGAGACTGCAGATGATTAATGCACTGATTAAACACAAATAAGAAACTATAGACAACACATATCAAGAATGCAGACACAACTTCCCAGTCAGGGAGACACTCAACTGGTTAGCTCATAAACTCCAATAAATTCAAGCTTCGTTATATGGGCACAAAGGAAATTAGAGAGACAAATCAATGGAGCTCGTCACTCCCATATGGCAGGAAACCTTTTAAATCTATACTTCTTGCTGAGAACATTATGCAAATTGAGAATTAGGAACAAAATGGAAAATATTATTGAATGGTATATCTGGTCATGTTTGGGGAAATATTTTCTCAGAATGACATTGGAAAAAAGAAAACAAATGAACAAAAAGGTCACGGGCAAGAATGTCAACAGTATGAAATATCACTCGTGGTAGGTATAAGTGAAAAGGCTGCCATGATAATGTAGTGTAGTAATACAGGTCATTAGTAGATCTGAGACTAGTAGCGGATTTTGTACTCCTAGATGATATTCATAGTTTTAGAGAGCTGTACTTCTGTTCTGTGTTCTCTGCATTGACTGCCTGTAAAGTGACGGACTGAATTTAAGATTATGTTGGTGGTTTTCAGGGCCCTGAGTGGTACAGGTCATCGTGACTATACCCTAGACCTGCTCCTGGAACCTCACCTCGATAGCTATTGGTGCTCAGATCCTACCCGCTGTTTGGGGATCCTACCATCACACCTAAGTTGGCAGGAGATTGGGTCTGTAGGGCATTGGGGTGTGTTTCAAATCAAGTAAATGCCAAAATCTAAAGCTTTATCTCATACACAGTCTTTACTCTTGTAGTGATAATCAACAAAGAAACATCATAATAAGGAACACAAACACATAGTTGCATGTAGTGTTACAGGCATCATTCCCTTTCTGCTGTCTATAACTTCCTCTGCCTTTCCCAGGTGGCCCTCATTTACTCTTAAGCTCTTGTGGGTGGGGAAAAAGTGTATCAGGATTAGCCCTTGTACCAAACAGTGTGTATTAATACTTTCCCTGCTATCCCAGATCCTGTTACAGGGCCTTTGTTGTGGTGGTCTCTTCAGTGTGGAACTCCCTCCCTCCAAATATTCATCCCATTTCCCCCCTTCAAAAAGCAACTCACATGGTGGGAACTGAATAGCGGTAGTGGTTTGCTTCATCGGATAGAGTTCAAAGTGTGTGAATTTTCTGACTATTCACCACAGTGAGCACCAGCTAACGGAAGGGGTTACATAAGATATGGTTGCAAAAAGCTTCTGAGGGGCCTTCGATAGAGCACTGAGTTGGTGTGCTCAAGCTTTGTCAAATCGATGCAATTTAAGGTGTCCAGAAATATAGCAAATTGTTTCCCGGGACTTTACACTGCTACAGAAAGGGAGCTGAATATTTTCTGATTATTCATTTCAGCTCTAATTACTCTCTTCTGATTCTTCTGATAATTCCACCTGAGCGGGAGTTGAAGCTACGATGACAAAGTGCAAAGCAAAGTCTCAGCATCTATCTTGCTACATTTTAAAACTATGGGGGCAGCCACATGAGATGGCTAGTCCAGGCTACAACATTTTGGGTAGCCTTAACCCACCCTGGGAGGATGCAATGCAGGACATCATGTGTCCGACTGCCAGCAGATGTTCCCCCCCCGCTGCGTGAATGGGCCAGCAACTGACTGCTACACGATGTGTCCTTGGAAAAAGGCCAATGACATGTAGCAACCTTACTCCAGAAGGGGTAGTTACTCCTGCCCAAGGAATGGCAGCCCATATGACAGGGCCTCTTCCGCCTTGCCACATGTGAGACCTGTTGCAGGACTTTGAGTGGTGGATGTTGTCACCCATTGCATACTGCCACATCATGGCTGGAGGCAGGATCAGGCCAGGGAGGGAGGTGGGCCGGGGCCAGGAACCCGCTCTTCTAGCCAGTCCCTCGGCTCACCCTTGCCATAGGAGGGAGGGGGGGGAGTGGCCGGGTCTGACAGTGACCCGGCAGCCCAGCCCCCCTGCACTAGTCCCACAGTGTGCCAGCAGCACTGGCCCGCGATGGGCCCCTGCGGGGTTCGGGTCCATGGCAGCTCATCTGGCTGCACCCATAGTGGTCTTTTCAGCTACGTGCAAGTGGTCCAAACTGAAATCCCTTTCTGTAGCAGTGTAAAGTCTCAGGAAACAATTTGCTATATTTCTGGACATCTTAGAGTGAAAACAGACATGACACTAACCATCCTTTAACCACCCTTGATGGTCATTTATGCCTGTTTCAGGGCTGCATAGGGCACCAATACAGCCCTTCAACATGCATAAATAACCACCAAGGGTGATTAAAGGGTGGTTAGTGTCATGTCTGTTTTCACCCTTAAATTGCATCAATTTGGCAAAGCTTGAGCACACCCACTCAGTGCTCTATCGAAGACCACTCTGAAGCTTTTTGCAACCACATCTTATGTAACCCCTTCCGTTAGCTGGTGCTCACTTTATGGGAATAGGAGTCCTGGGAGTCCCAGCTGTGTTGGAGAATTTCAGAGGAGCCTCCTGATTGCTAGTGAAACGCTTATAAATTACAATATACTCTGGTGGTGCCTCTACCTGGACAGACCCTATATGTAGAAATTTCTGTAATTAGGAAATCCAGGAGAACAACTAACCAAAGGGGTTAAATCTACAGCTTGCAAGAAGCATTTCATGGAGATTAGTGAATGTAAATTGAAAGCTGATGTTCAATAGCTAGCCAGTAGCCTGGAACCATGTTACTAGGCATCTGGGACTGAAAAGGAACTGCATGATGGGGTGGACTGTGGCTCAAGTTGTAAAATACATGCTTTGTACGTATAAGGTCCCAAGTTTAATCCCTGGTATCTCTGATTCAGGATTTCTGGTAGCACACCTGTATCAGGCCTCTGTTGTGAATTCTGCCATGTTAAGAACATGACTTAATGGGGAAGAGTCAACATGGATTTAGCAAAGGTAATCCTCACTAATCTGTTGGAATTCTTTGAGGGTGTAAATAAGCATGTGGACAAGGGAGACCTGGTAAATATAGTTTTCCATGGATTTCCAGAAAATCTTTGATAAGGTCACACATAAGACTCATGAGTAAATGAAAAAGTCATGGGACAGGAGGTAGTGTCTTACTATGGATCGGTAGCCAGTTAAAGGATAGGAAGCAAGGAGTTAGGACTAAATGGTCAGTTTTCACAATGGAGAGATGTAAAAAGTGCTGTGCCCTAGGGGGTATTGAGGCCAGTGCTGTTTAATGTATTTAATTAATGATCTGGAAAAGGTCGTTAAGAGTGAGGTGATCAAATTTGCAGATGTCACCAAGTTATTCAAGGTAGTTAAAACACAAGCAGACTGTGAAGAACTGCAACATGATCTTATGAGACTGGGTGCCTGGGCATCTAAATGGTAGATGAGATTTAATGTGGACAAGTGCGTACATAGGGAAAAAAATAATCCAAACTATGTGTACACAATGCTGGGTATTAAGCTAGGAGTTATCACACAGGAAAAGGATCTGGGAGTGATTGTGGACAATACACTGAAATCCTCAGCCCAGTGTGCAGCAGCAGTCAAAAAAGTGAACAGAATGTTAGGAGTTATTCACAAAGGGATAGAGAATAAAACTGAGGATGTCATAATGCCTCTATACAAATCGATGGTGAGACCGCATCTGGAATATTGTGTGCAGTTCTGGTTGCCCCATCTCAAAAAAAGACATAGCTGAACTAGAAAAGGTACAGAGAAGGGTAATGAGAATGATAAAGGGTATGGAACAGCTTCCGTACAAAGAGAGGCTTGACAAGCTGGGTCTCTTCAGCTTAGAGAAGACTGAGAGGGGACATGATAGACGCTTATAAAATCTTGAGTGGTATGGAACGAGTAGATAGGGAACAGTTATTTACCCTCTCAAATAGTACTAGAACTAGGGGACACTCCATGATACTAGCTGCCAGCAGATTTAAAACAAATAAAAGGAAGTACTTTTTCACTCAACGCATAATTAACCTATGGAATTTGTTGCCAGAGGACGTTGTCAGGGCCAGTAGTATAGCTGGGTTTAAAAAAGGACTGGATAAGTTCTTAGAGTAGGTCCATTAATGGTTATTAACCAAGTAGCTTACGGGATGAACTTCTTACTATCGGGAGCTGGGAGTGAACAACAGGGAATGGATTGTCCATTGTGACTGTTGGTTCTTCTCCCATGCAATTGAGATTGGCCATTGTCTGAGGACAGGATTAGGGATGTGTGAACACGGTTTGGAAGTTCAGAGTTCGGACCGAACTCGACTAGTTCAGTCGACCGAACTGAACTTCCGAACTGAACTCGAATTCGACCAAACTGTTTTGTCGAATCCAAACCAATTCGGAAGGCCAAAAACAGCTTAAAACACCGGTTTTGAATGTATGAACTTGGTTTGGAAGTTCGGAATTTGACCGAACTCAACTAGTTCGGTCAACCGAACTGAACTTCTGAACCGAACTAGATTTTGAATCAAACCGCATTTCCAAACTCTGTTCTGTTTGCACATCCCTAGACAGGATGCTGGGCTTGATGGACCATAGGTCTGACCGTATGGCACTACTTATGTTCTTAGCCTGGAGAGTCTCAGGTAGCATGCCTGAGTTAAGCCTCTGCCAGAGACCCAGATTTGAAACCCTGATGGCATGTCACATTGTGACAATACCGGGCTAAGATGGACCATTGCTCTAACTCAGTTAGGTAGCTCCTTATATTCTATAACTCTAGGTTCATAGGGCCCAAGCTGTCTTTTGTGAATGGCGGCGATGTGATTATGCAAAAATAACTTGAAGATTTTCAATATCATCTTTATACATGAGGCAACAGGACTGAATTGCATTGATTGAATGCTAAGATGGTGGCTTGTTTTTGAAAAGCAGGCTACTAAACAGAAATGTCCTCATCTCGAAATACTTTGTAGTCAGTCTTGCTAAGAAACATTGAAAAGATCTTGGACCCTTTTATTTTACAGCTGTGAAATATTGTTGTAACATCCCTGAGATGTTAAAATTTGAAATAAGGTTCAACTCCTTTCATTTTTTATTTGGCAATCAAATATGGTCAAAGAGGCTCCAAATCATTTTAGTGCTTTAGAGATTAACAGAATAAAGTGGTGAAGCAAGAAAATGAAATTTATACATTCCCATATGGCCTTCTGTCAGTTTTTCACCTAATGGGTATGATTAAATTGCAATATGATCCGTGTAAAGCATAGCAGGATCCCATCTACACCAAATACTAAAACAACAACAGCACAGACTAGACCCAAAAAGAATGGTGGATTTTGTATCCATGGATATTTATATTTTTAGATAGTTATCTGAATAATATTCACATCCAAAATAGATATTTGCATATTCATTTATTCAGATGTTGATTATTTGAATAATTCAGTCATTTGGCATTTCAGTCATACAGTAATTTCATTATTTGGGTAATCTAATCTTATTTCAGTTACTTAGTTTTGGCTACTATACATGCTCAATAGTGCTGATAGAAAGGAACCAAAATATCTGTCAGTGACCAGCCCAGATCCTGGGCAGGCTCACAGGAGTGGGCCCCAAAGAGGGGCAGGACAAGGCAGGTTCAAACAAGAAGGCAGACAGAAGCAGGTCCAAAGAGGGGGTTCCAGGAACTGGCAACAGAAGCAGTACACAGATAAACAAGAGACACACAGGAAGAGACATTGCTCTGCCTAGCTTTCTGCTTCCCCTGGGCTGTCTTTTATACTACCAGTAGCCAGTCCCCATCGGCAGGGGGAGTGGCTGAGTTGCTGCATGGAACCAGCCACAGCATACAGAACCGAGCCAGGTGGCCGGAGTCCATGGTGGCATCTTGGGTCAGGCTGCTAGGCTGGAACACTGCTTTGAGACAAGTGGGGTCCTACTCCTGACAATACCAATTAACCAAGTATCTGAATATCCAAAATGGATATCTGACAAAGCAGGAACTGAATGGCAATCATTTGGATCTGTACTGAAGCATGAAAATTTGACAACAGGATATTCACTGCAGATACTTTTTTCAGTTCTAATACAGGATTTGGAAAATGGATTCAAAAAGTGTTCCCTTCACAGGCCATAATCCCAAGTGAGATCCATGTGGGTCCCATGCGCTTTCCGCGTGGCACAATGCCATCTCTACAGTTTGAGCACATGTGCGCACGTGCAGGGCATGGGATCAGCCCCACCGTCAATATGCGGCACTATAGAACAATTACAATTTGATTGAATGCAGTGTATGGTGGTTGCATTTGTATTAGACCATTGTTTAATTTTTTCTGCCCCTCTTGGTTTGGTTTTGACTTTCCAGCTCTGTCAGATTAAAAAATAGGTATAAACTAAACTGAATGGAGAGTATTTTATCTGTAATTTGAGGGTAGAACAAGACCGAGATGATAGAGAAATACAGCAGGAATTCAGCAAGGGGGCTAGTGAAAGGGAATTTAAAGCTCATGTTCAGTAGCTAGCCGGGATTCTGTCATTTGCATTCTGATTCAATATTACAAGGCATCTGGGACTGGGGGCTGAAAAGGAACTGAATGATCCCGTAACTCTCGGATTACAGAAAGCTGTTCTGAGGGCTCTGCGGAAAACTGAGATAACTCTTAAAGAGCTGCAAAGTGAACACCAAAGTGTGGATTTTGTTCTGATTTGACTTCAGTGAATTAAGGGTCTAGTTTTGCATTTCTCTCTCAAACAGCCCTCCCATTCTCATCGATAGGAGTTTGTATTAAAGATTAAGTAAGGATTTTCTGACTTGGTTCTTGCAGTTGAGTAGGTGTGGCATAAGAAAGGCTGGAGAGTTTATCATCTAGGCAGAAAGCTTGGTGGGACCGGTCCCATGCCCCGTGTGAGTGCATATGTGTGCAAAGCACATGCATCTCCACACCGATTGCATTGTGTGCCGCGCAAATCCCAACCAGATCCCACTTTCGATTGCAGCCGTTGTGCTTCTTGGAGAATCTTGTAGAAAAATGTACCCTAAAATCCTGTACCTTGAAATGGATTAGATGGCCTTATCTTTAAGTATTAATGATTTGAGTGGGTGCAATATGTGTGTGGCTTGAAGCTTTTGAGGTCATGGTTCTGCATGTTTTGGTCTGTGTGAGACCACATTTTGAGACATTAAATATAATTCTGTGAGCCCAAACAGCAAAGGATATTGCATATAAGCCAGGGTACTTGTGAAGAGTTAATAACATTAATAATTAATTTTATTCATTATTCATATTCATAAAATGATTTGATAATGAATTCCATTCCAATACTGCAGCAGTAAGCATGAAGAGAGACTGCTCTTGTCTAGAAGCAACCTCATTACCTTACCTTTAGTGGGTCTCTGTATACAGACACCCCAGTCCATCTGCACTTTCAGTTACAGGATGTGGGCCTCAACCCACATGGTTTAAGGAACTAGGAAACCATCCAAAGTCTAAATCTGTGGGTGCATTCAAATGACTTGGGCGGATGTTGAATCATGGCCATAATCCCTAGATTTAGTTGGGATTTTAAATGATCCATGCACTTATTTTATTTTTCCCCCCTTGGGGCAGATGGGAATAGGGCTGAACTTTACTCATATTTTTTTACTCTAAAATGACTTTATTTGGGCATGAAGGAAGAAAAACCCCTCATGGATATTGGGTATCATATGTCCTTTTTAAATGAGCTGTGCCTGGGGGGCGGGGGCACAGTCTGTAGGCGCACCACTGTGGGGGGTGGGTCAGGTGCACACCCATCCCCCCCGCATCCCCACGCATCCCCCGCATGGAGCAACCAACGTTTTTGCCAGTTGCTCCGTGTGAGGGAAATGGATGGAGGTGGGTGGGGATGCGTGTTATGCGGGCACGTTCACCCACTTATTCTCCACTGCTGTACAAAGGAGACACGTACACATATGCCCACGCAGTGGGCATGGGTGGGTGCATCTTGTTTTAAAAGGGCCATAGCTTCTTTCTAGAGGTGGCCAAGAGGTAGATCACGATCTACTGGTAAATCACAAGCTTGTCTCCAGAAGATCACTGTGTGTGTGCGTGTGTGTTTGGGGGAGGGGCGACTAGCACCCTGGAGGTCATCTCTAAGGAGGAGAGTGGGACCAGGGCCCTAGGAAATGTCTCTAAGAAGGAGATGGGGCTAAGAGAGATCCTCAAGTTTGACAGGGAAGGCTCTGTTTCTGAGTCTATTCCTGAGACCAGTTGTTGAAGTACCCTAGGACTAGGAGCCAGAATGGACAGCCTGGTCGATTGCCTAACATTGACGCCTGGATCAAGTGTGTTGCGTGCACCATAAGCCTGGATACCCCTGTTCTAGGATAACAATACACTAGGTTGTTATTGAATGCCCAATCCTGCAGAGGCTGCTGGGGATTTTGCCTGGCTTGATTATTTGTTTTCAGTATCAATTTATTTTATTTGCATAGCCATTGGCTATTACAAACCATAAACCATAAATAAAAGTAAAATAAGAGCAACAACAATAACTCATAGACATTGCACACATAAACTATATATAAATATAAGTTTAACACATCAATTACATACTACCATTCCCCACATAAATCACTAACTAAAAACCATCCAATTTACAAAATATAAAAACACAATAATAAATGATCACACTCAAAAATAGTCCTCGTTCAGCGTTAAACATCCCTCCTAATCAGCACTTGATTTTATATCTGCGCATAAGCGCCAGCCCAAAATGAGCAACTTGTCGGGCCACAAAAGAATCTTCAGGATTTAATAGTATCCTGACAAAAAAGGGTACTTTGGGTGATTTCAGATGTGACGAGATCACGCTGAACCACACTGAACCACGGTGAACCCCGCAGCGGGGCGAAAGGCCCCTGCACGTCTGCACAGCGTGCGCCAGATGTTGGCCACGCTGAATCTGCAGACGGGGTCAATTTGAACCACGCTTCCCGGGCTAGCCGGGGGAAGGTCC
>QEPC01007373.1:1512792-1529862 GCA_003113815.1 Sphenodon punctatus | reverse complement strand
TGGACCATGGGCTGCTGTTGAGATGGCTGCATGACCTGGGGGGTCTGGATGGGACTGTTTTGAATAGTTCCGCTCATTCCTCTCAGGGAGAAGCCAGCAGGTTATGTTGGGAGCTGAAACATCTTGCCCCCATGCTTTATCCTGCGGCGTTCCGCAGGGTTCCATTCTGTCTCCATTATTATTTAATGTATATATGCAGCCCCTGGGGGAGGTCATGAGAGTGTTCGGGGTGCGATGTCACCAATATGCTGATGATACTCAGCTGTACCTCTCTTTTTCAGCTGACCCAGACTCTGCTGTCTTGTTGCTATCCCAGTGTCTGGAGGCCGTGGCGGAATGGATGTGGCAGAACATACTGAAGCTCAACCCCAATAAGACGGAGGTGATGGTGGTGGGGAGAGCGAGGGAGGTTTCGGCCCCCGTGATTGGGGGAGTTCGCCCTCCTATAGCTCAGCAGGTTCAGAGTCTGGAGGTGATATTGGACCCAGATCTCCACCTGGATCGACAGGTGGAAGTGGTGGCAAAGGCTGCCTTCTGCCAGTTATCTCTGGTGCGGAGGCTGCATCCGTACATCTCCGGCTCAGACCTGACCTCCCTCATCCATGCCTTCATCACCTCGAGGCTGGGCTACTGCAATGTGCTCTACGTGGGGCTGCCCTTGTTCCTGGTTCAGAGGCTGCAGCTAGTGCAGAATGCGGTGGCCTGGCTCCTGTCGGGGATGGGTTGTCAGGAGCACATAATACCTGTGCTCCGGACTCTGCACTGGTTGCCAATAGCGTGCCGAGTCAGGTTCAGGTTATTGGTATTGATCTATAAGGCCCTTCACAGTCTGGGCCCCTCATACCTCAGGGACTGCCTCACCCTCCGTGCCCCAGAGCAGCTCCTTTGGTCTGCCGAGGGTGCCTTCTTGGAGGTCCCCTGTCTTAAGCGGGGGGCCACAATGGAGAGGGCATTCTCAGTGGCCAGGCCGCACCTTTGGAATTCCCTCCCCAAGGAAGCTGGCCTGGCCCCAAGCCTTTTAATATTCCGGCAAGTTTGTAAAACCTGGCTGTTCGCCCAGGCCTTTGGGGAGGCGGGGTTAGGTTTTTATCTCTATCCTACCCTTATTTATTGTTTTATTTTGTCCTAGCCCTGTTTTAATTGTTTATATTATTATGATTGTTTAAAATTTTATATTACTGTATTTTTTATGCTTTTAAAATTGTTAGCCACCCCGAGCTGTTTTCAGGAGGGGCGGGATATAAATTGATAAAATAAAAAATAAAACAATAAAACCTTCAGATATCCATTTCCTCAGGCAACCTAAGGATGTACTTGCACATTTGAGGTGGTGTTTGATTTCTCTGTCAATATCAGCTCTCCATGAGAGAGAACGTCCGTGGTACAGGATGTGCTCAACATTCTCCAAACTCTCACCATTAATGTAAATTGCTGGAGCTGCGTACTGCTCAATGCTGATAGAGGAGCTTCATCTTCTTAATGTTAAGCATCAGTCCCATTTTTGTATGCCTCAGTAAAGACATTAATGATTGCCTGAAAATCTGCTTCTGAATGAGAACATACTACAGCATCATCAGTGTACTGGAGCTCAATGACGGAAGTCAGGGTAGTCTTGGTTTTGGCTCAAAGTCAGCTGAGATTAAACAGCTTACCATCTTTTAGCTATACTCTGGCTGGAAGCCTATTGACAGTCAAATGGTAGCATTGCAGTAAGAAATATTGAAAAGAGTGTTGGAGTGATGACAAAGAATTGCTTAACTCCCATCTTAACCTCAAAGGGCCTGTGATAGATCTGTTACTGAGGAACACTGCTTGCATACCGTCATGAAGCAGGTGAAGAATAGAGACAAATCTTGGTGGACATCTGTACCACAGAAGGATCCTCCACAGCGCTTCATGGTTGACAAGAGTCAAAGGCTTTTGTAAGGTCAAGGAAGGCCATGTGTAGAGGTTTAGGTTGCATCTGGTATTTTTCCTGCAGCTGGAGAGCAGTGAAGATCATGTCAATTGTGCCTCTTAACACCCTAAACACAAACTGAGATTCTAGGAGGAGTACTTCAGCAAATGGAAAGAGGTGATCTTTCTTGTGGTGGACAGCAAGGAGATTCCTCTGTAATTTTTGCGATCGGATCACTTTATTGAAAATTGTCACAATCAAAACATCCCTAAGGCCATCTGGGATTTCCGCATCATTCTAGATCCTCAAAATGAGGACATGGAGTTGTGATGTAAGCTCCCCTCTTCCCTGTTCAAAAAATTTGGCACGGATTCCTTCTGCTTCAGCTGTCTTGTTGTTCTTCTTCTGCTTGATAGCTTTCCGCACGTCATCAATGGTTGGAGGGGTTCCAAGATTGTCTCTGATTGAGTGTTTGGGGATGGAATTGAGAACACTTTCATTGATGACAGAGTCTTGATTAAGAAGACTTCAAAATGTTCCTTCCTGTGGGTGTTGATGGATCTCCTTTCCTTAATCAGGTCTCCTCTAGGGATGGGCGAACGCTGTTTGTAAGTTCAGAGTTTGGCCCGAACTTGGCCTGTTCGGATGACCGAATGCGAACACGAACTCAAACACGAACATACCGAACAGAACAGAACACTGAACGGCAAAATGGCCAAACAGTTTGGTCAGTTCGGGTGAGTTCGGGTGGCAAAAAACAGGTTCACTGTAAGGTGACAGGGAGGGGTAGTACTAGTCACTGAGGAGCAGACTTCCAGGCACCAGAGGTGGAGAGGCTTGCAAGAAATGAAACTATCTGCTTCCCCACTTCCCAACACCTTCTGAGCTAGTCACTGTTCCTGAACAGCAGGCGTTGAGTAGGATTGTTAGATTGCTTTAAGTTTCATTTCAGTTTTGTACTGAAATTAAATTTAAACCTTAAACTGAAACCTTCTGTTTGTGATTTCCCCCCCCTTGCATCACATATAGAGAGAGATAGAGAGATAGTTAGATAGATAGGTTAGGGATAGTAGTTGTAGGAGCTAGCTTAGTGATAGAGATAGCGTTAGTGATTTAGTTTTAGTGTTTGTAGGAGTAGGCCTGTGTACTTATTAGATAATCCATTTAGTTCATAGCATTTAGAATAATTAATAGCAGTTAGATTTAGTGTAGATAGATATAATATTAGATTTAAAAAATAAATTAAAAAAACCCATATAAAAAAAAAAAAAACAAGTAAAAAACAAAAGAAAACCATATAAAACCCAATAAAAAACCAAAATACCATATAAAAAACAAAAAAACCACCCATAACATTTCCCGAACTGAATGGCCGAATGGCCGAACAGAACAGCCAAATGGCCGAACCGAACGGTGGAACTGAACAGCCAAACCCGAACCCGGCGAACTAACCGAACTGCCGAACCGAACGCAGCCGAACCGAACAGCCGAACCCGAACCGCAATCTGTTCGCCCATCCCTAGTCTCCTCCATTCTTACGTCTCAAGGGGGTTGGTCCCTGAGTGCTCGGACTATAAATGGCTTCAGTGGCACTAAAGAATCCATGTATATTGTAAGTATCAGCAAGATATTGGACCTTCTTTACTTTGTCTTCCCACCATCTATTCTTCATATCGAAGGTCTTCCTTTGGACCTCTACCTTACCTTGTTGGTGATTCCATTTCTTTTGCTTGGAATTGATGTTGTTCTGCCAAACACAAAAGGCCTTTTGCTTGTGATTGATTGGATCTCCCAGTCATTCTCATCAAACCAATCTTGGCGTTTCCTAGTAAAGAATCCAAATGTTTCTTCACACGTGCTGATGGCAATGGACTTAAAGGCACCCTGACCACTATCAACATTTTCCCATTGTTGTGGATTAGAATTCACCAGTTTTTCATTAAGGCACTGGTGGAAGAGGTTTTGCTTAATTGGGTCCTTAAGTTCATCTACGTTGACCTTCCATCCGAAGTTCATCTACACTGACCTTCCATCAGCATTGCTTCTGCTGAAGCCATTATTTAGGAGCCAATTTGAGTGATATAATCAAGCAAATGAGTCTGTGATTGTTCAGACAATCATCAGTTTCTAGCATGGCTCGAGTGATGCGGGCATTTTTGTGATCCTGGGCATGAACAATGACAGTCATTCAAGTGTCAATGCTTAGATTGCATGTGTTGCCATGATGTCTTATAGCTTATACCTTATCCTGACAAGATGGAGGTAATGCTCGTTGGCAAGGCGATGGAGGTGTCGGCTCCCATCACTGATGGGGTCTCCCCTCCTTTGTTCTCTCAGGTACAAAGTCTGGGGATGCTCCTCAATACACAGCTCTGGCTGGATGTCCAGGTGGAGGCTGTGGCGAGGAGCGCTTTTAACCAATTACATCTGGTGCGACTGCTTCGGCCGTATGTTTCAGCTTCGGACATGGCCACTAGAGGTGTGTGTGTTGTTTTTGATACTACAATAATGATAACGAAAATTGTTGTTTTCATTATCATTATTGCAATAACTAAAACAACAAATAATAATGAAAACAGAAACAAAAATGACATTTTGCTTTTGAAATAAAGGGAAAACACTGAATAACATATTTCTGGCTATAACTTTTGTTTCTTATTCAATTCTGATGACACATGGCAAGGTTGTATCCCCAATGGAGGGCATGATGTGTACCAATTTTTGAAATGATTATATAAAGGGAACTGATTTTAGAAGCAATTGAATGTTGTGATTTTAAGAAAAACTCCATACACATCCATGGCTACAACTTCTTTATCTTCCATCCAATTTGCATGAAACCTGTGAATATTTTGTCCCTCCAGAAGCTTAACCCTTCTGCTAGTTTTCAGAAAGATTGGATAAAGGGTCCTGATGGTATAAGACATTAACGTGAAAATACATTTCCATCGGTAACGTTTGTATATTACATCCTGTTTACAGGACATTTGGCAGGAATGTATCACATAGCTTCCCTGTCATCCCTCTCAAACTACAGGACAATTTGATAAAGGGACCCAATTTTCTTCAATGGTCCCCTTGAAGACCATTATTCAGATAAATAGTAGCATATGCAGTGCCAGTCAGAGGAAGACACCTGGCATGGCAGGGGGAGGGAGGCTGTAGGAGGGAGGATTTGGAGCAACCCAAAGACTGACAGACACATTCACTGGCCAGTTACTGCATGCTTCCAACTTTACAGGACCAATAGGTAGTGGCTTTGAGGCGGGCATGGGGGGCGGCCCACAGGCGGACATAGAAGGGACATAACTGGGACTTTGGGGATAGCATCCCAGAAATCAGGAGACAATCATATTTTACACATCTAGGCTGCCCAATTATCATCAGAATCACATCCTACAGCACTGTGATAGAGGATATAAGAGAATCTCTATTTGCTCTTTCCTAAACAGATGCTTCTGACGTCCCAGTAACAAGTGGGGGAGAGAAGTTAGGATGGTCATAGCACAGAATGGGGATATTTGGTTGACATTTCTGCTGGCCAATAGGCATCACAAACCGATCTTATACCACAGTGACACGTAAGAGAATCCCTGACATAGGCTTCTTCTTTGCATATGCTGTGCAGGCATATAAAATTGGGACTGTGTATCACATCTTTCTGATACTTGACAGAGATGATCGTAAAAGCATCATATATAGCCTTGACAAGTTTCATGTGCACTGGTTGTACTACAAAGATGTTACAGTCAGACATACATTTATAAGTTAATTGCTTATACCACCAGGACCAGGACCCTTTATCTAATACTTATGAAAGTTGGCAAAGATAGTAAATATAGGAAGGGGTGAAAACCTGCCAAGTTTCATCTACATTAAATGTGTGGTAAAGAAGTTACAGCTAAAACTGTATAAAGAATTTTGCAAAATAAAATAGTTCACCTGCTTATACAATTGGATTCCCTAATCCAATATTTTTGTAAATGGGTACACTTAATGCCTTCCATTGGATGTATAAGCCCTCCAGGTGTGAGTCAAATATAATGAAAAACAAAAAAGATTACAGCTGAAAATGTGTTTTCCATTGAAACCAATAGAAAATGAAAACAAAAGCAAAAATGAAAATGACAATTTGATATTTATAAAAATGAAAATGACATATTTAAATAACAAAAACGACATGGGCCCCTGCTGCACACCTCTACTGGCCATCATCATCCATGCTTTCATCACCTCTAAGTTGGACTACTGTAACACACTCTATGTGGGGCTGGCTACCCATGGTGACGGCTCAGAAACTGCAGCTGGTGCAGAATGCGGTGGCTCACCTCTGGGTAGGTTTGAGCCACTGGGAGCACATTACACTAGTGCTCTGTTCTCTGCATTGGCTGCCGGTAGTTTTCCGGGCCCGATTAAAGGTGTTGGTTTTGGCCTATAAAACCCTAAATGGCCTAGGTCCTACCTATCTGCGGGATCACTTCACCCCCAGGTGCTTGAGTGCCCCTGTAGTCTCATCCGGTTATGCCCGGCTCAAGGTCCCCCAAGTTTTTTTGGTTGCCACGCAGGGGAAGGTATTCTCGGTGGCTGCACCACGACTGTGGAACTTCCAGTATGGGCCTGTTTGGCTCTGGACCTTCCCTCTTTTCAGAGAAGTTGTAAGACCTGGCTGTTCTGCAAGGTGTTTGGTGGGGGAGATGGGGTGGGGGAATGGTTTGAGGTGGTTTTGTTTTGCCTCTTTTATGTGTTGTTTTTAATTAATTGATGATTTTATGGATTGTAAGCTGCCCTGAGCTGCCTCTGGCAGGAGGGCTGGGGTAGACATTTAAAAAAAATAAAAAAATAAATATTATTCTGGTGAAACAGTGTGTTGGTAATAATAAGTCCATGTTCCGTGCATTTAGTCAGGAGGAGAATGCTGGTGGAGTTGACCTTTCCTGGTCCTTCCTTACCAATGGTCCTGTTTCAGAGGTTTTTTAACACCCTTCTGACTCTGGTGTTAAAGGTGCTGAGCAGAATAAGTCTGTTCCCCTCTGAAACATCATTACAGTCATTAATTACAGACTGTTTGGAATTGATTTCATTTCTAATAGTTACTAAAATGAATGAAGGCCCATTCGTTTTAGTAAATAATGTTCTGAAAATGAATGAATAAGCAAATGACACAAGTTTGCTTTCATTCATTTTCATTAAAAAAATTAATGCACATGCGCAGACCGGCTGCCATTTCCCAAAATGGTGCTGGCACCACTTTGGAAAGTGGCTGCTCATTTGCAGAATAGCTATGGTGGCCATTTGTGTATGTGCAGCTGGGCACCAGTTCAGATGGAGCCTATGAAAAAAGGTAAGAAATCAACTACCTCAAATCCCCACTCCTTCATGGCCCCTGTACCCCCAGCTCTGCCTCTGCAGGACTCCTGCCCGGCACCCGCCTCTCCCAGACTTCTGCCCTGCCTGAGTGCCTGTCCCACCTCCAGCAGCATTGCTTCAGGAGGAGCTGGGGCAGGGGTTCGAGGGAAGCGGGCATGGCTGGAAAGGGTCCAGGGGAGTCAGAGCTGGGGGAAGGATGGGTTTGGCAGAAGTCGAAAGCTCCTTGGATTAGTGCCAGCGCCACTCCAAGGAGCTGAACGATCCTCACCAGGAGATCCGATGGGATCATATCCCCCAGTAAGATTGGATCAATACAAATCGTCTGAGCGATCTTGATCTTCCCATCCCTAACAGGGATACATTCACAAAGTTTAGAAGTCACCAGTGTAACAGGGTGACAGCACCAAGTGGTAAGTTATGTCAGGACTAGGTCCAAATTGTCACTCTCTTTTTGGAGTTAGCTCATACAAGTCTTTATTCAGGTTCCTTATTCTCTATCCAACAATATAGTCTCCAACACGCACAGTATCTTCAGGGTACCCACCATCTATACTAATGCCATGTATGCAGCCTCTCTGGCCCCAAGGCTACCTATCCCTAAGCCAAGCCAGGTATCAGTCCACTGGTTGGCACACTCACTGTTTCACTCTTGTAGCCTCCTCTTAAGAACCACGAGATCAGTCTCTTCAGGGGAGCCTTCCTTCCACTTCTCTGAGCAGGACTTCGAATCAGCACTGGTCAGTTCCCTTCATTCTGGGCTTCCAGGAGATATTGCCTGCTCAGCTCCCAGGCAGAGACTGAAGACTTCCCTGACTTCTCTCCTGTTATATAGGAGAAGGGGGCATGGCCAGATCTCTAGGCTTTCTACCCCACTCCCCTTTACTGTACAGCCTGTCTCTAACTCAGGCTGTCCTGTGACAGGACTGACATCACTCCGCCCCATATCCACATCACCAAGCCCTTTAAAGGGGCAGCAACCCCAGAAGTTTCTCCCTGCTACAACTAGTGTGCATGCTTAGCTGAGTTACATGAGAGAAAGGGACCCTGAATGAAAGGAGAGTAGAAGAATTATCAGCAACAAGTCTGTGTGGATAAGGAGCTAGGAAAACTCTGATGGAAGAGGTAGGTTTTATGGAGGGATTTTCAGGCTGGGAAGGAGTGAACAGAACAAATGTGTTTACAGAGGGATTTCCAGGCATGGGAGCAGCAGGGGAGAAAGAGTGAAGAGGGTTCAGGAAAGCAGTAGACTCTGGGTCAAGTGAGAATGATCGAAGGGGAGGGAGAAGTGATTGTTCCATGTCACAGATTGATATCTTTTATCCAAAAAACTGGTGGGTGGGGGGAACAAATAAAATCCCCAGACAACATCACATCTTTTTCAAAGCAAATTTTGATTGTTTTCTGGGGGTTGCCTTTCAACAACCTTTTAAATATGGCCTCATGAGGGAATCCTTAGATAGAGGAGATTAAGAGGACAATCCAATGTCCTGCTTACGCTGACCCTGATGCATGGCATACAGCCAGAATGCATGCGCTCAGACATGCACACAGTGCCCCGCGTGCAGAAGAGCTGCATGGAGCAAGAGTACAACCCCGGCCTATGCAACCCTCCCCATGCGGCTGTGCTGTGCGTGTTCTGACTGTGCGCTGCCCACTGGGGTTTGCGTAAGCAGGCCGCTGGATTGTCCTCAGAGTGTTCCAGGCAGTTCCACATTTCTCATGTGATATTATCCCAGTCATATCAGCTCAATAGCACATTAAGTAATATGCTGCTGCTTTTATTATGGAACCATTTCCTGAACTAGCATTAGTGATTTCTTATGTAACCCCTGCTAACTTAAGATGGATTTGTCAACTTTCATACTGAGGACTAGGCAGAAAGCCAGTTGGTGTTACATTCCCCCCACATCTCATTCTAGCCAATCTTGCGTACACAAAACATGAGTAACACTTAAGAAATGCACATTGTTGATGCTTTTACTGTAGACTTGAAAAGGGAACCTGTCTGCAGAACAAAATAAGCCAAGAAAACAAGTTTTTAAAAATTGGAATATGGAACTACATAGAGTACCATACAATACAGACCTAAGCCCTCCACTACAAGTAGTCCCATGAAGTAAGTGGTTTCAAGACTGCTTCTCTAGTTCATTTGAAATCTGTGTGCTAACTATTCACATTGCTGACCCTTTGCACACTCCAAAGAGCAGAATATGGTCTGCAGCACTTACAGCAAAGGAAGGTGGCCTCTAGACAAGAAAACCGATTATTTTTTTCTTGATAACTTTTATTCCATTAGAGGAGAAAAATACGGTGGCATTTTGGAAGAAGAACAATCCCAGCTCTTTTGTCTGAAGTTCCCTTTTCGTGTATTCACCAGTGGCCAAAGCTTGGTTTTAAATAACACATTTGTGTCTGACCTTTTAAGAAAATTACTAATGTCTTTGTTTAGCGTGCAGAGGACATGGATCTGGTAGAGCATTTTTTGTTAAATGGAGTCTATTTCTCCAATATCATGACCATGATGTCAAAAAATGGCACTTCATTAAGATAATGTGACCTTTTGAATAATACTCTCCAGCCTTTTACTGTGCCTTGGGTGGTGCAAATTTGTCCTTTAATGCCTGTAACTTTCTGATAAATTGGAAATAAAAAGTCATTGAAGTCTGTTGATTATTTCCGTTCAGAGATGCATATTTTCCTTTCTGAATTTTTTTTTTTTTTTTTTATAAATTATTTTCCCCCCACAGATTTTCAGCCAGACGGTCAAGATTTGTTTACTTGCTGCCTGAAAAATATTTGTACATTGACAATAAATTTCTAAAAAAGTTATTTGAAGGAAATAATTCCTTTTGTGGGGAGGGAGAAGAGGAAAGAGGAGAATCGCAACTAGATGCAGTGAGGTATGACATTTTCAAGAGGACATTAGCCATGCATTACACAATATCCCAAATCATCATTTTTTTGTTGGGGAGGGCTGAAATGAATACTTTAACTGAAGTGAATATGAAACAATATTCATTTCCTGCTTCATTTCCGGATTCAGATATTTCTTTCAGTTATTTCATTTTGGTTACCTCAGTAACTTCATTTACTTCACTGTTCCATTTCTGTCATTTATTTGGTATTTCAGGTTTGGTACGGTGCTAACTTTTTTGGTGCTATTTTGGTGCTATTGTACAGCATACTGCTGCACAATGGTGCTGTTGTTCTATTTAGCATAACAAAATGTATTTGATTAGTTATGTTAAGATTGAAAAGAAGCCAAAAAATGAACACCTAATTAAAACTTCAATGTATAGCTTTTCTGGATGATTTAGATATTAAAAATCTGAAGCATATAAGAAAAGAATCCAGGACTGTAACTCAGGACTATATACAGGACTACAATATTTTACTATTTTGTTTATTTGTTATATCCCACCTTGAACTGAAACCAGCACTTGCAAAAATGGATATATACTTTGAATTTCCAGTACCCGAACTAACCTGACTATTGGTTAATGATCCAATATTGGTACCCGATTTTGGTACCCAATTTTGACCTGTTTCACATACCGAATGTCCTGGAATGTTGACTTCCATACTGATTTTTATTTATTTATTTATTTATTTATTTTGTTGCATTTATATGCCGCCTCCTTATGCCTACGGCATCTCGGGGCGGCTTTCATACAAAAATAAAACAATATTTAAAACCAGAATAAAATTTACAATTTTCAACATTCAACAGTTTAAAACTCTCATTACTTGAAAATGCTGGTATTACCCACGGGTAGCAGACCTGGCTTTAGGTCTTTTGAGCCAGCACTGGAACCTCTAAAAGCAGATTTGCCACCCGTTTCTGCCATCCTATCCCTGGACAATACCTCCAACGATGGAGATTCCACACCTTCCCTTTGCAACTTGTTCCGTTGTCCAGTGGTTCTTACTGCTTGAAAGTTCTTTCAAAGTGCAGATACAGACAGTGTGGAACTGCATTCTTTCTGCAAAAGTGCTAGACAATTTGGTTTCCTCATGCTGCCTTTTATTGAAACGGTCAACTTGTTTGCCTTAGCCTTTCCCTCTCTTGTATTTCCTATTGTTTCTTCATCTCTTACACCAACATACTTGTTGACCCCTTCGTTCTTAAATGTCTGACTTCTCTCTCTCTCTCTTTTGTCCCCATGACGGTCCCATCTTTAATTAATTTGTCCTATCCTCTTCCACTCACATCATTGCTGTGCGTCCTCATATATACTCCTCTTGCATTTGCTCAGTATATATATTTCTGACTTGCTTGAGGAAGGATCTTGTGTGGCCTGGAAACTTACATATTCTCACCAACAGAAGTTGGTCCGATAAAAGAGATCATTTGAACTACTTTGTCTCCATCTCTTACATATGGGACCAACGTGGCAAACTGCTCTCTCTCTAATGACAAAGTTACAGAATTACAATGCTTGTATTAAATGCTAGGGATGGGCATTCTGATGAAATGATATATTTGGATCCGTTATTTTTATTTATTTATTTATTTATTTCCATTTGTTAGCCGCCCCCTCATGCCCATGGCATCTCAGGGCGGTGTACAATATTATAAAACCCAATATAACAATAAAAAACAACAATAAATCACCCCCCAGCAATTTATAGATTTGGATCTGTAATTTCTGGATTTAATTACAGATCAGATTATGGATTCCTATTTAAATCCATAAAGAAAAGAAAACAAAAAAAATCATTGCACATGTGCAACATGGCTACTGATCTGTTCTGCACATGTGCAGTCCTTTTCCAAAATGGTGGCTGCAGCATTGTTGGCCTTTGGGAAAAGGGCATGAGCATGCGTAAAATGGGCATTTTCCAGATGTCCTTTTCCAAAATGGCATTGACACGACTACTGCACATGTGCAGTCCTTTTCCAAAATGGTGGCTGCAGCATTGTTGCCCTTTGGGAAAAGGGCATGAGCATGCATAAAATGGGCATTTTCCAGATGTCCTTTTCCAAAATGACATTGACACGACTACTTCACAAGCCAGAATGGTCCCGTGACCATTTTGTGCATGCACCATGATTTTATATTTTTTATTTTATTTTGTATTTTTTTTAAATTTAAATATGAATCTGTAATCAAAATCCATAATGGTGTGGCCTTTTACAAATTAATCCATAATTGCCCATATGGGCAGTTACAGATTAATCCGAATCCGTAATGCCCATCCCTAATAAATGATTTCAACCAACAACACGGGACACTGTGGGTGATTTCAGACGTTACGGGGCCCGTTGGCCCCGTACCGAAATCAACCCATTAGTTCCCCGCCAGGGTCACCCCGTCACGCCATATCAGATGTGCTGGGGGGATTCCGGCAGGGAATCCGGGAGGGGGGGGCCGTGCGGCGCAGCGTGCGGCCACATGGCCCCGCCCCCTCCACACACCCTGCCGCCCACCCCCCGAGGAGACGGGCGGGCGGCGGGGCCAATGCGGCCGCCGCAGCCAGCCGAATGTGCCACGGCCCGGGATCCCGCCAGTGATCCCGGGCCGTGGCCAGCGGCCAGGCGTTACTTTTTTTTTGTCCCTGCCGGGGGTCCGTTTGACCACGCTTCCCAGGAAATTCCCCCGGCTAGCCCGGGAAGCATGGTTCAAATTGACCCCTTGTGCAGATTGACCGTGGCGAACATCTGGCGGCCGCCAAACAGACGTTCGAGACACATTGACCACAGGTGCGTATTCACCGTGGTTCACTGTGATCTCGTAACGTCTGAAAATACCCTGTGAGTCTGTGAAAAAGAACCACCTTAAGAATGGTAAAATTGATGTTTAGCGTTCCCTTAAAATATCTATCCTTAAACTAAGAATTATTAGTCCATTGTAGGCACCTGGAATTCATTACAACTAATATTTTATTTTAGTGAGCCTGTTCAACACTTAAAGAGAATCTCCCAGATGGTAAGGGAATCATTAAAAATTCATTTTATAACCACTGGACCTGGCTTTAAAGTCTTTTGAACTGCTGAGGCTTTCTAATCGTACAGCATTGCTCTAGTTCACTGATGAAGCGAGTCCAATGGCATTTCCAGCATATGGCCTACTTCTCCTAATGAATGTACGATTTATGCACTTTAGCATATAGACTGTAAAAGTGATCCTCCTGTAGAAACATTATGCTTGTCTGCATGTTTAACTCTAATACCCATTTTGCACAATGAGAAAACAATAAATCTCAATAGTCACGTTAAAGAAATTAGGTTTTAGAACTGCGGTCACCTTTTATATTGGCTTTTGAGTCAAATTCAGCCCCAGTCAACCTCAAGTGAGGTAAAAAGAATTACAGGGGGGATTAATTCGATCAATTATGTTTTAAAGGGAATGCTTCCCCCCAGCTCCATGTATTTCTCAATCTTTAACATTAAAATTAATTTTCAAATTCATTGTTCTTCAACCCCATCTCTATGCATTTTGAGAAAACCAGTGTAGAAGAAATAATGTATTTATTTTTAATAAAGCAGATATCCACCACTGTTCAAATATCTATATTGGTAACTTCTTGCAGCGATGCCTCTGGATGAGTTGTGGGATGTTGGGAATGAATTTATGACCCATGGATCTGAAACCATGAGCCTACAGCTTCAAATGAATCTACTACTACTACTACTATTAAAAATAATTATTAATAATTATTAATACATTTTGTTTGCATAGCAGTGATAGCACCCCTCTGCAAGGTGGCACTTGGGTTGCTTCACAGCATATAATTACAATAAAACACCATAACTTAACCTATGATTTTAAGAGAGTTAAAAAGAGGAAGATAATCCATGAAGGGGGAGCCACTGTTGTGGAGCCTCTGAAACATTCTGGAGGGCAAAATAAAATAAAAATCAATTACTTTTTGAAGGTGAAAAGGGAGGAACTGAGATGAATATCTGGAGTGAGCAAGTAACCTTATGAAAAGCCCTGTGTGGCTTGAAAGCGTGCACATTCTCACCAACAGAAGTTAGTCCAATAAAAGTAGTTCAGATGATATATTTTATTGGACCAACTTTTGTTGAGACCAGCACAGCAACCACACTCTCTCTAGACTAAAGTTCAAAGGTAGTAGTAGGCCGGTTTTACACGGATAGAAGTCGGTGGGGGATGGGTGTTTACACAGACACACCTCCACCCATGGAGCCTCCTTCAGTTTTCCGGAAGCCCCCGTGGGTGGAGATGGGTGTCGGTCGGTGTGCATCGGGAGCGCGCATGCACGCACAAACACCCACCACCTTTGGAGTTCACATGGGCGCACGCCTGGTGCACACCCATCCCCTGTTAACCGTGTACACGGATGCCTCTCCCCACCCCTGCTGGAACACCAAGGTAGGAGGTGGGGGGGCATCCATGTAAAAATGGCCATAGAGACCTCTATCCTGTGTAGGTGGCCTTGTAAACTAGAAAAGGCCAAAGACCTATGTAACTTTAGCTTGGGATACATATATAGGCCTTTTTCAAACTGGCATGGGTGCGGGAGGGGGGTGATGGTGTGCACCGCGGTGCAGGGGCGGCACATGGGGGACAGTTACACAGGTGCACACTCATCTCCACCTATCCCTCATGCATGGAGCAAGTGCCGTTTTCTCTGATTGCTCTGTGCGCGAGGGGATAGGTGAAGATGGATGTTACGCAGGAGCACGCACACACCCCTGCACACCCACTGCGGTGTTTACAAGGGCCTCCTGCATGCATGTACATGCAGGTACCCATGTGTACATTGTGTGGGAGAGTCTCATGTAAAAAGGGCCATAGTTTTGCCACTTTATGATGTTTTAATGGAAAACATTCTGTGTTTTGACCACTATGATGACAGTGATAATCATGTATTTATTAATGGAAGTAATTCAGTATATTGCCAGGGCTACCAACTAGTCTCCCAGGCTGTTCATTTTGTTTGTGTGGGTTTTTTGTCTTTTTTTACCTTGCCAATGCTGTTCTGTGATGTGCATCTCAATTCCGATTATCAGTATAGAATCCGTTTGAAAGCAGTAGATCTCAGACAGTACGAATACTCCATGGGTTACTTTAAACACAGTTGGGTTTCACTTCTAATATTTACACAGAGTGTAATAAAACCCTGGAATGATAACAAAATGATTATAGTGCTGATGTATAATCCATTCCATCAACTTATTGGTCACTGCCATCTTTCTTTCACACAGAGTGATTGACACCACAATGATATGCTCAATGAGGGTATGTCAAATATCTCATTTGCCCAAATAATGTGTTGCCGGATTATTACGGCTAAGGCAAGGGTGGCACAATAACTGAGCACTTTTGATAGAGAGAGTGAGAGAGGCTATTTGAAGTATAAATAGCATTTGACATCTGCAAAAGCTATGTGAGTGTATTAGAGATTCGCATTGCCTGAGAAAGAGAGTCAGTAAATGAAACTCTCAAGGAATTGTTTAGATTTGTAGGGCATAGATTTCTGTCTTTGAGATACAATTGCTGCTACCCAGACTGTAAACTGATGCAGTTTTATTAGGTATTAATGTTTCTATTTGCCACACAGTACCGTCATGAAATAAATTTTGAACAAGCAAATTATGGCAATTATATGAAAAAGGAATCAGGAGTTCTGTCAGAGCCCAGAGTCTCTGCTGTATCAGAGCTCTTCCAAGCAAAGCTAAAGGAAGAGGTGTGACAAAATTGCCACATTTTTTACTCTCCTAATACATAGGCAGATAGTGATAATTTGGCCTCCATTATCAAGTAGAAGAGCTTTAGGCCTACACCAACCTACTCTGGCTGCCAAAGTCCTTCTGGGGGTTATTAGGACTGTTGTGTTTCTGATATTGTAAGCCACACCGAGTCTTCAGGGTAGAAATGTAAATAAATAGGTCTGTCCCTGTCTCTTATACACATCTAGATGTGTAGATACAGACAGTGTGGAACTGCATTCTTTCTGCAAAAGTGCTAGACAATTTGGTTTCCTCATGCTGCCTTTTATTGAAACGGTCAACTTGTTTGCCTTAGCCTTTCCCTCTCTTGTATTTCCTATTGTTTCTTCATCTCTTACACCAACATACTTGTTGACCCCTTCGTTCTTAAATGTCTGACTTCTCTCTCTCTCTCTTTTGTCCCCATGACGGTCCCATCTTTAATTAATTTGTCCTATCCTCTTCCACTCACATCATTGCTGTGCGTCCTCATATATACTCCTCTTGCATTTGCTCAGTATATATATTTCTGACTTGCTTGAGGAAGGATCTTGTGTGGCCTGGAAACTTACATATTCTCACCAACAGAAGTTGGTCCGATAAAAGAGATCATTTGAACTACTTTGTCTCCATCTCTTACATATGGGACCAACGTGGCAAACTGCTCTCTCTCTAATGACAAAGTTACAGAATTACAATGTTTGTATTAAATGCTAGGGATGGGCATTCTGATGAAATGATATATTTGGATCCGTTATTTTTATTTATTTATTTATTTATTTCCATTTGTTAGCCGCCCCCTCATGCCCATGGCATCTCAGGGCGGTGTACAATATTATAAAACCCAATATAACAATAAAAAACAACAATAAATCACCCCCCAGCAATTTATAGATTTGGATCTGTAATTTCTGGATTTAATTACAGATCAGATTATGGATTCCTATTTAAATCCATAAAGAAAAGAAAACAAAAAATATCATTGCACATGTGCAACATGGCTACTGATCTGTTCTGCACATGTGCAGTCCTTTTCCAAAATGGTGGCTGCAGCATTGTTGCCCTTTGGGAAAAGGGCATGAGCATGCGTAAAATGGGCATTTTCCAGATGTCCTTTTCCAAAATG
>QEPC01007373.1:1455425-1500539 GCA_003113815.1 Sphenodon punctatus | reverse complement strand
GTGCACAGACAAGTCTTTGAATTTTTCTTGAGCTTCTCATGAGATCTTGTCACGTTACCACGATCTTGTCAAGATCTCAGTAACCTTTCTCGATCCTCCAAGACTCTCGTGAGAACTGGGGAAAGTTCTTGATTCAGCCCTACTTTATACCAGTATTCCTCAAGATGAAGCTGTGATCATTATGGAGTTTACTTTGGATAATAGAATACCGCCTTTGATGCTTCCCACACACTTCATTATAAATCTGGCTGGCATAGCTCTTAACAAAATTAGTTCAATTTAATGAAGTTTTCTATTGGCAAAGCAAAGGAACAGCAGTGGGCTCTCCCATGGCTCCAGCTATGCCAATCATTTATTCTTCCCTATTTACCTTATGCATACCTTAAGTACCATTCTTCCATTCCTCTTCTTTCACATCCCCTTTGATTGGTTCTGCTGATGGAAAGAGAAGATGACCTAAAAGCGTTCTTGCCCTCATGAACCGAAGTTAGTCGAGTTAGCCTCTGGATTACTTTGGGGCTGATCCGCAGGCACGGATGCACGCAAATGTTGCGTATGGTTTGTAGATGCATGTGCGTGCACTTCATATTCCCTATAAAGGGGATGAGGATGCAGGGCATGCACACAGGATTTAGGATTGGCCCCAACATATTTGTTACTTGCAGGATGAATATGGCAGCCATGCTCTTCCTCTCTAGTTTAAAAGTAACACAGCATTGATGCTTTCAGCCTTAACAATAAAGAAAAAATTTTCTGGTTTAAGGATCACAACTACATGCTCTGTATCTGCATGCATGGTAAAACACGAATGCCAAGATGCTTCTTGGGTACTTCATGATTAGTTATTTTCCTGTCTACTTGTATATGTGGGTGTAGCATTTTTATTGTTGTTTAGAGCTGTACCTTTTTAGTCCTTCATGTTTCCTCTAATATATTGTTCTGAAAAAAATGTGATGCAAAGTATATTCAAATGATCAATTATTGCTGGGGGGAGGGACACAGTCGATGATACATAATCTAGGCATTCAGCAGTTGACTACAATTTTTTTTTTAAAAATATCAAACTTGAATTAGTTTAGGTGACTTACTCCCCTCCCCACCCCCCCCAAGAAGCAAAAGTAGTGTTTACTTATCTTTGGAACAATTTGTTCATGCTCTAGGAGTTCTTTAATTAAATTATTACCTGCTGTACCACCATCTGTTTATGTGTTTTAGAAATAATATTTGTAAATTTCTTTTTCCATGGGTATTATGAATATGAAGAAAGTGCCAGAAAAGCAGTGAATACACTCGGCAGATGGACTGGGCATGTAGGTCCTCTAAGCAGTCAGACTTGATTATTTGGGGTGTAGCAAAGTGTTGTCTGTGTCTGTGTGTAGATTTTAATTATTTTTTCTCAAAAGATGGCAGTGAAGTATTTATTTTTGTAATAATAAATGATTACTTCTGGGATGAAGATATAAAGAAGGATATTACTGAGGATAAACGTTACGTATTTTCCTCTGTAAAGTGGTAATAATAGTGACCTACATCACAGGGATGTTGGAAATGAGAACTAAATAAAGATTGTAAAGCACTTTGCGCACTGGAAGCACTGGAAGCACTAAGCAATGATAAATTATAAAGTGAGGAGGGGACAGCTCCTCTCCTTGAACTCGACACAACCCCTGCCACTTCCTCCTGCTTCCTCTCCCCGAATGGTAGTGACGCCACTCATTCATCCAAAAGCTGTGGGGTGGCAGCAGAATGGCAGCTTCCCCCTTAATTTTGCCGTTTCCTCCCACAATCCTTGTGACCACCATATGCAGCAGAAAGAGCATAAATTAAGGCAATGGCTGTTGCACACTCCCAAACTTGGGGTTAGGGGGGCATTGTCCTTGTTTTTGCAACCACCAAAGACAGTTTTCTTTAGGTCACTTTCAGACATCCCCCACTCCCCCAGCGCATATTCTGGTTGCGGGGAGGGGGGGAATGCGCAGCCAGAATATGCACGGGGATCAGCCGGTCTGAAAGCCGCCCCCCCCGGCGTGACTTTACTGGCAGACATGCGCAGGGATGTAGAGCTCAATTTCCTGTTCTGCATCTATGCGCATGTCGGGCTTTCAGACCGGCCAATCCCTGCGCATATTCTGACTGCACATCCCCCCACCCCGCAGCCAAAATATGCATGCTGGGGTGGGGGGGATCAGAAAGTGGCCTCAAACTCTGCTCCTTTCATGGATCCCTATCACCTTTATTCTGTTCCTTTATTATAATTTTTTTCATTTCTATTTCATATCACTACTCTGGAAAATAAGATTAAGGAGCTAGATACAAGGGATTTCTTTATGATTCTTTCCATGTTGTGTAGCTATCTAAACCTGCATGAAATAGGTGTAAAATGCTACCAAGGGTTCATAACCATGGCAATATCCTTAGAACCTTCCAAATCACTCTTTTAAAATTTAATCTATTATTAAATACAGTTGATCTACATCAATAAAATTACAGATTTCAGTCTTCCTTGCAAAATACATTTCTATGTGTAGGTCAGATGTTTTATGCTTGGGTGCTTAAGGTTTCACATATAAATACATGTGGAATTGTCTAAATGAAAGTGCCTGGTTTTGTTTTTCCAGAGGCACTAGGTATCTACCAACCTTCATGAAATCAGCCCTGCTTCTTTGGAAATTCTGCCATCACACAATTATGCATCTAGAATAGTTATCCCTGGCCATCCACTTGTGAAAATTCTGGGAATAATTTTGTTCACTTACCTGATGCTGGTTCATTAAAAAGGAGATGGGTTTAATATGTGACTCCAATTGCGGTGGCATTGTCGGTCTTTAAAATAAATTACAGCCTGAATAATTAAGATGTTTATTTCATGTGCCAGATGGCTGTTGGAACAGATAACTCCATCTCTTGCAGTTATTTTGGTTTAAATTTTAATAAAGGAATAAAATAGAAAAATATAGCTCTGTCCTCTAAACATGCTCTGTATTTATTCAGGCAAACTATTATCTTTAATTATTACTGAAGTGTCTATGATAGAGATGTGCGAACAGAACGCATTTCGGATGTTCGGACGTTCGGTCATTCGGTTTGAAAACCAAGTTTGGGTTTGGTTGTTCACTTCGGCGGAGTTCGGTTCAGCTGCACATGGTTGAACATTCGAAATTAGCACTATCGGTACTGATATAGATACCGAATTCAAAGATTTTTTTCGGCATTGGTATCATTTGGCCCTGAGACCACCCCTGGTCTCCACCCCTGGTGCCAGGAAGTCTGCTCCTCAGCTGCCTCCCCCTTCCAGTCACGTTTTTCCCATCCGAATGGGCCTTCCATTCATGTTTTTCCCACCCCCGAACTCATCCGGACTCACCCGAACATGACCGAACTGTTCGGTCATTTCCAAGTTCGGTTCAGACGTTCAGTTCGGTCGTCCGAACAGACGGAGTTCGGTCCGAACTCCGAACATCCGAACCGCATTTGCACATCCCTAGTCTATGAAAGGAAGGTGAGTGTTGGAGTTGTGGATGGCGTGTACATTGTCTAATACAGCACTATGATGCATTGGACTTTTGTCCAATCAAAATTGTCTCCGTTTTTTTTTTAAAGGAATATCACTACCAGCATGAATATATTATTGTTGGCCTTTGTAGATGCTGTCCAAAACCAGGTAAGGAAGCTGGCAATTTCTTTGTGTCATAGGCCATTTAAAACAGCTGGTTGGGGGGTCAGTCCATGTGTGCCATGTGGAGTGCTCACAAACATCCAGTGGGGGGGGGATTTAAATGGGCCGTGATGGGTGTGCGCTATGTGTGCATCCTACCCCCACACAGAGCATCCTGGATTTTCCCTGATGCTCTTTGCACAGGAATAAGTGGGCAGTGTGTGGGTCATGTGAGTGCATACCCATCCACGCCACCTTCACACAGGTGCTTGGGTGGGGGCATGTCTGGACCTGCATACACATTTCCGGTTTAAAAACAAAGATATGCTTTTTAGCTGATCAGAGGCATCAGTTTCTCGCTCTTTGTCTTCAAAAAGCACCTGAAATCTCTCTCTCTTTTTTATTCTCTATGTGCTTTTAAAGGATCCACTGCTGGTTCTTCTTGATCTATTTTTCCTTCCTCTTTACCTCCGTCCCTCCTAAACTGTTTTAAAATGGATCTTGCAAAGATTTTGTGTAGTTTATGGTGTTTTGTTGTATTCTACTAAGGTTGTGAGTATCCCAAGCACCATTCAATCAGGGATGAGGGGCTATATAAATAAAAACTATTATTACTGGAAGTGGTGGTGTTATCCCCCTGAACCTTCAGAGCAGAGGGGATATACATACTTAAATCCACCTAAATTTTGAGTCACACTCCCAGTGCTCAGTGTTTCACCTAAGCTTCAGTACAGTGGAAAATGGTGTGGGGGGGGCAGCTTTAGAATTTGTGGAGTTCATGGCTGAGATACAACGCAGCATTCTTGGTTGGCTAACCCCTCTTCCCCATGGCCCTAGCCCCTTTGGGGCACACTGCCCTATAGGTTGTCATGTTTGGGGTCCCTCTTGGAGGGAGTGGGGCCCCACACCCAGTCCTGGTGAAAACAGGGGCCTTTGGAAGTAGATAATTTGTGGAATTGGGGCAGTCATCCTATGGTAAGGCTGAATGCCTTACCATAGTCACAGTCTAAGGGCCCCATGGCCCCATCCGATCAGGCCAAAGTGAGTGTTACCAACAGGACTACTGATAAATTATTTTGGAGGCTCAAATTATGTTTAGAATGTTTGGGATTTGTCCTCTAAACATGCTCTGTATTTATTCAGGCAAACTATTATCTTTAATTATTACTAAAGTGTCTATGATAGGGATGTGTGAACAGAACGCGGTTCGTATGTTCGGTCGTTCGGTCATTTGGTTCGAAAACCAAGTTTGGGTTCAGTTGTTCGCTTCGGCGGAGTTCGGTTCAGCCGAACATGATCGAACATTCAAAAATAGCACTATCGGTACTGATATCGATTATTCATAATTAATAATTATTACTGAATTATTAATGGGTTCCCCTGTTGGACAACAACTAATTTAATTCAGAGACATTGAATGAGTTAAATTTAATTGAATATTCAGATGTTTTATTCAAGGTGAGCATCAAATATAGTCCCCAAGAATATTCAACAATTGCATATATAAATATAATGATTACAAAGATACACACCAGAAGAACATACAATCTCACTAGCAATGATCTTTCATACAACTGTTGGAAATAATCATGTATATTATCTGATACTGCTCTATAAACTAAGCTTGGCCTTCTCTGCATTCTTCAACAAGCTAAGACATATTTACCCTCCATTCAGGAGGCCAGCTCCTGTTTGGATATGGAAAGTTGACTAGGTTGATCAGGTCTGGACAAGATGGAAGTAAGTAGAAGTAAAGTATATAGAGAGAAGGAAAGAAGTGGTCTCTGCCATTCATCCCATGACTTTTAAAACCTTCCATTCTCCTCCCATATCCACCCAGGATATTACCTGTCCCAATGGAAAGGCATTAATTTTAACCAATAAAAAGCCAAATTCCATTTACGTCTCTACATGCGTCAATGGAAAATTACTCTTAACATTGCTAAAAGTTGTGGTTTACTGGTTTTAACAATAACAAGCCCATTTTAGGTACTGGGCTCCATTTTCCCTTATTCATCCTGTTGACCACTAAAGGGCATATGCCAGTTAGGCCAAGTTCCCCAAATTCCTGCAACATCTGCCCTATGTTCCAATTCAATCTTAAGCAATCCTGCCCTGCCACCAGCACTTTGAACTCTAAAACTCTTTAAACTCTAACACACTAAAAAAACAAAATCCTTTTTAATTAAACTAAAAACTCCTACATAAAGCATACTATTTCTTATCAAACCACTATGCACTATTTAAATGAATACATGATATATGATTAATATGTGTGTATATATGCGAATAACTATCCAGGCCTCAAGCCTGAACCTATCAACTCAGGGGCCTGGGCAACATGGGTCACAATGGGCTATATTTATTATGGCCTGTCGTGACCGGGCCAGGATTGGGTCCGCTATGGCCGCCTACTATGGCAGAGGGCAGGGCACAGGGGGCAGTGCAGGAGTGGGGCAAGGTGGCCACACATTTGTGCAGCTCCCTGCCCTCCCCAGCGACCCAGTCACCAACAATTTTATTTACTTATAAAAGATTTTTATCCCAGCTCTACTGCCCACAGGGCAGCTTGTGGTGTCAAACAGCAATATAAAAACAATAAAACAATACAAACAATAAAAAAAGTTTTAAAATCCCATATGCAGGAGGAAAGCAACCACCCACCCACCCTACCCACCTCCCTTGCCAAAGGCCTGGCGGAACAGCTAGGTCTTACATAAACGTCAAAATGACAGGAGAGTGGGGGCTAATTTGTTGTGCTGCCCAACTCGGTTGGGATCATGTTGTCAGCAGGTTCCCAACCCAGTTTGGGTTGTGATGGTGGCGCTCCGCCATCACTTCTGTTAACACCCGCTGTCTCAATGGGTCTTCAGTAAGGAGAAGTAAACCAGGGCTGGATCAAAACGACTGTTCTGTTTTGCACACATTTCCACAAAAATGGAGCAGTTGCTTTCTATGTCCATCGGAGTTCCAATCAGATTCTGATTGGACTGCCCCTGTCAAAATAATAATTTTAAGAGAGCCATTTGTGCATGCAGCAGCAGCAGCATTTTATTCCGCTTCGGCTTTGTCTTGTAACAGAGAAACTGACAATTATAAAAAAAACTAAAAATCCTTGAACAGAATTATATACAAAATCAATGAAATCCAGAAAATCTAAGGTAATACATACTAAAACAAAACTATGTACAAAATAATAAAATCTGACGAATGTACATTGTAGCAAATGTCCATTTATATCCCTATGTCATGTACTGCCAATTTCCCCCTAGTACCCTCAGCTAGATGGGCAAAAACTGCTACAGATCTAACAACTGCAGGCACGTGTGAGCCATGCACAAATAGCTTTTTAAATATTATCATTTTATTCAGTCCAGTTGGAAATTGGAACAAGCTATTGGACCAAACATTTGTTCCAATATAGCTGGTTCTGATTAAAATCTGAACCAGGCAAAATTCTGATTTCAGCCCTACAGTAAACATTCCTTTAGCACAGAGCTGAAGTGTGTCTCCTTCCTTAGAGAAAGTTTGTCTTTTTAACAACAGGACATTAAGGGCACATTCCTCCACCCATTGAAGCCAGTGACCCAGCTCCCATGGATTTGAATGGATGGGGGAATGTCTCTGGATGTTTAAAAGCATCCCCCCTCCAACATTTATGCCAGTGTAGCCTAAGCTTTCTATATAATAGACAATGGGTGCTTTGAGACGGATGGCAACCTTGGTCCTGCCCAGGTCAGCCCTCTTCTCCCCTGAGCGTTTCAGTCTGTTTAAAAGTGCCCCACTAGGTGTGCAAGTGGATCAGGCTGTGCCTACTCTAGGACAGCCCCAGTGGTGCTCTGCAAAGCTGGCTGGCCGGCCAGTCCTAGAACACCAGCTGGAGCTGGAGTTGCTGTCCATTTGTTGTACAGACCCATGCTACAGCTCCATGCCCAGCTGGCCGTTGCCCCAGAAAGCACCTTAGAGTTGTGGGCACCAACGTAGAGCATCAGGGAACCGTCGACAACTCTATGGTGCAGGAGTGGGCACTGCACAAGTAGTTTGTGGCCTGCGGAAACTGCCAGTTATGTCTAAAGTGGAGTGGAGGTGGGGCTGGAAATGGGCAGACGTGGGGTGCACCCCCAGAACAGCTCAGGGGGCGGACAGTCTTCACATCTTTGATTACCCCCAATGTTTCAAGTGAAGCTTAAACTTTGGAAACTATTCTCAGAAAAAGAGAAAGGTCTTAGCACCGAGACTTTAGTTTTACAGAAGAAAGAATATGCCTCATGTATTTAGAATAACAATTACATTCGAAATTAGACACAAAATTAATACTTACGATCCTATCCTTGTAATAAACATCATTGTTTGGGGCAGTGTCGATAGTTTAAAGTCCCTGTGATAACGCTATCTGTTTTATGACTTACTGAATATTACATTTTCTTGCCATTTCCCTGACATTTAATCGCATAACAGCATTACTTTTATGTGCCATTGGAGATCTTTTATTTTTTAATAATGTCCCTGTTCATAAATAAAGTATAAAAGCGATGAGGAGTGCTTAAGCTAGTTCATGGTCGGTTTTCTAATAGTTTTAATTTATCTCAAAACTGTAAATATACCTGAGCATGCAATGTACTACAGAGTTTGCTAGTGCTTAAATAAACTGTTCAATAGCCCATAAATCAAAACGTTAACCCTCGATGCTCCAATAGCTCCCTGTAGAAAATGTCTACTAATGCCTTTTTTCTTGATTTTCTAAGTTATAAATCCAGTCTTATTTATATATTTATTTATTGGCTCGGGAGATTTCTCGCTAAAGATACTCTCAGCTGGATCCTAAACCCTTGCACTGTGCAAATGGGTGCGTGTGCAATGCATGCTCAACCCTCGTACAACCTGCGTGCTACCCCTGTGTAGGGAATGCAGTGCAACCTGAGCCCACAGCCTGTGCACCTACCGCGGGCAACCTGCAAAACTGTGCTAGTGCAAGTTTAGGATCAGGCCCACTGTGGTTAAATCTCTTTTCACCTAAAACAGTGGGAAATCATAATTCTCTGACTTAAGTGGTGTGTTTTCACTGTGAAACCTTTGTAACTATAAAAAGATGTCCAACTGCAAATTCTGGGGATCTGACTAGTAGTGTAGCTAGGTTGGAATGAACCTTGGTCCAGAAGATGGACACCTCTCACTACCAACACACTTAGCAAGTCTTCAGTGGGTGTTAATCACCCATTGATCATATAGACATCACATATGGCCTTCCTTTCCCACCCTCCCAGACTCTTGGGCCCCTTGAAGCTGCACTACCTGCACACATTATATGCTGTGCCCTTGGGTCTGACTCTGCTCCCACTGAAGGCTCTAGGAGAAGGATTTGACTCCTTATTCAGCAAGCTGAAAACATGTTATGATTGAACTATTTCTAAGTGTTCAACAGTTTTTGTCATAGAGCTGAAAAGTAGACAGGACAACTTCTGATACACTTCTAAGAGAAAATTTTGGTTAAGGGTGACAGTCATTTTGTGCATGCACAATTAATGTTTTATTATTATTATTTTTTAATGTTCCTCACTGAGAACTTGTACGGGGACTGAGATCTCATTGAGATCTCATGATTTCTCACTATGTTGATTACCGGGGATCTCATCGAGATCTCGTCCCAGTAATCGACATAGAGAGAAATGCTCACAAGCAGCAATTTAGTTGCTTGTTTCACCCCTACGTGTGAGCAAATAAGCCACTGTGAGTGCAATCCAATAGGCTGCGCATGCAGCCCGCTGGCACGACGTTTGGCCTGGTGGCAGGCGCCACTACACAACTCCTGTTCCATCGCCTGGGTTACGTAGTGTGTGGGCTGTGTGTGGGTGTGTCGTATTGGCAGGGGCACCCTGTTGCACCAAGCGGCTTATTGCACAGAGGGCGCACATACACAAATGTGCGCCGGTGTAAGTTAACCGCGCCTGGCATGGGCACAGTTTAATAGGCAGGGTGCAATGGGGTGTTGGATTGCACCCTGTGATTATAACTACCTTCTATAGCCTGTTTCAAGGATGTTGCTATAACAGGGATAGGTCGTGGAGCTTCCTTGGGGCCCCCAGATATGGGGGTCCCATAGTCTACTACTGGTACTTATCGTTTCGATAGAGCTACTAGGTGTATGCACCACTTTACAGTCACAGATTTTCAGAGACAAGTCCCTGCCCAGTGGGCTTGCAATCAATGCCCCTTTTTACACGGGCTGCGGCTGCGTGGGGCTGGGGGTGCGCCGTGGTTCATGTGCAGGGAGGGTTCTGACAGGGCGCACACCCATCACCACACATCCCCATGCACAGAGACACCTACGTTTGTTTCCGGTGCCTCCATGCGTGAGGATGCATGTGTGTGGGAGTGCACCCCCACCCCCCCTGCGGGAGAACAATCTGGGTATTCCAGCATGGGTGCTGTCCATGTAAAAGGGGCCTAAGATGGACAAGGGTGAGGGGAACATACTAGGGACAGACACACACATATTCCCATTTTACAGATGGGGAACTGAGGCTGAGAAATTAGCCCTTTTTACACAAGACACTCCCCCACATGGACACACATCATCCACTCTGGGGAGCATCCAGTGGGTGAATGCTCCTGTGACCAACACATCCCACCCCTCCATGCATGAAGCAACCGATGACAATGCAGGTTGCTCCATGCATGGGGGATCGGTGTGCGCCCGTGTGCACCCACCCCCACAGCCGCGTGCCCACAGGCCACCCCCTCTGCCATGGCCCATTTAAAAGGGTCACTGTGACTTACCCAGGATTCAAACCCGGCTACCCAGTTCAAAACCTTATCCACTACACCACACCGACTTTCTAGACTTAGAGGGGTTGAGACTTGCCCAAGGCCACCCGGTGAGTTCACGGCTAGGGTGGTATTTGAACCCCGGCTTCCCAGGTTAAAGCTCAACACTTTCTCCACTACACCACACTGGCTCTGTTACAGGGTCTTCCATTGCCACTATGAAGGGGGTATCATTTAAATACAGAATAGTGTATATTTGCAGGATCGCCTCACCCCCCAGGTTCTGGATCGACCCCTGTGGTCGTCCGGAGGTGCCCTCCTTGAAGTCCTCCGGGTGGCAACAATGAGGAGGGTGTTCTCAGTGGTTGCAGCACGGCTGTGGAACTTCCTCCTGGTGGAGATCCACCTGGCCCCAGACCTCCCCTCTTTCTGACGGCATTGACATGACTGTTCCGCTGGGCCTTTGGTGAGGAAGGTTGGGGACGTGGGGGGGGGGGGCGTATTTTTATTCTCTTTGTTTTTTTAGTTTTACTATTGGTTGACTTAAATGTTTTTATACTGCTCTATTTTAAAATGTTGTAAGCCGCCCTGAACTGCAAAGGCAGGAGGGGGTGGCATAAAAAATCTAATAAAATAAATAGTAAATAAATAATAAAATATATTATGCTGTTCCCCAGAAGTTTGTCCGTGCATTAATGAATTGCCATATTGCCAAGATTCACTTACATAGACAAGAAAAGTTTTCCACAGGTCATAAATTGTATACTGCATTTTGGCTTATTGGACCTTCTCTAATAATGTAGATGACTACCTCTCCAGCTGTTTGTTTATTTTGGCAGGGGGGGGAGCATTTTGTAAGAGAGCTGTTCTCAAGCTGACTCTTTCCAGGCCAATGATTGTGTGAAGCTGGTAGAGGGAGAATCAGCGAATGAGATATTGTGTGATGCAGATAAATAGGAAGGCAAAAAGTCGATAACAGACTTCTCAGGTACAGCAACACTGAAGGAGCTTAACTCACAAGAGTTTCTAATATGCTGCTGTCCCAAATCTTCAAAATCATCATCCATCTCTGTCATTGGGAGAACCCAACAGCCACAGTCCACCAGCAAACAATTAAATGCATTTCTGTAGCCAGAAGGAAACCTGCATCTTTCCTACATCTTGCTACCTCATGCTGCAGGGTTTGTCAAATAGCAGTCCCTAATACGAACAAGGCCATTTGGTCGAGCAACCATTCCACTGCCATGAAACATTGTAAAAGAACTCAATATGTTCTTGTGTAAGAAAAGGCTAGGAATTGTGTGAAGTTATAGTTAATCCTTGTGGGAAAGCTTGTGTGTTTACCCTGCCGAACAAAGTCAAGATTGTTGAGTTGTTCATTTCTCTGAGGGATTATATCACAGTCTGTCAAGGGAAATGTGTATAATAAGAAAAGTGTGATGTCAGCTTCAGTTGTATTTGGTGGGCCATCAAAAATGGTTTGGCTTAACAGAACTTCTGCATAAGCAGACTTTAAAGAAATGGGCCTGGCTTTGATAGTGTATTCAATCCAGACAAGGAAACAGTACTGAAAATACTGCTGATTACTCTTTAATAATAATATTAATAATTAGTAAATAATAATCAATAATTAATAATTAATGATTTTATTTACATAGTGCCCCCCTTCCTTGCATAGCACTTGGAGCGCTTTACAGAATTTAAAACAATATAAAAGTATAAAACAATTTAAAACAATCGTTTCAAACAAAACAGTTTAAAACAGTAATAAAATACTTGAAGACAGGGGAAGGAAAAAGGGATAACAGAGTACAACAGTGGATCCTAAAAGCACCTAGAAAATAAATATGTTTTTAGGTGCCTTTTGAAGGTAAGGAGGGAGAATCTGAAATGAAAATCCGGAGGGAGCGAGTTCCACACTGAGGGGTCTGCCACTTACAAAAGCTAGAAATAATATCCAGACCAATAGACATTAAGGTGAAATCAAGTGGATGATAGCCCACATTAGCCTTCACCAGACGTGTTCCTGCCTGCCTGCCTGTCTATTAGGTGTGCACCACATGGCCTCCACAGAGCTGCCATTCACAGCTGTGTCCAGGGACATTGTGGGCCATTCAGGACTAATGGACACCCACATGTCCATGTTCTGTCAATTGGGTTTGCCTGCAGCCTCTCCCACATCCAGGTCTACCAGCCTCATAGATTACATCCAGCCAGCTCAGAGGCAGGAGTGGTAGCAATCTCCCTCCCCTGTGGCCACCTCCCAGCTGAGAGGCATGGTAGAGTCTCCCAGTCTCCCTCCCCTGTGGCTGCCTCTCATATGAGAGGTGGGGAGGGAGATCTCTAGCACGTCTCTCAGCTGAGAAGCGGTCGCAGGGGACGGAGATTACTACCATGCACTTGTTCCTCCTCCTGGTGGAGGGAGATCTCTAGCACATCTCGCAGCTGAGAAGCAGTCGCAGGGGACGGAGATTACTACCATGCACTTGTTCCTCCTCCTGGTGGAGGGAGATCTCTAGCACATCTCTCAGCTGAGAAGCAGTCGCAGGGGACGGAGATTACTACTGTGCACTTGTTCCTCCTCCTGGTGGAGGGAGATTTCTAGTACACCTCTCAGCTGAGAGGTGGTGAGGTTGACTGCAGTGGGGAGGGATATCTTTAGTGCACCTCTCAGCTGAGAGGCGGCCGCAGGGGAGGAAGCTCACTAGTAGGGATGTGCGAACACAGTTCGGAAGTTCGGCACGAACTCAGCCTGTTCGGACGACCGAACCGAACTTCTGAACCGAATGCTTGAACTTCCGAACAGTTCGAAAAAGTTCGGATGAGTTAGGGGGTGGGAAAAACATGACTGGAAGGGGGAGGCAGCTGAGGTGCAGACTTTCTGGCACCAGGGGTGGTTTCAGGGCCAAAAATACCAATACCGAAACAATTTCGGTTTCGATACCAATAGCACTTTTTGTGAATGTTCGGCCGAGTTCGGCCGAACTGAACTCCGCCGAACCGAACAGCCGAACCTGAACTTGGGTTTTGAACTGAACGACCGAACATCCAAACATCCGAACGGTGTTCCGTTCACCCATCCCTACTCACTAGTTCCACTGGTGGAAGCTGCTGAAAATACATGAAATATGGGATGATGACTGCCCGTTTATTAGGTTGGACACACTAAACATGTGAGTGGTGGCTACCTCGGGGCTGCACAGACAAAACAGAGACTCCAGTGGGCTACCATCTTGTTTTATTTCATCCTTAATGTGGCAATTTTCATTCTTAGCACTCAGTTACAAAAGTTTAAGTTTGACAAACAGAGGCACTTTGGGATTCTGCAGAGGGATAGGGGGAGAGTTTTCATGCTGAGCAGTGTAATCCTGAAAGGCAAGGCTCTCCATTCCTGCTCTAGCTTTGCAAACTTTGTTAGGTGTTAAAAGCCTAGAGAGAGGATGTGGAGGAAGTGGTTGCAGTGTCGGTCCCAAAGTAATCAATGTAGACAAAGTAGTTCAAATGATCTCTTTTAGTGGAGCAATTTTGTCGGTGAGGGTATGCAAGCTTTTCAGCCACACAGGACTCTTCATGAGGTGATGGACAAGTCAAAGTCTCGTAGGTGGCAGTTACTTTAACATGTTTGGTTTAAATCCTGCATACTATAGCTTACAATACCACAGCTTAAACCGTCAGTCCTCAACTAAAAGTGTCCTGGTTCTGCGGGAAGGGAGGGTGGAATCTAGTTAAATCCTAGACCCTGTGCATTTTTCATTTAGGAATGAAAACAAATTTAAACTATTAAGGTATAATATGCTGACCAAAAAATGTGTGTATTAATTCTTAATGCTTAATGGATACCTCCAACATTTTAAGTGGCCAGAGAGACAAGCCCCGCCCCCTCAACCAACAAGGACCACCCCTCGGTAAATAAGCTCTGTCCCCACTAGTACCTACATGTGCACAGACATGCCCCTCTCAACATTACAAGTGCACAAAGATGGCCGGAAGCTCTCCTGCTTATCATTCTACCATCTTGTCATGCTATCATATCCTCATTGTCCCCTCAAGTGCTTTTCCTGAGAGGCAATCAGGAAAGAGGTGCCTGATAGGGTCAGGAATTTGGATTCAGATTAATCCATGCCTGTTTGTAATGGGAAGCTATGGATTAATCTCTACCGAACTACAACAGTGGGCAACACACCCAATGTGGTTTGGTTTATAATCTATACATAAAAAAATAAACAACAGAAATATCTATGCATGTGCAAAATGGCCACCGGACTGTTTTGTACATGTACGTTGCTTTTTTTCAAAATGGCAGTGGCAGCATCACTGCCATTTTGGAAAAGGGCAGCCAGTCTGCACGTGCACAGTGGCCATTTTGCACATGCGTAGAATTGCTGCTCTTTGCCAAATAGCTGTTTTATGCATGTGCAATTTTTTTAAATAGTTTTTAATTATATTTTTATTGATTTAAATACAGATCTGTAATATGAATTCATATTTAAATCCAGAAATTGTAGAACCAAAATCATAAACAGAACTGAACCTCAGTTTCCTCTAGTGAACCACCCCTAGTGTCTGAGACCTGAATTTTACTTCTCTCTCTCTCACTGACCACATTCACACCGGTCAGTCCATGCAGATTTTGACCCCGGAAGAGAATCTGGAGGCCGAAACATGCACGGGGTTTTGGCTGGTGCAAAATCCCCCCCACATGGCTTTGCCGGCAATCGCCTGGAAGAGTGCAGAGCAGATGATCGCTGGCAAAGCCGTGCGGGGGCACTTTTGCCAGTGCATGTTTTGACTTCCGGATTCTCTCCCGCAGTCAAAATCTGCATGGAATGGCCGGTGTGAATCTGGCCAGAGAGACAAGCCCCACCCTCAACCAACATGGTCCACTCCTTGACAAAGCCACACGGGGGGTGGGGGGGGCAGAGGGAGGAGGGTTTTTCCCCCGGACAAACCCCGCACATGTTTTGGTTTCCAGATTCTTTTCCAGAGCTAAAATCTGTGTGGACCGGCAGGTGTGAATGTGCCCCCCCCCACACACACACACACCTGAAGAAAAGACCTTGACCCCTGACAGAGTGACAGTGGGATTTGGCACCAAAAGAGGGACCATCCCTCCTAATTAGAAACTATTGGAGAGTATGTTAATGAAGCTTTCAGGGCAGTAGTTTCAAGTTATCAGGAAACTGAAGAAGAGAAGATTAAGCTGTCCCCATGAAAAATGTAGCACATTCATCTGGCTTAGGGTGTGCATTTCCCAGTTCAAATGTAAAAGAACATTCTAGTTACCCAAGTTCAGCTTATGTAGATTCCAATGTTGTATATATTCTCTTGGTGGGAAAAGATATAGCATCAGGCGGTTTTTACAGCTGTTGCAATGACACATAAATTGAGTCAGTTGCTGTGGCAAAGTATTAGCCAAGTAAAGGATGCCTGCTTCCTCAATGACTCACAAAACCTGCAATATTAATATGTACCATGGGTTACAAGTCAAGCACAGAGCAGTTGTAAGCAAACTGCCAATCTGCTATGTTTGCTGTACACTTCCAGTTACTTTCTGTCCCATGAGTTTCCAGTCAGTGCTCATACGGGGTTATTAACATGGTTCACATCCTCGGAGCACTGGCTTGGGGACTACCATCTCCCACTAATGGAAATGAAATGTATGTGTCATAGCTACTAAATCTGATGGTTAGTGTGTTTCTTTTCTCCTCCATTATTTTAGGGGGGTGGGGGAGGATGCTTGCACTGCCTTTGATGATTATTAGTTGGATACAAAATATTGAATGTGTAATTTTGCCTTATATAATATCTGTCCTCTTTAACTATGATGCATTTGTCTGCCTTAGAATTAGGAAAAGGTTGCCTAAAAGAGAGCATATAGCTGTGTGCGTGTATCTGTAGCTCTACATATGTACACATATGCGTGTGTGTGTGTGTGTGTGTGTGTGTGTGTCTGTGAGAGAGAGATAGAGAGAGAGAGATATGCTGTATTCTTACCGGCGGTGGCGACAGCGGGTGGGGTAAGGGAAGACGTGGCAGCCTGGAGGAGCCGGCCAATGGGAAAAGAGCTGGTGTGAATGGGGATCTGCCATGGCTTCACTTGCACATGTTAGGGCAGGATTTTGTGCCCTAACATGCACGAGAAAAGCCGCGGCAGATCCCCGTTCGCACCGGCTCTTTTACCGCTGGCTGGCTCCTCCGGGCTGCCGCGTCTTCCCTCGTCCCTCCCGTTGCCCCCACTGCCACTGCAGGTGAGAATACAGCCAGAGAGAGAGATTGTACACACACACAAAATTACTTTCTCTTAGGCAAAGGTTTCCATATCTCCTACACAGACAAATTCATCAAAAAAATAAGAAGGGCCAATACTGTGGATACACGTCTATATCTATATCTATATTAGGGCTGAAACAAGAAGCAAATTGGTTTTCACGGCAATATCGCGATAACCGAGAATTGCGGTAGAGATTTCACAGCTTTCTCAGTTCCGTGTTGAGATTTCTGACGAGACTCGTTTTAATGTTTACCGTTTTACCATTTACCGTTTATCGTGTTTATCGTTAATCATGTTTGTTGGTTTATCGTGTTTGTCGGTTTATGTTTATGATAATGATAATGATGACAAAAACTGATAATAATAACAATATAACTCAATGCAAACGGTACCTCAGAAACCCGGAAACTGGAAATTAGGTAACTTGGTAACCAGCAATCCGGTAAATGGCAATCCGATAAATGACAATCCGGTAAATGGTAACTCAGTAACTGGAAATCCAGTAAATGACAATCCGATAAATGGTAAATGGTAACTCGAGAAAAGGTTCTCGGCTGAGAAACGGCAATTTTCTCAGGTATCGCCTTTCTCACCTCCCTATTAGTCCACTGTAGCAATTGAGGTGATTGAGTGGTTGAGGTATATTATGCCACAGAACGTTGACATCAGGGACGTAGCTGCCATGGAGCAAGGAGGCTCATTTGAGCCTGGGCTCTGAGGACACCCTTTGCATGCAGCCTGATCACTGTCCCACTTCCTTCAGAGTGGACTGGGGAGAGAGCAGGGCCAGCACTATGCTCACACTGAAAATTTCCTAGAAGTGCTAACACTGCTTGCAATGGCCTCCTCAAAGAAGGAGTTTGACAGGGTGGCTGCTTGCCCACTGAGAGTCATGCAGGACCAGGGCCCCAAACACACAAAAGTGTTCTCGCAGCCCCACCACAGATCTCTTGGTCCACACCATATCTCACTCTCAGTGGCTTTCCATATCTCTGTTATCCCCAATAGGCTCCCCAGCCTTACACAGTTTAGGGAACCCCTGTTTGCCTGTCCACTGCTCTCTACATTTCTACTCCCTTGTCCTTGTCGTCAAACACTCTGGCTTTACCTTTCTTCAGGAGAGCTGTCTCACACAGGTCCTGCTTCCTCAGCAGTCTCTCAAGCCTTGTGGCTCCTTTAACAGTCTCTTCCCGTTCCCTCTGCTGTCTCCCTCACTGAACTAGTCTCTGGCGTCTTTCCCCGGGCTGGCCTGTGCTACACCCTGCTCTACAGTGAGGCATGATCCTCCCTCTAGTCCAACGTCTGCAGTTTTGCTCACCCCACCACATACTGCCGCTAGCTGCCTTAAAGGGCCCAAAGCCCACAACGACTCTGTCCTGCCACAGAGTTTTCAAAGTGAGTGGGGTAGAGTACTCCAAGACTTTGACCTGCCTCCTGGCTCATCCACATTGCACAGGTTCCAGGAATGAACCAGAAGTGTGCCTCATATTACACATGTTATTCTTTCCAGTTTATTCATGGTCTCTGTGTGTTGAAGGTCTCCCTCCAGAATTGTATTAACTTACTTCCACAGGCCAGTGCTCTCCTCATTTGAGACTCTGTAGAATTGTATTTTCAGCCCGTGCTTCTCACACTCATGTTGTCATTCTTAGTTTATTCCTGGATTCTATGTATTGTGGGCCTCGGTGTAGTTGCACAGTTTGCACTGTTCTGGATCCAACCCTGCTCTTACCAAAGAAGTGCAAACAAGAACTTTGTGGTATGGGTTATTTGTGATAACCAAGGAAATGGATGTTGCCAATGGGTGGCCTGTCCATTTAAAGGCAGGTTGCCTGGGTGCGAGATGGAGTAGAGGGGGAGCAGATGCTGCCTGCTGCGGGCCAGCTCTGTTTGCCGTTTTCCAGAAAATCCCAGAGCAACGCAAGAGAAGTGGGCTGCCCAAACCCGGACCACCAGCCAGGAGCAGAGCAGCAGTCTGTCTACTTGGTGGACAAGCTACTGCAGCTCCGGTTGAGGCCAGGGGATGCCCTGGCAACACCATAGAGCTGCAGACGGCAGCCTAGATTGGAGGCCAATCCACCCACAGTTCTATGATGCAGGGGAGGGTGTGTGTGCCGCATGGGCAGATTGTGGGCAGCGGTAGCTGGCGGGTTTGTTTAAACCTGTCACTGTCAGGGCTGCACACGGGAGATGGGGAAGTCAGTCTAAAGACACCCAAAGAGTCTCCTGGCAACACAACCCCTCCTTACCGCAGAGGCTATAGCAAGCTGTTACTACTGCTCAGGAACACAGTGTTAGACACAGGGGCATAGCTACATGGAGTGAGGAGCCTCAGTTGAGCCTGAGCCTTGGACTCTGAGGGGGCCCTTTGTGGATGACCTGAACGTTGCTAGGAAATTTTTACAAGTTGAGAGAGCAGAGCCAACACTCTGCCCCACCCACTCTGAACATTTTCTCCTGGCACTCAGGCATCTTCCAAAGGGCCTTGTCAAGGAGGAAGTTTTCAGAGTGGGTGGGGGTAGAGTGATGGTCCTGCCCGCTCTTAAAACTTCCTTCCTAGTGGAGTTTCTGCTACTCTGAATGTGGGGGGAAGGGAGCAGCACTGAGAGCTGAGGCAACACTGCCTTCATGGGTACTAAGCTCCTCCCCTCCCACCACCCTGGAGACTCCACCCCCTGGCCTTTAGGTGAGACTCATAATTTGGCCATGGTCCTAGTCCCACCACAGCCTTGCTATGTCACTGATTAGATAGAGGCTAGGCCTGATTTAGCCCTCATTTGCATTAGGCCACTTTCACATGTTACCGGGGAGACATGGAAACTTCCATGAAGGCAGTTGTGGCTCTAAACAGGAGTTAGCACATGTGGGAATGCACTATTCTGCTTTTATCCCACGAGAACACTCACGCATGGCTGGCTTCCCCAATGTAGCTTTTACAATGACGGGTGTCCTTGTGGGATAAAACCGGAATAGCACATTAAAATGTTGTGAGCCGCCCCGAGCTGTCTTAGGGATGGAGGGAGCAGGGTATAAGTTTTTACATAAATGTAAATAAATAAAATTCCCACGTGAGCTAATTCCTGTGAGAATAGAGCCTCAATTTCATTCAGAAAAGTTTCCCTGCCTCCCTGGTAATGTGTGAAAGTAATTTAGAGGAGGTTTTCCCTATAAATAAACTTGTTATCATATCTCGTTGGATTATTATTTTTTTAGGTTGAACTCACTGGGAAAATCATTTTCTTGAGCTACTTGGTTACATCTGCTCTGGGGGGGGGGGGGGGGGGAGACATGTTTTTGCTCATGGCCAGGTTTCTTTGGCTGCTTTTATATGAGCAAGGTTTTTAATGCAGTGAGAGGAAAAGTCGCGCGAGGTGAGTTTATATGCACCGGAAGTGGCTGCCCACCCACCATAGGAATCGACGGTGAACGCGGCCTCCCACGGCCTGTTTGAAGACACATTCTGGAAACCTCGATATCAGGGTTTCTAGAATGCATCTTTAAAGAGGCTGCGCGCACTGATGATTCCTACAGCGGGTGGCTACTTCCGGTGCGTGTAAACACACCCTGCACAGCTTTTTCTCCCACCGTGTTAAAGAACGCACTTCCTAGGCTGCTTGTCTAAAAGCAGCCTTTGTCTTTATACTAGGGCTGCAATTAATAGTAAAAAAATAATTTGTGCATATTTCCGAGTTTCTGAGGACCATCTCCGAGTTTTCAAACTCAGTACTCGGTAAAATATTCAGTAAATTGAAACCAAGTACCAAGTGTTTTCTGAGTACTGAGTACCCTTATATAGGGGTAGGAAAAGCCCCATACATTGCTGTACTGAGTATTTTCCGAGTGCCGGGCCAATATTTTGGTTGCTCGGTAAAATCGAGTAGAATACTGAGATACTTGGTAAAAACAGTAATTTTGATACCCTGGTGGAGATTTGATGAGTTTGAGGTCAGGAGATCTCTACAGTGAAGCACATTACATTGCTGTGAAGGATCTCTTTTGAAATGTCTAAGGAAATCAGATTAGCTTTGACACCAAATACACAGCTGCCTGATTGATTGTTTTCCTTCCCACTGAGATTAGCTGTTGCAGTTGATTTGATATCAAAAAGGGGAGGGGGAGAGTACAAGACAGATAAAAGTGCCTTCCTTTTGCAAATGCCAGTAAATCCCTATAACCTTGGGTGTTGTGAAAATAATTGTTGCTTTCTAGAAAGGAGCTGTAGTTGCGCATAATGCAAGTTGCTTTAACAGTAGACTTTTGCATATTGGGGGCCAAGAAAAAGATAAATAAAGGATCACTACAAATATCCATGGGTTAAAGTGGGGAGTTCTCTGGTTGGCTAGTGACATTAGAAGGCAGGTTCTGGGTCTCAGTAGCCAGTGGAATTGATAGGCTGAAAACCTGCTGTCTTTGAAACATTTTAAATGGACCTGGCAGCTGCCGCAGTCAACACTCCACCCACACACCATCCACCTCTCTCACACCATAGAATTGTGGGCAGATTGCCCGACGCTCTAGGCCACCACCTGCAACTCTATGGTGTTGCCCAATGCCCAGGGCAATCTCTGGCTGAAAGTGGAGCTGCAGTAGTCACCCACCAAGCAGACAGACCACAACTCTGCTTGGTGCCCCTGTTGGGCAGCCCGCTTTGCTGGTGGCACTCCAGGATGTTCCCCTCTCTAATTCCAGTCCTGGCCATGATCCTGTTCTGGGATGTTCTGGAGCGCTGCTGGGGGGCTCCCCTGGAGCAGCGACAGCCTGCTCCGTCTCTGCACAACTGGAAGCCCACCTTTAGATGGACAGGCCACCCAGGGGTGAGGCGGAGCAGAGGTGGGGCTGCTGTCCATCTGAAAACACACGACTCTCACTGCCAGTTGACCTCACATACAGTTTGGCTTATTGAATAGGATCTTATTCTGGCAGCAGTGTTTAGTCATCTCCAGCTCTCACCTAAGACCTGCAAGGCCCAGCCTTGAACTCATGTCTGACTCGTCAAATCTTCTGGAGTAGTGGCCTGCCCTCTTGCACCACTGCTCAGCTTGCCTCTGGCCCAGCCACTCCCCCAGGAGGCCTCCCTGCCTTGCCGTAGCCATGCCTCCCAACTTTCCAGTTGGCTGCTAACCAGCATATAAGGCTTCCTAGTAGCACCAGGAAGCTGGTCAGAACAACACTCCCCCACCCCTCCTTTGCATGCCCTGTCTTGCTCCCAGTCCTGTCTCTCCTCTAGTCCTTGCCTCCAGCCTGTTCGCTTGTTTCCCCCTCTCTATTCCCAGTTCTGGTGATGATCCTGTGACTGCACCCCAAATCCCACATCCATCCACAACACCTCACCATGCAACTCTTCCAAGATCAAATAGAGCATAATTCTGCTTTAGCGTAGTAGAATACTTAACCAGGAATATTGCCATCATTACATTTTCCCTCCAGCTTGATGTCGATGTTGCCACTCTGCTATTGCCAATTCAGGGAAGGATCCAGGTAAAGTGTAATGATTTATATGAAATATTAGATTTGTCAAAAACATATCTGCTTTCCAGAATTATCTTTTTCGAATTATTCTTCCGTTTGTGTTTTACTGATTTAAAGCTAAACAAGCAGCTTCCATGTCCATATTTCAGTACACTGAGCTTTTTTTTTCAGATGGCCTTGCCTGAAATACCTCACAAAATCCAAAGTTAAATGTACATTAAAGAGGACAACATTTATGTTCCAGTTCCACTTAACTCACTGAGAATAAGTACCCTTGTGAAAATTCCTTATTTACCCTCATGCCCAATACACAATTTTCTCAATGTCAATCATTTGTTTTAATGCAGAAGGAGGTCTTAAACTACTCACTCCCTTCCACATTAATAAATAGCTCTTGACCACCGTAATGATAATCTGTAGTGAAACTGGACAAATGTGTCAAAAATGACACATCTGTAACTCCTCTAGATTGCTTTCAAGTGTAAATCCTTGATTGATTGATTGATTGATTGATTGTTTTTCTACCCTGCCCCCTCCTGCTCACAGAGCAGCTTGGAGCAGCTTACAACCTGCACAAATAAAACGTAAGAAAAAACATACACATAAAATATCATTAAAACATTAAATACTAAAAACAGACTAAAAGGGCAGAACTCCACCCCACCCTACCCATCTCCCTCTCCAAAGGGCCAGCGGAACAGCCAGGTCTTACACTGTCTTCGGAAACAGGGGAAGTCTGGCCTCCGTCAGGAGGGAATTCCACAGCCTGGGAGCAACCACTGAGAATTCCCTCTCCATCGTCGCCACCAGGAAAACCCAGGGGACTTTGAGTTGGGCACCCCCGGCCGACCACAGGGGCCGCAATGTAATCATGGGCCCGAGGCAGTCCTGCAGGTAAGCCGGGATCAGGCCATTTAGGGCTTTATAGGTCATTACTAGCACCTTGAATTGGGCCCAGAAGATAATAGACAGGCAGTGCAGAGAACGGAGCACCGGTGTAACGTGCTCGCAGTGACTCATTCCCATTAAGAGACAAGCCGCCACGTTCTGCACCAGCTGCAACCTCCAGACCATCCCAAAGGGCAGCCTCACAAAGAGTGTGTTGTAGTAGTCTAATCTAGAGGTAATAAAGGCATGGATGATAGTGGCCATATCCGAGTCCAAAACATACGACCACAACCATCGTACCAGGTGTAACTGGCAAATGCTCCCCTCGCCACAGCCTCCACCTGAAGGTCCAGGCAGAGCTGTGAGTTGAGGAGCATCCAAAGACTGTGGACCTGTGTGGCCAAAGGGGGGCAGACCCTATTAATGATGGGGGCCACCACCACCCCAGACCTACCCACCAACATCACCTCTGTCTTGTCGGGATTCAACTTCAGATGGCTCACCCTCATCCAGTCCCCCAAAGTTGCCAGGCACCAGGTAGGTACCGAGACTGCTGGGTCTGGGTCTGCAGAAAAAGAGAGGTAGAGTTGTGTGTCATCGGCATACTGATGACAGCGAATGCCGAACCTTCTCACAACCTCACCCAAAGGCTGAATATACACGTTGAACAGGAGGGGGGACAGAATAGAACCCTTCAGAACTCCACACATGAGGTCCCGGGGAGATGAAGTACATTCCCCGAGAACCACACGCTGAGTTCTCCTGGCCAGGAATGAGCAAAAACATTCAAGAACAATTCCGCCCACCTTGGCTCGGTCCACTAGTCAAGCCACCAACATCTCGTGGTCAACGGTATCAAATGCAGCCAACAGATCTAACAGAATAAAAATAGAAGATCTAATTCACGGCACAGGTCATCAACCAAAGCCACAAGCGCAGTCTCTGTACCAAACCCAGGGCGAAAACCAGACTGTGAGTGATCAAGAAAACTGACCCAATCTAGATGCCCCTGAAGCTACTGAGTCACCACCCATTCAATAACCTTCCCTAAAAGAAGAAGGTTAGAGACTGGCCGATAGCTGGCCGGGGAGTCAATGTCAAGAGATGGTTTCTTGAGCAGGGGCCGCACCACCGCCTCTTTAAGGCAGCTCAGAACCCTGCCGTCCCACCCCACCAGCCACAGCCCTAATGTCTCCTGGCTGGCCTTAACCAGCCAGAATGGGCACAGATCCAATTTTCAACAGGTGGCCCTACAGCCCCATGGACCTCTGCCGCATCAGCATGCGACACCCACTGGAATTGATCCCATGAAATCGAACAAGGCGGGTCCTCCACCACCTCAGGTTCACCTACTGTTATAAGTGCAGCATCGAAGTTGTGGTGAAAAAGCGATTTTATCCACAAAAAAGTCAACAAACGTCACAGCGGGCACTGGAAGATACCAGTTCCAGGCGGAGAGAGGCGCTGCACCACCCAGAAAAGTTCTGCTGGACATGACATTGCGGATGCTGTGAGGGAAGCAAAGAAGGAGTCACAGACACAGCATACGCTTTTAAACTAGCTTTATGTCGCAATTGGTTGGCTTCAGCACGAGTCCGATGCCACCATTGCTCCAACTGCCGTCCTTCCTGATTCATCCAGCACATGTCCTCTGTAAACCAAGGGGACCTGTGTCATCAGCATTCCGGAAGTGGACGCCTGGAAGTCATTCGGTCATTGGCCTCAGTCAACAAATTATTCCAGAAGACAATGAGATCATCAAGATCAGGAGGTCATTTCCCTAGGGCATTCCATAACCTCTCTGGTTCCATGAGTCTCCAGGGATGGACCAACCGAACTGGTCCTACACCTCTCTAGGAGCAGACATGTGCCATCAGATCGATCCAAATGAGATAATGATCCATCCAAGACAAGGATGTAATTAATATATCCCCTACCACCGGATCCCCCACCTCAAGGTCAGTGCAGAATATTAGGTCAAGGGTATGTCCTCCATCATGCGTCGGGTCCACAACCCTCTGAGACAGTCCCATGGTTGTCATGGCGGCCAGGAACTCATGCTCCGCTCCCCCAAGGGCAGTGTCAGTGTGGATGTTGAAATCCCCTAGGACTAAGGTCCTTGGAGACTGCAAGACCACCCCAATGACACCAACTCAGCTAGGGAATGTAGAGATGCTGCCATACAGGTAGGTGCGTGATATATATGCAGAAGCCCCAATCTGTCTCCAGCCAAATCAATCACCAGATGGATCCCCTCCATGCCCCAAATAGTCTGGACTGGATACCTCCTCACAGACCAGGTGTCCTTACAAATAATGGCAACACCGCCTCCCCACCCCTCTGGTCTAAGCTGGTGCTGTACAGAGAACCTAGCTGGAACAAGGTCAGCCAAAATTGGCCCCGACTCAGTGTCCAGCCAGGTCTCTGTAATACACATGAGGTTGGCTGATTGATCCAGGATCAACTCCTGGATCATTGTAGATTTATTACCAACTGACCTTGGATTCAGCAGCAGCAGTCCCGGACCAGCCCCCCCTACCACCACCACCCATTCTCGATCACTACATTACCTATCTGGGGGCCTATGAGGGGACTGGCACCAAGCACCTGTCCCTCTTCATTGGTGTTACCCACCTCCCAGAAGGACCATAGTTGCCCCGGCCCATCAGGACCCCAATGGCTGTGGAAGGAGGCTATTGGAGCCAAAAGGGCTTCCATTAAAAAATGGAAAGAGAATCCCAATGAGGTAAATAGGGAAGAGCATAAGCATTGCCAAAGTAGATGTAAAAGGTTAATAAGGCAGGCAGTCAAAAATTTGAGGAGCAACTTGCTAAAGATGCTAAGACTAATAAAAAAAAACTTTTTCAAGTACATCAGAAGCAGGATGACCAAGGACTGAAAGGGATGCATAGGGAGGAAAAGGACATTGCAGAGAATCTGAATGAGTTCTTTGCTTCGGTCTTCACTGATGAGAATGCTGGAGAGATACTCATGCTTGAACCTTACTTTGTAAGTGATGAATTGGAAGAGCTGTCACAAAACAACTTTACTCTGGAGGAGATCCTAGAGCAAACTGACAAACTAAATACTAACAAATCATCAGGACCAGATGGTATTCACCCCAGTGTTCTGAAGGAACTCAAATATGAAATTGCAGACCCACTGTTAATAATTTGTAACCTATCGCTAAAATCTGCCACTGTACCAGAGGACTGGTGGGTGGCAAATGTAACCCTGATATTTAAAAAGGTATCCAGAGGTGATCCTGGAAACTACAGACCAGTAAGCTTGATGTCTGTGCTTGGAAAAATGGTGGAAACTATCATTAAGAACAGAATCGCTGGGCACGTTGATAAACATGGTTTAAAAGCGAAGAGTAAATATGGATTTAGCAAAGGTAAGTCATGCCTCACTAATCTGTTGGAATTCTTTGAGAGTGTAAATAAGCATGTGGACAAGGGAGACCCAGTAGATATAGTGTACCTGGATTTCCAGAAAGCACCTGATCAGGTCCCACATAAAAGACTCTTGAGAATATTAAAAAGTCATGGGATAGGAGGTAGTGTCTTACTACGGATCGTTAACTTATTAAAGGATAGGAAGCAAAGAGTAGTACTGAATGGTCAGTTTTCACAATGGAGAGATGTAAAAAGTAGTGTGCCACAGGGATCTGTATTGGGACCGGTGCTTTTTAATGTATCCCTTAATGATCTGGAAAAAGGACGTTCAGAGTGAGGTGATCAAATCTGCACATGACACCAAATCTTCAAGGTAGTTAAAACATGAGCAGACTATGAAGAAATGCAACAGGATCTTACAAGACTGGGTGCCTGAAATGGTAGATGAGATTTAATGTGGACAAATGTGAAGTGATGCACATAGGGAAAAATAACCCAAACTATTAGTACACAATGCTGGGTACTAAGCTAGGAGTTACCACTCGAGAAAAGGATCTGGGAGTGATTGTGGACAATACACTGAAGTCCTCAGCCCAATGTGCAGCAGCAGTCAAAAAAGCGAACAGAATGTTAGGAGTTATTAGCAAAGGGATAGAGACTAAAACTGAGGATGTCATAATGACTCTATAGAAATCAATAGTGCGACCGCATTTGGAATATTGTGTGCATTTCTGGTCGCCCCATCTCAAAAAAGACATAGCTGAACTAGAAAAGGTACAGAGAAGGGCAACAAGAATCATAAATGGTACGGTTGGGAATTTCAGTTCCCCCGGTATCCGATACTGCTGGTATTTTGCTGTACCGGCAGTATTGGATTAATCCGGTAATTGGGGTACTGGTACCGGTCCCGTGCCGGATTTTTTTACATTGCGGCCATTGAAATGAATGGCCACAATGTAAAAGAAACAACAACAACAAAAACTTTCCCTCCCCCATCCAGGCTGCATGGGTGGAAGGGGGGACACCCCCATCCACCCTGTCCAGCCTGGATTTTTTAAAAACATTTTTTTTACCCGAAGTCCCTACTAGCACAGGCTCCAGGCTGCTGCCGTGTTGTCTTCGGCTACCCAGAGCCCGCACCAGCAGGCACTAGGGTGATCCCTGGGGTGGGGGGTGGTTTAACACCCCCCCACCCAGGGATTGCCTACCTTACTTGCGCTCCGGGCGGCGTCTGCAGCACGACGGTCTGGTGGCTTCAGCGTTGGCTGGCTTCAGCGCTTCACTAGGCCTTCCGGGGCACTTCCGGGTTTCCCCGGAAGGCCTAGGGAAGTGCTGAAGTGAGCCAGCGCTGAAGCCGCCAGGCCCACTGTACTACAGCTGCCCCTGCCACCCAGAGCGCAAGTAAGGTAGGCGATCCCTGGGTGGGGGGGTGTTAAACCACCCCAGGGATTGCCCTAGTACCTGCTGGTGCGGGCTATGGGTTGCCGCCGCTGATATGGCAGCGGCCCGGAACCCGCACTTGCAGGGACTTCAGGTAAAAAATAATAATAATTAAATCCAGGCTGGCCGGGGTGGGTGGGTAGTGTCCCCCTTTCCACCCGCACAGCCTGGGAGGGGGAGGGGGAAGGTATTGGTTGTTTTTTTTCATTGGTTTCAATGGGGACAGTTCCCCATTGAAACCAATGGGAAAATACCGGTACCGGTATACCGGTTTTAATCCAGTAAATCAGTTTTTTTGGAAACCGGTAACCAGTAAAACCGGTATCCATTTTTTGCCTCAAGTCCCACCCCTACTAAATGATATGGAATGGCTTCCATACAAAGAGAGGTTTGAGAAGCTGGGTCTCTTCAGCTTAGAGACGAGAAGAAAGAGGGGACATGATAGAGGTTTATAAAATCTTGGGTGGTGTGGAAAGAGTAGATAGGGAACGGCTATTTACCCTCTCAAATAATACTAGAACTAGGGCACTCCAGGAAACTAGCTGCCGGCAGATTTAAAACAAATAAAAGGAAGTACTTTTTCACCCAACGCATAATTAACCTATGGAATTTGTTGCCAGAGGATGTTGTCAGGGCCAGTAATATAGCTGTGTTTAAAAGAGGACTGGGTAAGTTCTTAGAGAGTAGGTCTATTAATGGCTATTAACCAAGTAGCTGACGGGATGAACATCTTACTGTCAGGAGCTGGGAGTGAACAACAGGGAATGGATTGTCCATTGTGACTGTTGGTTCTTCTCCCATGCGATCGAGATTGGCCTCTGTCGGAGGACAGGATTCTGGGCTTAATGGACCATTGGTCTGACTCAGTATGGCACTACTTCTGTTCTTATGTACTCCGCCTTGGGAAGCCTTATCCCACTCTGGGCAGCTTTGATGCAGTGCATGGTGTACCTGGTGGCTGCCAGATGTTCACCCCGCTGTGTGGCAGGGCGGGCAGCTTGTTGCTATGCGCTGCATCCTCAGAAAAAGGCTGGGAACATGGCACATATTAGCGTTACCCATAGTGGAGTAAGGCTGCTCAAGGCGTGGTACCACACCACCGCTCATCTGCCCAGTTCCCATCTGCCCCACTGTGTGGCAAGTTCCATGGTGGGGCTTTGAGCAGCGGGTGCTAGTTCCAGTCCCACGGAGCGACATCACAGTCAGGGATGGGATAGTGGGCAGGCCAGGGGAGAGGGTGGCGCAGGTCAGAATGCCCACTTATGTGACTGGCATCTCAACCCACTATGGGGCATGCAGGGATCAAGCCCACTGCAGCTCATGTGGAGATACCCATCGTGTGTCTTGTGGCTCTTGACAATATGAACATTTTCGTATGTGGCTCTTGGGCTGGGGAAATTTGTCCACTCCCGTCTTAGGCCATTTTCACATGGTACCACTGGATGGGAGGATGGGTGTGTGCCAGTGGTGGGTGGAGGTGGGTGTGCTCCTTTTCCCACAGGCGCACACCCATCTCCATCTACTTCCACCCATGGAGTCTCCTCTGTTTTGTCGTATGGCTCCATGGGTGGGTGATGAGTGTGCACCGGGAGTGCACTCCCACCTCCACCCACCACCTGTGGTGTTTCCATGGGCATACACCCATTCCCACCCACCGCTGTGCACACAGACTCTGCCCCCCTCCCCGCACAAGCAGTGAAGGGAGGGGCATCTGCCCAAAAGCAGCCTTAGAGTCAAACCCTTCTAATCTATTTATTGTGGAACCCTTGACCAGTTCCATGTATAAATAATTGTTTTTAGCTAAAACCTGACTGAGAACTATTCATAAAGTGTCTGAGAACAAATAGGGTCTACAAAGTGAATTAATATTCTTCCGTGTTCTGTGTCCAGGCACAAACCCAAGGAGTGGATTTTTATCTGCTCTCCCAAGGCTAAGGTCACTGTTGCAGTCTAGTGCCAGCAGCAACAGCCTTCTTGTTTTTTCCTCTTAAATTATTCAGTACAGGAAGAATTGATTTTAAAAATAAATAGGAAAAAAGCATGCGAGGATGTAGTGAGAAGTGCACATGAACCCAGGATACACAATGTTAAATGAAGATTTACTGCACACAGAAAACCTGAATGAGCCTGATCCCAAACCCCATGGATTCTGCGCACGCGTTTTTGCGTTGCATAATGTGCCCGCAACATTAATTTGTGTGGCTTGTACACAGCTTGCTGCATGTGCGCATGGCTCCATGGACCATCCTCAGGGTTTGCGATCAGGCTCACCATCTTTGGGAAATGTGAGCTCTCTTTTGTAGGGATGGGCGAACGCGGTTCGGAAGTTTGGAGTTCGGCCCAAACTCGGCCTGTTCGGATGACCGAACACAAACCCGAATGCGAACATACCGAACAAACCGAACACCGAACGGCAAAATGGCCGAACAGTTCGGTCAATTCGGATCGCATTCGGGTGAGTTCGGGTGGCAAAAAAAGGTTCACTGGAAGGTCAAACATGACAGGAAGGTGTAGTCAGTCACTGAGGAGCAGACTTCCAGGCACCAGGGGTGGAGAGGCTTGCAAGAAACGAAACTAATTATCTGCCTCCCCCCTTCCCAACACCTTCTGAGCTAGTCACTGTTCCTGAACAGCAGGCGTTGAGTAGGATTATTAGATTGCTTTAAGTTTCATTTCAGTTTTGTACTGAAATGAAACTTAAACCTTAAACTGAAACCTTGTGTTGTTTGTGATTCCCCCCATCCCAGATAGATAGATAGATAGATAGATAGATAGATACATAGATAGATAGATAGATAGATAGATAGTAGAGAGTTGTAGGAGTTAGCTTAGTGATAGAGATAGCGTTAGTGATTTAGTTTTAGTGTTTGTAGGAGTAGGTCTGTGTACTTATTAGATAATCCATTTACTTCATAGCATTTGGAATAGTGAATAGCAGTTAGATTTAGTGTAGAAGATATATATAAAATTAGATTTTAAAAAAACAACAACCCATATAAAAACAAAACAAAAACAAAAAACAAAAGAAAACCATATAAAACCCAATAAAAAACCAAAAAAACATATAAAAAACAAAAAAAACATCCATAATAACATTTCCCGAATGGCCGAACCGAACAGCCGAACAGCCTAACCGGACGACCGAACAGAACAGCCGAGCCAAACCCGAACTCGGCGAACTAGCCGAACTGCCGAAATGAACGGACGAACCGAATGCAGCCGAACCAAATGGACAAAACGAGCGGACGAAACAAACGCAGCCGAACCGAATGGCTGAACCCGAACCGCGATCTGTTCGCCCAGCCCTACTCTTTTGCATGTAACACCTTGGCTGTATAGAAAGATGTTTCAAGCAGACTGAAGTGACTGTATTCTGTAAGGGTGACGCATACTAAGGGCACTGTAGATTTTACTAAAAAATTATAGGGAACAACTCCTGCTTTTCAGTTTATCCACATAATTTAATTGAACTATCTTAATGTGGGGGTAGAAATTGGGGAAGTTGTGTTTTGTTTTGTTTTTTAGGTTGAAGCATTAAAACCCAGTTCACCAGTTCACCATTCTATTTCATTCAGGAAATCGAAAATCAGGCTATTTTGGCTATGTGTGAAATAACATGTTATGATGAATTCCCAGGAATTGTACACCATGCAAAAATCCACTTCCAGGCAGACCCAATTACCAAACTCTGACATTTCTCAAAGTTCACAGCTTATTTCTGTAGAGAGACTCTGTTTGTGTGTGTGTGTGTTAAAGGTTGCCAAGCACATTACGACCATACTCTTAGCCTATAGCTATAATTGTTGCCAAACTTGCCAGATTATAACGTAGAACAACTTTTGCCACCTGTGTTTGGTTAGTAGGGAAGTTTTCTTGCATGGGCATTCTCTCTTATTCTTTATATGAGACATTTCACAATTCCCTTTGTATGGTTTTTCTTTTTCTTCTTTTAATATTGGAATAACCTAACTGATTTGAATGAATATCATCTTGATGTGCCAAGAAGAGGACCGGACCCAAGATGGGTGATTGAATACATTAAATTAGATGGAATTATGGTGAGCATCCGTGTGTGTACATGTGTATTATAAGTGTGCATATATGCCATGCATACACATGCCCCCGTCTTTTCAGCAGCAGTTGTCATGGCAACCAACTATACTTACTTGCGCTTTAATGTTCTGGTGTTTACTCAGAAAATACATTTTGTACTATGGCAAAGTAAATGGGCTTGTGCTCTGAATTCCTTGGATGTATATATAGTCCCTCCCCACCCCCCAAAAAAGCAGAACATTGTGTAACTTCTGTATTCCATTTGCCATTAAAAACCACATAAAAAGTAAAGGTTCTCAAGTGTCAAACTATAGTGAAACACTGATCAAGCTAAAATGAAAATGTTGCCTTTTTCAGCTGTGTAATATTTTATTTCTAAGGGGCTCTATTTTATAACCCTGGAAATTTTCCCTAAGCAAAATAATTAGGGATGGGTGAACGTGGTTCAGAAGTTCGGAGTTCGGCCCGAACTCGGCCTGTTCGGATGTACAAACCCGAACTTACCGAACTAAACTCAATTCCGAACGTCGAAATGACCGAACAGTTCAGATCGTGTTCGGGTGAGTTTGGGTGGCAAAAAAAGTGTCACTGGAAGGTCACTGGAAGGTCAAATGTGACAGGGAGGGGGAGTCAGCTGAGGAGCAGACTTCCAGGCACCAGGGGTGGAGAGGCTTGCAAGAAACAAAACTATCTGCCTCCCCCCTTCCCAACACCTTCTGAGCTAGTCACTGTTCCTGAACAGCAGGCGTTTCAGAAGGCTCCCTCTCCCAGCATTTCCCAGCTCCCCAATCCATTGCAATCCTCCTCCCATTTCACCCATCCAACCCATCTACCCCCATATTCTCGTTCATTTATTTAGCTTAGCTTAGATAGATTTAGTGGTTATTTTTTGTTTTTACCCCTCCCTCTGTTCAATCTTCCTTCCTCCCTCCCTGCTCCATTGAATCCTTTCCTTCTCCCATATATTCCATCCCAGATTCCCTTCCCTTCCCTTCCCCTGTTTCTTCATTTAGAGTAGGATTATTAGATTGATTTAGGTTTCATATCAGTTTTGTCCCCCTCATTGTGTTTTTTGTGATTCCCCCCCATCCCATAGATAGATAGATAGATTAGATTAGAGACAGTAGACAGTTGTAGGAGTTAGCTTAGTGATAGAGATAGCATTAGTGATTTAGTTTTAGTGTTTGTAGGAGTAGCCTAGGTCTGTGTACTTATTAGATAATCCATTTAGTTCATAGCATTTAGAATAGTTAATAGCAGTTAGATTTAGTGTGTATATATATATATATATATAATTATAATAATAATAATTATTATTATTAGATAACAAATTTAAAAAACAAACATATAAAAACATTATTTTGGAGGGAGAAATGGAGAAGGGAAGGAGAGGCCGGTCTGCTACACGTAGGGGAGGCAATGGGGCACGTGCCAGAGGCGCTCCGGGCCATGCCAGGGGAGTGGCAGCAGGCAGCAGCAGTAGCCAGAGGCAGCGCACATCACCCCCCCCCAAACTCAGCAGGCCTGCTTTAGGGCAACAGGCTTCAGCAGCTCAGCATCGCCTCCTGCCAGTACCCTCCTCTACTGCCACGCAGGGCACTGGAAGGCCTGCAGGACTTGAGGCTGCGTCTGTCTCTGCTAGTGCTGGAGCAGGTGCTGGTGCTGGAGCAGGTGTTGGTGCTGCTTCCGATGTTTCTACAGGGTCACCAATGTCCCCCACTGTTGAGGCGATCCCCAGCAGTCCAGAGCTGGTGGATCCCACCCCGGCGACTAGAGGCAGGGCCCGATCCCTGGGCAATGTCAGTAGGGAGAGGAGTAGCAGCAGCAGCAGCAGCAGCAGCAGCACTTGCAGCTACAGAGGGAGGCACAGGGAGAGTGCTAGCAGCATGGCGGGCACGGACAGTCTCGCCTCCGGGCCCCAGTACTCCCCTTCACGGGACATCACCATGATCGCGGACAGTGAGGAAGAGGCAGACACTAGTGCCGCAGAGGATATGTCTGTAGCTGAGGCAATGTCTGACCCTCCTCCCAGAGCTGTGTCGCCAGTGCCATGAACTTCTCCCCCTCCCAGCAGTGCTGGCAGCAGTGCATCTGCCAGGGCAGGCAATAAGACAGGAGAGGGGAAGAAATCCTCTGCCTGAGATCATTTTAAGCAGATGCAGGCAGATAATCCCAGAGAAGTGCAGTGCACACTATGCAATAAGGTGGTGAAGCGTGGGCAGGTGCTCACCAACCTTGGCACAACCGCAATGGCGAGGCACCTCAAGGCATGCCACAATGCTCTGTTGCTCAGCGGGAAGGCAGGGGAAGTGGATGCCAGCGGGTTCCCTACTGCAGCATCCAGTCGTCCGGCTCTTTCAGCAGGCCAGCGTCCTGCACCAACTGCTGCTGCCTCTAGCAGCAGGAGCAGTATGGGGACAGAACAGCAGCAGGAGCCTCCCCAGCAGTGCCGTCAGTCCACCATCGAGGACATGGGGTAGGGGCATCTGACCAGGCCATCGTCAGGGCACCGCGGCACTGGCTTCCAAGGGAAATCCAAGCACCTGACGGCAGAAATGATTGCCCTGGATGGGAAGTCCTTGTCAATTGTGGAGGACAAGGGCTTCCGGTGGCTGATGGGTTCCTGGCCCCCAACTTTAAGATGTCTTCCCGCTCCACCCTGAGTTGGACCGTGGTGCCACAGCTCTACAGGACTTTGAAGGAGCTGGTGAGGGAGCTACTGCAAGGGGCTGGGTGGGGGGCATGGTTCACTTCATCACCAACCTATGGTCCCCCAGAAACGCACAGCATGCCTACCTGGCAGTGACTGAACACTGGTGACAGGACACAGAGGCAGCGCTTGGCAGTGGAAGGAGGGGGCCTGAAGCAGGGTATAGATGGGCCCTGCTTCAGGCACAAGTCATGGACAGCTCTCATACCTCGAGGAACGTCGAGGCAGCCCTGGCCACCATGGTGAGGGAGTGGGTCACCACAGGCATGGCCTTCACCAAGGGGTGTGTGGTCGTGGACAACGCGGCCAATATACTAAAGGCAGTCCGTGACGGGGGCTTCACAAGCATCCCTTGTGCCACACACACCCTCCATCTCATGGTGAAGAATGCTCTGGGCTTGGGGGAGAAGGGGATTGGGCCAGGCACCCTTAGCTCCCTGGTAGAGTGGGGGAGAAAGCTGATGGACTTCTTCAACCACAGCGAGAAGGACAGCGAGCTCCTCTGGGAGAAGCAGGCTGAGCATGGGTCTCTGGTATGCACACTCATCCAGGATGTCTCAACCAGAAAGCCACCCTGCATCAGGTGGAACTGGAGACAGACATTGAGGCACCTCCAGGGTACAAAAGGGAGGAATGGGAGATTATTGCTCACATGGTCTTCATTCTAAGACCATTCCTGGCTGTCATGGAGACCTTGAGTAGCTCCACCACCACCCTCAGCCAGGTGACCCCGTGGGTCCATAGTCTCTTCAGCAGCTTGGACGAGATTCTGGGGGGGGGGATTGTGGCCCTCAGGGCAGGAGGACGTCAGATGAGGCGATTGACCTTACGCAGAAGCTGAAGGCGGGACTGAGTGTGCGCTTTGACGAGCTCCTGTGCTGGGGAGAATATGTCCTGGCAACCATGCTGGACCCAAGGATCAAGGGCAGCATGGCATGTGAGACAGTGGTCTATGGCCTCCGGAAGGTTGCGCTGGTGCAGAAGGACCGGCAGGCAGAGTGGGTCATGCAGCAGGACGCCCATGGGGATTGTGGGAGTGGGAGCAGCGACCCCTTCCAGCCATCTGGGTCTATCCCTGCCCCCATCCCTAGCAGTAGCAGCATCACCAGCAGCAGGATGAGCAGCAGCAGCAGCAGGACCCCTACTGCCAGCAGCTCCTCCTCTGTACAGGCAACTCTGGGGAGCATGGGGCCCAGCACAAAAGGGAAAGCAGTGTGGCTGAGGGCAGTGGGGCAGGTGGTACCCACCCAGAGCTACCAGAGGGAGTATGATGGCACCTCATCAACAGTGGAGACCTACCTGGAGGAGGAGCCATGCATTGATCCCAGCAGCGATCCCTTGGCCTACTGGGCTGGCAAGGCCAACGTGTGGCCGGCCCTGTCCAAAATGGCCATGGGTATTCTGTCCTGCCCACCAACCAGCATCCCCAGAGAGAGGGTTTTCTCCATCGCGGGGGACATTTGCACCCTGCACTGCCTGAGACGGGGGCCAAGTTGGTGGAGCAGTTGCTGTTCCTGAAGGTGAACTTTCTGTTGCTGGGATTCCCCGAGCTACCCCTGGACAATGAGTGAAGGTGCAGTGGCACACGCCATCCTATGCCAGGTGCAGTTGGGATGGGGCTCCTCCTCCTCAATCTGGTCTAGGGCTACTGCTCCTGTGCTTCTGAGGTGCTGTTCCTCCATCCCACTGCCTGGCAACTGCCCTGCCCCCACCCTCTCTCTCTCTCTCTCTCTCTCTCTTATAGTAGACAGCCTCGGCCGCCTTATCCGACTGACCTCATGATGCAGAGTGGCATTGAGAAACAAACTGTAAGCCTGCCAGCCGGACTATACCTAGCTACACGATCTCAGCCCACCTATGTGACACTGACTGGCTCTTGCTCTATCGCACTTCACAGTCTTTGCTAGCCTATCTGAGTGCCCTGCTGCCAATGTCCCAGCCTGCCTGCCCTACTGCCTCTCATGCCACGCTGCCTGTCTGCCCTCCCAGATTGCCTCCAAGCTCAAAGCCTGCCTCATTCTCCCATGCCAAAGTGCCTGTCTACCCAACTAGGTTGCCTGGCTCCAAACCTGCCAAAGCCTGCCTGCCCTACTGCCTCCCATGCCACGCTGCCTGTCTGACCACCCAGCTTGCTGCCAAGCTCAAAGCATGCCTCAGTCCGCCTTCCTGCCTCACATGCCAAGGTGCCTGTATGCCCACCCAGGTTGCCTAGCACAAATCCTGCCAAAGCCCGCCTCCCCTACTGCCTCTCATGCCACTCTGCCTGCCTACCCGCCCAGGTGGCAAAGCTCGAACCCTGCCTCGATCTGCCTGACTGCCTGCCTCGGCAACCAATGTCTGCTGGTGCTAGTGCCAATGGCCCCCAAGCCAGGCCTATATGCTATCTGTGCCAAAGTTTCTGTACCCTGGCAACCAATGTCTGCTGGTGCTAGTGCCAATGGCCACCAGGCCCACATGCTGTGTGTGCCATGGATTCTGCGCCCCAGCAATCCAGTGTCTGCTGCTGCTGCCAATGCCACCCATGCTTTCTGTGCCACGGGTTCTGGGACCCATCATTCCACTCACAGAGAGCCATCGTTCAACCACATCACGAAGCAGCCACTCCAGCCCCAGAACCCTCCGCCAGGGTTCTGGGGCCAAGTTACAGGCAGGGAGGGCTGTGGCTAAGATACAGAAGCTGCCACTCTAGCCCCAGGACACACCTTGATGGGTCTGGGGCCATCATTCTTCGCACGGAGGCGATGTCTTTCTACTGCATCAAGAAACAGCCGCTCCAGCCCCAGGACCCACCGCCAGGGTTCTGGGGCTATGTTACTGTGCCAACCCATGTTGCAATTCAGCATTGTGACCCCATGCAAGGAAAGAGCTTCTAGGATGTGATTGAAACTGTTTAGAGGGAAACTGTTGCAGGAGCGGAGCCTAATTGTACCAAGTCAGTGGTTGGAAGTGGCTGCCCCTACCAACATTTGGGACAAAATTACTGAGCCTTATATAATTTTATTTTATGTTATTTTATTTTATTTTATTAGCCCACCCTTCCCCGAAGGCTCAGAGCAACTCACAAAAACCCATAAGATACAATTAAAAAACATTAAAATAGAATAAATAAATAAAAAAACCACCTACCCCAGTCCAACCTCAACCACCCAACAACCTCCCACCCATTCCCTATCTCACCCTCCAAATGCCTTACTAAAAAGAAAGGTCTTACAAAACATTGGGGCAGCAACCAAGAATGCTCACCTGCATGCCACCATTTTACAAATAAGAGTGGCAGATGGAACCCACACTAGGGCACCCCCGGCTGACTGCAGGGGCTGTGATGGGATATTGTAGGAAAGGCAGTCTTTTAGATATATGGGGCCCAGGCTGTTTAGTACTTTAAAGGTCAAATACAGCACATGGAATTGTGTCTGGAAAGCTATAGGTAGCCAGTTCAGACACAGGAGCACTGGTGTAATGTGCTCCTGGCAACCCATCCCTGAAAGGAGCCGGACCACCGCATTCTGCACCAGAGGTAGCTTCCAAACACTCATCAAGGGCAGCCCCCACATAGAGTGCATTGCAATAATCTAGTCTCAAGGTGAAGAAAGTGTGGATGACAGAATCCAGGTCTGAATCAAAAAGAAAAGGCTGCAGACTCCTCACCAGATGAAGTTGGTTAAAAGCGCTCCCGGCCACTGTTGCAACCCAATTATCCAGCTGCAGGAAGGGGCCCAGAAGCACTCCAAGACTGTGAACCTGAGTTACCAAAGGGGACCGAACCCCATCAACAACAGGAGTCCCAACTCCCCACAAGTCACAGGGCCAGCCAACCTTCATTGTTGTCAGGATTCAGCTTCAATAGGTTAACCCTCATCCAGTTTCCAACCCCAACCACAGCCAGACATCAGGTAAGCACTGAGACTGCAGGACCTGGGTTGGCCGAAAAGAGAAATAAAGCGGGTGTCATCAGTATACTGATGACACTTTACTCCAAACCTCCAGATGATCGTGCCCAGCAGCCTCATGTACACATTGAACAAGTGGGGAGACAAGATGAAAGCCTGTGGGACTCCACAGAGGCGGTCATGGGATAAGAAGCAATCACCTACCGCCACCCGCTAAGACACCCCCCCCCCGACATAATGAACAGAACCACTCAAGAGCAGTCCTGTGCACCCTCTCCAGATCCCACAGATGAATCAACATTACCTCATGATCAACTGTGTCAAAGATGCTGAAAGATCTAACAATATCAACAAGGTGTAATTCCCCTTGTCAGTCTCCAGGTGCAGATCATCTACTAAGCCCACAAGCACAGTCCCCATGCCATACCCAGGAGGAAAGCCTGACTGAAATGGGTCAAGGAATCCAATAGCATCGAGATGAGCCTGGAGCTGTCAGGCAACCACTCTTTAAATAACCTTTCCTAAAAGGGGAAGATTAGATAGCTTCTTAAGCTGCATTTTTAAGAATGTGTTACCACGTGCCCCTTCTTCCATGCATGAACACGGGGGTCCCGGGGGGTGGGGGGGAGGTCGCAGTGCACAGGCAAGAACTCAAATTTGGGGGAATTAGTCTTTTCAGTTGCCTAGATTCCACATGTGCTAGGGATTCAGTCTGAGGTTGTGGCACGCTACAACCCGTTAGCCTCTTCTCCCCCCGCAAAAGACATGACTGAAACAAGGAATATTCCAAGAAAAGAGGGGGTGTTTATTTATCAGGGCTAAGACACATACAAACAGTGCTGCCTAGTCTGGACTGGTAATTACAGGGTTAAACTAAGCGGCATGGAGGGGGACTCCGGATTGTGGAAAACAGAAAGTAGGCTATTCTGCCCAAGGTCAGAGAACACGAGAGANGAGAGAGAGAGAGAGAGAGAGAGAGAGAGAGAATGCAAGGACAGTGGAAAAGAGGTTACCTCTCCTTTGCTCATTGCGAAGGGAACGGGTGAGCCCCAGCGCAGCGATCCTGCAATGAATCGGGAGTGGGAGGGGGACAGACTTAAGCCTGGGAGACCCTTGGAGCAGCTTTGCACAGGAGACCTGTGCGTGTCCATGTCCAAAAGCAACTTGGGAGGCAATGGGAGGCTCAGGTCAATTGTAGGGACCAGGGGACAAAGATGCACAGAAAATCACAATGAAGAATTGGGATACTAGAAAGAAGCTTCCTGGTTGGGTTCTTGGGAGCTTAGGACAAAGGCTTGCAATGGGCACTGAATGGCGTCTTTCCAGTTAGGTCCTTGGAGACAGGGAGAAGGATGTTTTGGGGTAAACGTCAGGCTGGATGGAGGTGCAAGAGAATCTTGCTCCTGGGTGACTTCCCAGATGAGGCTTGATGGCTCATTTAGGTCACTGAAAGGGTCAAGGGCAGATTTTTAACCAAGGTATGTTGTTAGGTGAGAGGATCCCATCTCTGGAGGTTACACAAAAGGGGGAGTTGCCTGGTATCGCAGTTGCTCCATATCATTTAAATACCGGCTCCTCCTGTTTCTGTCTTAGGCTGGGTGTTTTACATGAGGCTGGTTTTCTGAAGGGAATTTCTATGAGTCCAGCTAGCCCTACTTTTGCTCTCCTTTCGCCTTTCCACGTGGGATCCCACCACTTCTTTCTATGCGCCCCTTCTGAGTGACGGTGTGTGTGTCTTTTTGACTCGTAACAATTGTCCGGCATCCTACCTTCCCCCCTCTGAAAAAAGCATTGACAACCTCAGTCAGTAATGCCTCCAATGTCTCCCAACTGGTTTTCACCAGCCAGGATCTAATTCAGAACTGGTTGCCTGTGTCACTCCAAGAAAATCCTCCACATTGGTGGAAGATACTGATTGAAACTGATCCAAACAATAAGGCCAAGGCTGAGCTTCCATAACCCCCAAACTCTGACTCTGCAGTTAAAATAGCACACCCAAGTCATGGTGAATATGAGTGATTTTGTCTGCAAAGTAATTAATAAAAATATCACAGAGGGCATGATTCTAGTTCCTGGTGGAGGCAGGCCAGATTAAGCAGACCTTTCACCACCTGGAACACCTCTGCTGGATGAGACTTTGTAGATGCTATGATATTAGAGAAGAAAACCTTCTTCACCGTCATCACAGCCATGGCATGTGACAAAACTATTTGTGCCACAACTGATTGGCTTCAGCGCAAGCCAAGCGCCACTGGTGCTCTAACCACCTACCCTCCAACTTCAACCTCCTCAAGTCCTCCCTATGTCACAGAGACCTGTGCTATCGCAACAGGGGGAGTGGACGCTTGGGAGCAACCATGTTGATGGTCAAAACACCGTTTCATAAAGTGACCAGGTCATTGACAGAGTAACCATCAAGGTCAGTGAGTATATCCCCCAGAGTGTTCTGAAAACTAATTGGATCCATTAATCTCTGATGATGGACCAACCTAACCAGTCCACCACCCTGATTAATAGGAGGACAGAGATTTGGGCTTTCAATAGGTAGTGGTCCAATAATCACACAGGCCAGTGCAAACTGGGTTAAAATACATTGGTTGAGGCCTTCTTTTGACTTTGGAGCCTGCTATTGAGTCAATGGCAGTAGGCTGGTTGGCTACAGTGTGTCAGGACTGTATGCAAACTTTGTGCAATTTGTACTTACAAGTCCATAGTTTACAGCTGTCAGTGAAGCTAATTTATTCTTTAATAATCACTTCACGCTGAGTAAGTCTGAATAATTAAACATTAGAATTTAAACATCAAAGAATTCTTCACGAAAATGAAAGGAAATGTGTCCAATGCAAATTTTGGCAAAGTAACAAAGAGAGAGGAGAGGGGGAGCACAAATGAATCCTATACAATTAATTTATTTTATAACTCATGAGATCAAGTTATAGCAGAGTCCAGTCTTGCTACTGGAACAGAGTCAGCACTTTCAGTTTATTCCCCATTCAGTTCAGCTATAAACTTGGCATGTGAGATCTTCACTCCTACAATGATTTCTTCCTTAATCAAAAGCCCACAATTGATGGATGGAGCTTTTGAAACCATGGGAAAAGAGAGAAATAAATACATTGGCTTAAAATGTGCAATTCAAAAGAACTTGCGTCTGGAAATATTAATATGTGAGAAGCAATTAGAACATTGGATATTTGGGACCTTTGAGTATGTTAATGTGACCAGGAAAATTAAATCTGAATAACTATAGACTAACTATTTCTCTTCACAAACATTCATCTATCTTGAACACTGTCCTATGAGAAACATCGTCCATCATCATCTACATCGAGGGTCCTTTTCAAATGGACTGGCTGTGTGGGGGGATGGGTGGAGGCCACAGAGGGTGGGCAGTGCATGGGTGGCCCATTGTGTGAACATCCACCCACCTCCACCCACCTCCACGTACAGAGNGCCGGACTATACCTAGCTACACGATCTCAGCCCACCTATGTGACACTGACTGGCTCTTGCTCTATCGCACTTCACAGTCTTTGCTAGCCTATCTGAGTGCCCTGCTGCCAATGTCCCAGCCTGCCTGCCCTACTGCCTCTCATGCCACGCTGCCTGTCTGCCCTCCCAGATTGCCTCCAAGCTCAAAGCCTGCCTCATTCTCCCATGCCAAAGTGCCTGTCTACCCAACTAGGTTGCCTGGCTCCAAACCTGCCAAAGCCTGCCTGCCCTACTGCCTCCCATGCCACGCTGCCTGTCTGACCACCCAGCTTGCTGCCAAGCTCAAAGCATGCCTCAGTCCGCCTTCCTGCCTCACATGCCAAGGTGCCTGTATGCCCACCCAGGTTGCCTAGCACAAATCCTGCCAAAGCCCGCCTCCCCTACTGCCTCTCATGCCACTCTGCCTGCCTACCCGCCCAGGTGGCAAAGCTCGAACCCTGCCTCGATCTGCCTGACTGCCTGCCTCGGCAACCAATGTCTGCTGGTGCTAGTGCCAATGGCCCCCAAGCCAGGCCTATATGCTATCTGTGCCAAAGTTTCTGTACCCTGGCAACCAATGTCTGCTGGTGCTAGTGCCAATGGCCACCAGGCCCACATGCTGTGTGTGCCATGGATTCTGCGCCCCAGCAATCCAGTGTCTGCTGCTGCTGCCAATGCCACCCATGCTTTCTGTGCCACGGGTTCTGGGACCCATCATTCCACTCACAGAGAGCCATCGTTCAACCACATCACGAAGCAGCCACTCCAGCCCCAGAACCCTCCGCCAGGGTTCTGGGGCCAAGTTACAGGCAGGGAGGGCTGTGGCTAAGATACAGAAGCTGCCACTCTAGCCCCAGGACACACCTTGATGGGTCTGGGGCCATCATTCTTCGCACGGAGGCGATGTCTTTCTACTGCATCAAGAAACAGCCGCTCCAGCCCCAGGACCCACCGCCAGGGTTCTGGGGCTATGTTACTGTGCCAACCCATGTTGCAATTCAGCATTGTGACCCCATGCAAGGAAAGAGCTTCTAGGATGTGATTGAAACTGTTTAGAGGGAAACTGTTGCAGGAGCGGAGCCTAATTGTACCAAGTCAGTGGTTGGAAGTGGCTGCCCCTACCAACATTTGGGACAAAATTACTGACCCTTATATAATTTTATTTTATGTTATTTTATTTTATTTTATTAGCCCACCCTTCCCCGAAGGCTCAGAGCAACTCACAAAAACCCATAAGATACAATTAAAAAACATTAAAATAGAATAAATAAATAAAAAAACCACCTACCCCAGTCCAACCTCAACCACCCAACAACCTCCCACCCATTCCCTATCTCACCCTCCAAATGCCTTACTAAAAAGAAAGGTCTTACAAAACATTGGGGCAGCAACCAAGAATGCTCACCTGCATGCCACCATTTTACAAATAAGAGTGGCAGATGGAACCCACACTAGGGCACCCCCGGCTGACTGCAGGGGCTGTGATGGGATATTGTAGGAAAGGCAGTCTTTTAGATATATGGGGCCCAGGCTGTTTAGTACTTTAAAGGTCAAATACAGCACATGGAATTGTGTCTGGAAAGCTATAGGTAGCCAGTTCAGACACAGGAGCACTGGTGTAATGTGCTCCTGGCAACCCATCCCTGAAAGGAGCCGGACCACCGCATTCTGCACCAGAGGTAGCTTCCAAACACTCATCAAGGGCAGCCCCCACATAGAGTGCATTGCAATAATCTAGTCTCAAGGTGAAGAAAGTGTGGATGACAGAATCCAGGTCTGAATCAAAAAGAAAAGGCTGCAGACTCCTCACCAGATGAAGTTGGTTAAAAGCGCTCCCGGCCACTGTTGCAACCCAATTATCCAGCTGCAGGAAGGGGCCCAGAAGCACTCCAAGACTGTGAACCTGAGTTACCAAAGGGGACCGAACCCCATCAACAACAGGAGTCCCAACTCCCCACAAGTCACAGGGCCAGCCAACCTTCATTGTCGTCAGGATTCAGCTTCAATAGGTTAACCCTCATCCAGTTTCCAACCCCAACCACAGCCAGACATCAGGTAAGCACTGAGACTGCAGGACCTGGGTTGGCCGAAAAGAGAAATAAAGCGGGTGTCATCAGTATACTGATGACACTTTACTCCAAACCTCCAGATGATCGTGCCCAGCAGCCTCATGTACACATTGAACAAGTGGGGAGACAAGATGAAAGCCTGTGGGACTCCACAGAGGCGGTCATGGGATAAGAAGCAATCACCTACCGCCACCCGCTAAGACACCCCCCCCCCGACATAATGAACAGAACCACTCAAGAGCAGTCCTGTGCACCCTCTCCAGATCCCACAGATGAATCAACATTACCTCATGATCAACTGTGTCAAAGATGCTGAAAGATCTAACAATATCAACAAGGTGTAATTCCCCTTGTCAGTCTCCAGGTGCAGATCATCTACTAAGCCCACAAGCACAGTCCCCATGCCATACCCAGGAGGAAAGCCTGACTGAAATGGGTCAAGGAATCCAATAGCATCGAGATGAGCCTGGAGCTGTCAGGCAACCACTCTTTAAATAACCTTTCCTAAAAGGGGAAGATTAGATAGCTTCTTAAGCTGCATTTTTAAGAATGTGTTACCACGTGCCCCTTCTTCCATGCATGAACACGGGGGTCCCGGGGGGTGGGGGGGAGGTCGCAGTGCACAGGCAAGAACTCAAATTTGGGGGAATTAGTCTTTTCAGTTGCCTAGATTCCACATGTGCTAGGGATTCAGTCTGAGGTTGTGGCACGCTACAACCCGTTAGCCTCTTCTCCCCCCGCAAAAGACATGACTGAAACAAGGAATATTCCAAGAAAAGAGGGGGTGTTTATTTATCAGGGCTAAGACACATACAAACAGTGCTGCCTAGTCTGGACTGGTAATTACAGGGTTAAACTAAGCGGCATGGAGGGGGACTCCGGATTGTGGAAAACAGAAAGTAGGCTATTCTGCCCAAGGTCAGAGAACACGAGAGAGAGTGAGAGTGGTTAGGCGGGCAACAAAGAAGTCTTCAAATGGGTTTGAAATTCCTGAGTTCGAAGTGGAGAAAGAAAGGAAGGGATGGAGGGGGGGGG
>QEPC01007373.1:1431613-1444347 GCA_003113815.1 Sphenodon punctatus | reverse complement strand
AAAAAACCAAAAAACCATATTAAAAAAAAAAAAAAAAACGAACCGAACAGCCGAACCGAATAGCCTGTTTGGATGAACGAACTGAATAGTCGAACCCGAACTCGGTGAACGAACCGAACGAACGAACCGAACTAACGAACCGAATGAATCCAAACCGAACGAACGAACCGAACGGACGAACCGAATGCAGCCGAACCGAACGGCTGAACCCGAACCGCGATCTGTTCGCCCAATCCTACAACAGACCTATTTGATTTGAACACTATCTGCTAATTGTTGATTACTGCAGCCGCTATTTTGAAGTAACTCAGCTAAGCAACACATCCTCCAGCAGTGTGATAAAGCACACAAAAGCGGCACTGGTAAGACATGGCATTTGCAATGAGTTAATCTTAGATAATGGCCCCATAATACACATCTGAGGAATTCTTCAGATTCATAGCAGACTGGGGTTTTACCCACGCCACCAGCAGTCCATACTACCCACAATCCAATGGGCTAGCAGAGAGATACATGCGAATAGCAAAGCAAATACTGACCAAAGCTAGTGAAGATAATCAAGACCCATACATAGGTCTACTGAACGACCGGAACACACCCATGGAATCGGGGTACTCACTCGTCCAGATGCTAATGAGCATAAGACTCAAATCCAAGATACCCACCAAAGAGTCCCTCTTAAAGCCAAGGAAAATTGACCACCACCTGGTGAAACAAAACTGGACTCGTGGAAGAGGAAAGCAGAAAATGCACTATGACAAAAGTGCCAAAACGCTAAGACCGCTTGTGAAAAACTCAAATATATTGATACGAAGACAAGAGGGATGGTAGCACACGGGGACAGTCACAGAAACCTCCGAATACCCCAGGTCATACACAATACAAACAGAGAACGGACCGATCCTAAGACGGAACCACAGACACCCGAGACCTGCTCCTGCACCAGAACTCGTAGATGCGACAGGAGAAACAACCAGTGGGAACGACACAACAACTAACCCAAACACCCCAACAGGGCCATCAGCTAGCCAGGGAGAGGAAACAACACGAGAACCACAGATACAGGAACAAATAAAGCACAGTTCCCCTGAAGCACCAACAAACATGAGCAATACCCACTCAAGGTACGGAAGGAAGTTCAAGCCTAAAGAATGGAAAGACTATATCACACCTTAGCGGCATCAATGAACCAACATTTACAGCAACTCTTTAATTATTATTGTTTGTTGAGGGTGTGTGTGTATGCACAAAGATTCAGTGTATGGCCCTTTAAGAGAAACAGCCGCACACTCCAGGGGGCTGGCTCTGAGACTCAGCTCCTGTGAGGAAGGTCTAGGGAAAGGGCTGAGGAACTGAGAGCTTGTAAAAGACTTGGATCCAGGGTTAAATAAAGAGATTTGTTAACTCAGTCATCTTGTGTAAATCTTCACTTCTTGGGAAGCAGCAAACAGCACAGTTACTGCTGCTTTTCTGCATGCCCCTCACCAGGCTGGATGCAGAAGCACCAGCCTCAGCCCCAGACTTTCTTCTGACAGACTTGGGGTTACTAGGGATGAGAAGGGAGGGCATTGCTACTGTCACCCATCAGCTGTTTGGCCATGAGAGTGTTTCCCCACCAAACAGCTTATCAGTGATGACAGTCCCAACCCCCCATCAAACAGTCTGGCCTTGAGCAAAGGTTGGCAAAGTAGGGCCAATGACAGAGGGCTGGTGAAGTCATGGGGCCTAACAGGGCAGCTCCACCAGTCTCTCTGAGTCCCCTCATGTTTCTGAAGTCATAGGGTGGAATATATGGGGCAGGTTTAAGTCTTAGCAAGTCCCTTTTATTGCCCTTGCTAAGGTTAATAGCCTCATACCCTTAGATTTGCCACTGATGCCTTTACTTCCATCCTTCACTTCACATCCCCCCTCCTGTACCTGTGTTAAACACATGTACTACCTGCAACTTCTCAACTTCATGAATGTATCCCTGCCCTTTTCTTTGTTCCTCACTCCCTTGTCCCCCCCTCCCTTGTCCCCCCCGGCCCCTTGTCTTTCCTACATTGTAAACTTCTTGGGAGTACGGACCTGTCTCTAATAAATTATTGTACAGTATCAGGTACATTCCTGGCACTATTAGCCTGGTTTTAGACATGCTCGCAGATTTAAATAGTCCGCTGTTAGAAAAGTCATGCAGGTAGTGTTTAGATGCACCACCACCATTGAAATCCATGGCTTGCATATTGTTTTGAAACCGCATTGGTAAAACCTCGATATTGAGGTTTTACCAATGCAATTTATAAAGAATGTACAAAATATGGTTTTCAATGGCGACAGCGCAACTAAGCACTGTCCGCATGACTTTTCTAACAGCGGACTATTTAAATCCGTGAACCCTATGGCATGTCTAAAAGCGCCCTTAGATAAATAAATAACTAAATAAATAATAAATATGCTTGCTAAGATAGCTATTCTGAAAGCCACAGAAAGCTCTGGTCTAAAGCTGAAATGAGTACCTGAAAAAATGGATATACCCATTGAAGTGCTGGTACCAGAATCTAAACAAATATTTTGGGTATTTTTTGCTACCTGAACTGTTTTTTGATTGGGTTCCTGAAATACCAAAATACCAACAACCGATTACCAAAATACCAACATACTGACAACTGGTATACTGAAATTCTGGAAAATCCTGGACACATCTGGTAGTTAAGGAGGAACTGGTGAATGTCCATGATAGTCATGATACAGTGTTCTATATCATGATGATCTCATATTTTTCAGAGTACTATCCTGTTGAGTCCTGACAATGCAAAGAGGCTTGCAGCGGGCTTTGTTGCATTTATTCTCTGCGTAGTCCTGCGACTTTAACCTTTGACACTCCCAAATATTTTCTGCTTCTGTCACACCCTCTTGACCTTACTTCCATTGTAGTCAAAGGGAGATTTACTAGATCCGGGATGACAGAATAGGACACATAATATATGTGTTTATGAAGTGTATTAGGATTCTTGAAATATTTGTATTTGAGACAGAGATTATATTGGTGATTTTAAGTCTATCTGCTGTGGCTTTTGTTGGGTAGGCCCAGGGACACTTAAACGATAGCTCCTGTGTAAGGAAATAGGAATCATAGGTGTTGCGTAGAGCAAGCAATTAAAAAAAAACCCGATATGGAAGGCTGTTTCTATACTTCAAAGAGTTTTGTACTTTTTTTTCTTCCAAAGATTATTGCTAACCTCTTTTTTTTTTCTATTTTGATGCATCAAGTAGGTTAATCCAATATGCGACCCAGAAAATGCTATCTGGATGATGAATTTTATATAAATAAAACATATTAATGTGTAGCAAGAGAAGAGGGGTGGGGAGCTGTAGCATGGGCGTCAATCAGATACCCATCACTGTGAGCAGTTAATATCTGTATCTGCATTTCATTCTAATTGATGGGTCTGTCTGATGTTTGAAAAGCGTTAAATTGCTGATGTTCGTGTGATGGAATGTCTATTGTCAAAGTCAGGATGAAAACTGAGCCTCATCCCTGCAGTCAGTTTAAAAATGATTTCTAGAGAATTGACTTTGAGTGTTTATATCAGAGGTCAGAATTTCACTTAGAGGGATCTCACTTCTGTAGAAAAGCCCCAAATTGTCACACGTATACTTTGCTATTAAGTAAATCATTTAGGTAATAAGAATACCAACCCGACATAATGAATTTGATTCATTAATATGGACAAAAGAATAACCCGAGCAGAGCAGCAGGACAATTTCTCAGTAAATTCATCAGTGTTCCAGGAGCTGTGCGTTTGAATACCTGTCAATAATATACTATTCTATGCAAATGNATATCACACCTTAGCGGCATCAATGAACCAACATTTACAGCAACTCTTTAATTATTATTGTTTGTTGAGGGTGTGTGTGTATGCACAAAGATTCAGTGTATGGCCCTTTAAGAGAAACAGCCGCACACTCCAGGGGGCTGGCTCTGAGACTCAGCTCCTGTGAGGAAGGTCTAGGGAAAGGGCTGAGGAACTGAGAGCTTGTAAAAGACTTGGATCCAGGGTTAAATAAAGAGATTTGTTAACTCAGTCATCTTGTGTAAATCTTCACTTCTTGGGAAGCAGCAGACAGCACAGTTACTGCTGCTTTTCTGCATGCCCCTCACCAGGCTGGATGCAGAAGCACCAGCCTCAGCCCCAGACTTTCTTCTGACAGACTTGGGGTTACTGGGGATGAGAAGGGAGGGCATTACTACTGTCACCCATCAGCTGTTTGGCCATGAGAGTGTTTCCCCACCAAACAGATTATCAGTGATGACAGTCCCAACCCCCCATCAAACAGTCTGGCCTTGAGCAAAGGTTGGCAAAGTAGGGCCAATGACAGAGGGCTGGTGAAGTCATGGGGCCTAACAGGGCAGCTCCACCAGTCTCTCTGAGTCCCCTCATGTTTCTGAAGTCATAGGGTGGAATATATGGGGCAGGTTTAAGTCTTAGCAAGTCCCTTTTATTGCCCTTGCTAAGGTTAATAGCCTCATACCCTTAGATTTGCCACTGATGCCTTTACTTCCATCCTTCACTTCACATCCCCCCTCCTGTACCTGTGTTAAACACATGTACTACCTGCAACTTCTCAACTTCATGAATGTATCCCTGCCCTTTTCTTTGTTCCTCACTCCCTTGTCCCCCCCTCCCTTGTCCCCCCCGGCCCCTTGTCTTTCCTACATTGTAAACTTCTTGGGAGTACGGACCTGTCTCTAATAAATTATTGTACAGTATCAGGTACATTCCTGGCACTATTAGCCTGGTTTTAGACATGCTCGCAGATTTAAATAGTCCGCTGTTAGAAAAGTCATGCAGGTAGTGTTTAGATGCACCACCACCATTGAAATCCATGGCTTGCATATTGTTTTGAAACCGCATTGGTAAAACCTCGATATTGAGGTTTTACCAATGCAATTTATAAAGAATGTACAAAATATGGTTTTCAATGGCGACAGCGCAACTAAGCACTGTCCGCATGACTTTTCTAACAGCGGACTATTTAAATCCGTGAACCCTACGGCATGTCTAAAAGCGCCCTTAGATAAATAAATAACTAAATAAATAATAAATATGCTTGCTAAGATAGCTATTCTGAAAGCCACAGAAAGCTCTGGTCTAAAGCTGAAATGAGTACCTGAAAAAATGGATATACCCATTGAAGTGCTGGTACCAGAATCCAAACAAATATTTTGGGTATTTTTTGCTACCTGAACTGTTTTTTGATTGGGTTCCTGAAATACCAAAATACCAACAACCGATTACCAAAATACCAACATACTGACAACTGGTATACTGAAATTCTGGAAAATCCTGGACACATCTGGTAGTTAAGGAGGAACTGGTGAATGTCCATGATAGTCATGATACAGTGTTCTATATCATGATGATCTCATATTTTTCAGAGTACTATTCTGTTGAGTCCTGACAATGCAAAGAGGCTTGCAGCGGGCTTTGTTGCATTTATTCTCTGCGTAGTCCTGCGACTTTAACCTTTGACACTCCCAAATATTTTCTGCTTCTGTCACACCCTCTTGACCTTACTTCCATTGTAGTCAAAGGGAGATTTACTAGATCCGGGATGACAGAATAGGACACATAATATCTGTGTTTATGAAGTGTATTAGGATTCTTGAAATATTTGTATTTGAGACAGAGATTATATTGGTGATTTTAAGTCTATCTGCTGTGGCTTTTGTTGGGTAGGCCCAGGGACACTTAAACGTTAGCTCCTGTGTAAGGAAATAGGAATCATAGGTGTTGCGTAGATCAAGCAATTAAAAAAAAATCCTATATGGAATGCTGTTTCTATACTTCAAAGAGTTTTGTACTTTTTTTTCTTCCAAAGATTATTGCTAACCTCTTTTTTTTTTCTATTTTGATGCATCAAGTAGGTTAATCCAATATGCGACCCAGAAAATGCTATCTGGATGATGAATTTTATATAAATAAAACATATTAATGTGTAGCAAGAGAAGAGGGGTGGAGAGCTGTAGCATGGGCGTCAATCAGATACCCATCACTGTGAGCAGTTAATATCTGTATCTGCATTTCATTCTAATTGATGGGTCTGTCTGATGTTTGAAAAGCGTTAAATTGCTGATGTTCGTGTGATGGAATGTCTATTGTCAAAGTCAGGATGAAAACTGAGCCTCATCCCTGCAGTCAGTTTAAAAATGATTTCTACAGAATTGACTTTGAGTGTTTATATCAGAGGTCAGAATTTCACTTAGAGGGATCTCACTTCTGTAGAAAAGCCCCAAATTGTCACACGTATACTTTGCTATTAAGTAAATCATTTAGGTAATAAGAATACCAACCCGACATAATGAATTTGATTCATTAATATGGACAAAAGAATAACCCGAGCAGAGCAGCAGGACAATTTCTCAGTAAATTCATCAGTGTTCCAGGAGCTGTGCGTTTGAATACCTGTCAATAATATACTATTCTATGCAAATGGAAGTCTTTTATTGATGTGCAAGTAAAGCGGAATGTCACCCTGAAATTTCTGCCATAACCTGGCATTCCTTTGCTTTTGCATTCATTCTGATAAAATGGCTTTCTCCCACTTTCTCGAGCGTGATCGTGTCTTAGCGGCATTACTTATATGACTAGGGAGGTGGCATCTATGTACCAAAAGGTCGTATCTGCAATAGGAACTGTTCTCAAATGATCAAGGCATGTTTTTAAATACATATTTAGCAGGGATGGGACTCCAGAACCAATTTCAATTTTGGGTTTTTTTGTTTTTGTTCTCGTTTTGGTTTGGGGTTTTTTTGCATTGAAAAAAAAAAAGTGAAAAAACTGAAACAACTGAAACGAGAACTGAAATTTCAGATAGAACAAAAATGGACCTTTTGGGGTCATTTTGGTTCTATCCAAAACCAAAATTCCCATCCCTAATATTTAGGAAATGGTGATTTTAGACGTTATGAGATCACAGTGAACCACGGTGAATACCCACCTGTGGTCACTGTGTCTCGTGGCTGCCAGATGTTCACCATGGTCAATACCCGCATGGGGTCAATTTGAACCACGCTTCCCGGGCTAGCCGGGGAATGTCCCGGGAAGCGTGGTGAAAGAGATCCCCAGTGGGAACCAAAAAAAAATAACGTCTGGTCAGGCGCCACGGCCCAGGATCACCGGCGGGAACCTAGGCCATGGTGAATTCGGCCAGATGCTGTGGCCGCATTGGCCCTGCCACCCACCCGTCTCCCCAGAGGGCGGGCGGCGGGGAGCGTGGAGGGGGCAGGGCCGTGCGGCCGCACGTTGCGCCGTGTGGCCCCGCCCCCTCCCAGATTCCCCGCCGGGATCCCCCGGCACGTCTGATATGGCGTGACGGGGTCATCCCGGCGGGGGATGGATTCATTGTTTTCGGTATGGGGCCAAGCGGCCCCGTAACGTCTGAAAACACCCACAGTCTCTAAATAAAGGTTCTGGAGATATAGAGTGGTCACCATGGTGGTCTGAAGTGACAGAGAGACAATGTGGTTCAAATGACATCTTTTATTGAACTGACTGTTGTTGGTGGAAATAAACAAACTTACGGGCCACACAGGGCACTTCCTCAGTCAAGGAATGGGTGGGAGTTAACAGAACAAAGAACTTATTTTGTCTTCTACACCAATATATAATTTTACAATTGTTTTGTAAATGTCTGGCACATCTCTCTCTCTGTTTACTGCCCTCCCACCTACCACCTTGCTCTGTCCACTCCACTCCCCCCCATTCCATGCCCCCTCATATATACATGCTTAGTTTTCAATCAATTAAAGAGTGGCCAAAGGCCATTGCATTACATGCTTAGTTTGATTAGTTTATATATTTCTACTGGCTATACTAAATGCCTGAGGGAGGACCCTGTGTGGCCCGAAAGCTTGCTTATTTCCACCAACAACAGTTGGTCCAATAAAAGATGTCATTTGAACCACTTTCTCTCTCTCAATAAAAGATGAATGCAATACTATAGATCAAAAGCAAGCAAATTACACAGTACACCCTCCCCATTTGATCTGGCTGTGATGCAAGTTTCTCCTAATCCCTTTGGGTTCAGGCCAGGTTGGATAGTAGACTGGCCAGACAAGGCTCTGGACCCTGTGGGATGCCATAATATCATGACACGGTAAAGTGTAGGAGAAGATTGAGCAATATCATGACACATATTCTTGAACCTCCCACTTATGACGTTGCCCGTTGTGGGGTGCTGTGATTTCCATAAGAAGAGAAACTCCATTGGGGCCAGGCATTAGAAGAGCCCAAGCTTTTAGGATCAAGTTGCATTTGCTACAGTTGGTAAAAGGGGTCTTACTGCCCTTGAGGGTATTAGGTCCTCTGATTAACTTAGGTTGCCTGCCACTGCTCTGTTACAATGCTATAAATTATAAATTCTCTGTTGCTCTATCAGTATTGGAATTTTGCTATATTCTTAGGAGTTTTCATATACTATGAAATTTACAGAGGTTAGATAGATGAATTTGAATACTGAATTGAAACAACTCCTGACTCTTAGTACTTTTTTCCAAACAGTAAAATGAACACTGCTTTTATCTGACTATTTTATAGGTAAAAAGATGGCTTACCACAAGGTGAATGCAGACCAGAGAGCGCAGCTGCACTCTCCATACCTGGATAATGACGACCTCCAATCTACTGCACTGGAGCTAGAATGGGACATGGAGAAAGAATTGGAGGAACCTGGCCTTGACCATTTCCGGCTGGATGGCACAGTCCATCATCAGTTGGGAAATTCACAAAACACTGACCTTGATCTCGATCCCATTCAGCCACAAGCATCCCCGAAAGGAAGGTTTCAGCGACTTCAGGAAGACCCAGATTACGTCTCCCATTATACGAGACCCACAGCAAAGAGCAACCGCTGTAGCTTTTGTCGAATACTTAAACTGATTTGCACTGCCATGACTTTATTTATTTTTGGAATTTTGATAGGTTATTATGCACACACAAAATGCCCTCTTTCCCCTCCATCTCCAGAAGCAAGTGATCCTCATCTCTACCATGAGAATCTCAAGGAAATCAAAGCTAAAAATATTGAACAGATTTTCAGGTATGTACCTTGAGCTATTGCTGTTTATATTGGTAGACATGTGTTTATGGTAGCATGATCTATGGTATATAATTTGCAAATAATGGGTTTTACCGATCCTGTACAGCTTTGGGTCAGAGGACGTGTAAAATGTACAAGTCCCTAAGAAGCTGATTTCTAAGGATTATGTTTAAGGCTTGCATTGAAACACATAGCATCTTCCCTGGCTGTGAATAAGCTGTGCCTGCCCATTACACATCTGCCCTGTGTCTATTTTTTATTTGTCCCCTTCCAATTAAGAACCTAAGTAGTGCCATACTGGTTCAGACCAATGGTCCATCAAGCCCATCATCCTGTCTCCTTCTCTTTCTCTTGGAAGAAGTACCCAGCAGGTCACAATGGGCAATCCATTCCCTGTTGTTCCAGTCCCCTGGATCTGTCCCATGGGGTATTTTTACATGTGGTGGCACTAGTCGCCGCCATGCTCGAATCCTGCCCAGGGTGAGGACAGGATCTGGGCCCACTGCTGAAAAAGCATGATGGTGGCTGGGGTTGGGGGGGGGAGGGGGGGAGAGGGCAGGGGGACATGCGGATATGGTCCTCATGGCCCCACCCCTGCGCTGCTCAGCGCAGCCCCACCCCCTCCCTGATGGGTGGGTGCAGCAGCCTATGAGGCCGCCACATCCACCCAGAAAAGCTCCAGCCACCGGCCGTAGTTAGGTAGAGTGAGCCATAAGGCATGAAGGCCCGCTCTACCCCAGTCTGGGGATGGTGAAACCCACCAGTCCCTTCACAAATGCATGAACTAGCAAAGAAAAAAGATCATGGAAAAGAGTCAGATTGAGATTCCATTGCTGGTGGTAACTCTGGGATGTGCACTGGCGGGAAGCACAACGCAGAGTTAATCCTGCCACAGTCCAGGGGTATATTTGTTCCTGCCTGCAACAAACATCTGGCAGATAAGAACAAATGTGACACCATTATAGGTGGCTATGCTGGGGTAAGCGTGGCCACCCGTAGTAGCATCACATTTGAAAACACTCATAGAACCAGTCTCTACTCTCAACCACTGAAGGAGAAAGCTCAGGGTAAGGGAGCAAAGATGAGGATATCCATTCAAGGATAAGAGATGTACCTCATACCCAACTCCTCCTTGGTCCACAGAGCTGGCACTAATTTTCAAAATGGGAGGAGAAAAGTTCCATGTAATGCAACTTTAGCAGAACGGGATGGGGGTTTCTCCTTCATTGGGATATTTTTACAAACTGCTACTGTGGTTGCCTGCATACTAAGGGTGTGCACCAGGCCCCCATGTCATTTTCGTTTATCGTTTTTGTTATTCAAAAATATTGATTTTGTTATTGTTATTAATGATGTCGTTTTTGTTTTTGTTGTTATTGTTATCATTTTTTGTATCGTTATCGTTATAGATATTGGTACCGTTTTTGGTATTGGTATCATTACTGATTCCCTTGCACAACTAATATGTATCTAAATCTAAGGGAGACGGGAAGGGAAAAGGAAAACTATCTGTTATCTAATCAGTTATCTATATAACTATTCTAATCTATATGTTTATAATATATAACTAATCTATACTACCTATCTATATATAATGTACAAGGGGGAGAAGGGCAGGGAAAGGGAGCAGGTAAAATGTAGGGGATGAGGAAGGAAAGGTATTGGTGGGAATACCTAATAAATAAATAAATAAATAATACAGTGAGGGCTAGGGAGGGTTTTTTTTTATGTGCAAGCACCACAGTTCGGTAAATGCAACCTGCTAAGCAGAGCTCTCACAGAATTGAGAGAAAAAACCTGGCCCTTCTATTATAAAGGGTTGCAGTGTCCTCCCCCAGAGCCCCCCTGATTGATTATGGGAGGCAGCAATCATTGGCTAGTGATATATCCATCAGATACTGCTGAGCTGCTCGCCCCTCCCAACACAGGCACAGTTCAAGAGTTCAACCCTGTTAAGACTCCAAGAAGTCTGATCCCTCTTCCCCTCTCCATATTTTCCCTCCAAAACCCAACTGCCACAGCACTAATAACGAAAATGATAATGACATTGTCATTTTCGTTTCTCGTTCTCAGTTTTGTTATCATTTTTGATATAGTTTTTGGTATCATTTTTGGTATAGTTTTTGGTATCAATATTGATACTGTTATTGTTATCGATATCATTATCGTTATCTATATCATTACTGATATTGGTATTCTCAGTTGTCTTTTTTGGTATTCTCTGTTGTTGTTTTCTTTATCATTGTTGCTATTCTTGGTTGTCATTTTCATAATTGCAATAACAAAAATGAAAATGACAATTTTTGTTATCGTTATTCTAATAACGAAAACAACATGCACACCCCTACTGCATACACTAAGAGCAGCTTCAGTACAGGCGTACCTGTTGTGTGTATTTTGTGGACTATGGCTACACATGTTCAAATGACGAAAATGCAAAGTGCTGCTGAATCCAATTATCCTTTAATAATTGAATCTGTAAAAAATATCTTGATACTATAGGAGTGCAGTCTTACTTAAGAAATAGTTTTAAAGACTGGTCTAAATTCCATACCCAGTCAAAACAATCCACTGTAGGTATGATCCATTGCAGAGATAGCAATCTCATGTTTGAAAATCACTCATTGGTTTATGTTGTCTTTCTTCAATGTTTGTTTGGTAATTCTCATAGCAATTGGATAGAATTGTCAAAAGAACCTAGGTGAGAGTAGTTAAAATTTAAGGTAACAATCAGGTACTCAGATACCCCAAAAACCAGAAACTTCCAGTACTGATTTTTAATATACCAACTCCCAATCAGTATATCAGTATACCAATCAGTATATCAAATCAGAAAACAAAATAAAAAATTGACACTTTTTTTTTTAAAGTGACTGGAAGTAGTGTTTCTGGAACCAGAAGTTGATTTTCTCAAACAAGAAGTCAATTTTTCAGAATGGAAAATCAATAAAAAGGTGTCAGAAGTCAATAAATTGGGGGTGGGTGGGATATGTTTTTTTGTTTGTTTGTTTGTTTTTTAAATTAGGGCCAGAAGTAGTTTTCCAGGACTGGAAGTCATTTTTCTAAGACAGAAAACCGATTAATGGGTTTCGGGAATTGGTATATCGATGTAAAACAAAAGTCATGGATTTTGCTAAGAGACACGTAATGAAGAAATGGCAGTTGGATTCCATCTCTAATGATGGGCGAACAGATCGCGGTTCAGGTTCGGCTGTTCGGTGCGGCTGCGTTCGGTTTGTCCGTTCGGTTCGTCCATTCGGTTCGTCCATTCGGTTCGGCTGCATTCGGTTCGTCCGTTCTGTTCGTCTGTTCGGTTAGTTCTCCGAGTTCGGGTTCGGCTGTTCGGTTCAGTCATCTGAACAGGCCGTTCAGGCTGTTTGGCTGTTCGGCTGTTCCGTTCGGCCGTTTGGGAAATGTTGTTATGTGTGTTTTTTTGTTTTTTTATATGGTTTTTTATTGGGTTTTATATGGTTTTCTTTCGTTTTTTATTTGTTTTTTTGTTTTTATATGGTTTTTTTTAAATCTAATATTATATGTATCTATCTACACTAAATCTAACTGCTATTAACTATTCTAAATGCTATGAACTAAATGGATTATCTAATAAGTACACAGGCCTATTCCTACAAACACTAAAACTAAATCACTAA
>QEPC01007373.1:1410127-1426447 GCA_003113815.1 Sphenodon punctatus | reverse complement strand
GTCACCTCGAGGTTGGACTACTGTAATGCGCTCTACGTGGGGCTGCCCTTGTTCCTGGTTTGGAGGCTGCAGCTAGTACAGAATGTGGTGGCTTGGCTCCTGGTGGGAATGGGTCAATGGGAGCACATAACACCTGTGCTCCGGACTCTGCACTGGCTGCCAATAGCGTGCCAAGCCAGGTTCAAGTAACTGGTGTTAATCTATAAGGTCCTTCATGGTCTGGGCCCCTCGTATCTCAGGGACCGCCTTGCCCTCCGCACCCCAGAGTGGCTCCTTCGGTCTGCCGGGGATGCCTTTTTGGAAGTCCCCCGTGATAAGCAGGGGGCCACAATAGAGAGGGCATTCTCGGTGGCTGGGCCGTACCTTTGGAATTCCCTCCCGGAGGAAGCTCGCTTGGCTCCAAGCCTTTTAACACTTCAGCGAATCTGCAAGACCTGGCTGTTTGTCCAGGCCTTTGGGGAGGGGTGGAGGGAGGTAAGGGGTTTTATCTCCCTCCACCCTTATTTATTGTATTTATTGTATCAATTAGTGTCACCCTAGCCATGTTTTAATTGTTGTAATTTGACGAGTGTTTTAAAATATTTTCATAATTGTATTTTTATATTTTTGAAACTGTTAGCCACTCCGAGCTGTCTTCAGGAGGGGCGGGATATAAATTGATGAAATAAATAAATAAAATAAATATATAGCACCCCTCTGCCATGGCACTCAGAGTGTTTTACATATAATTAACACAACTTTTTAATCCTCATAACAACCCTAGGTGGTAAGTTAGGCTCAGAGAATAATGTGACTGGCCTAAGGTCACCCAGTGAGTGTCTCGCTAACGCAAAACTAGAACCAGGATCCCCCCGCCCCCCTTTCACACTTAGCCATGACACCACAATGACTCTCTGAAATAGTGTTAGAACAAATAACTGGACATGCATATATCCATTTTGGATGCGGATACTAGTCAGATATCCAAATAACATCAGTGAATTCAAAACTGCCTATTCATTTCACTGCTCTCTTTGAAGCATCTAGTGCTGGCTCCTGTCAGAGACAGATGATGCACAGGTTGGATGGATCATTGGTGTTAACCAGCATAGTAGTTCTAGTTGCAGAGGTGTGTTGTAAAAGCCCACATGACAAGGGACTTGGTATAGAAAGAGGCATTGGCCACAGCTTTACTGAATACAGCATCACCCATGGTGTCCTGTATCAGGGCATGCCTTGCTATATCCTGGGGGTTCCCCAATATCCGGGATACTACCCCTACCTGGCTATGGGCAGCCCCCAGCAGGGCACACCCTGTGCCAGTATCAGAGATGAAACCATAACTGGCTTCGCTGCCAGCTAGAATTCTGGGGAAGGAGCAAAAGGCTGCATCCAGCCTGTCACCCATTCATGTCCAACCTCTAAAGCGGAACCCCCCTGAGGAGCAAGGGGGGTGAGGATGAGGAGATGCAGCCCCGTCCAGCTGCACACAGCCCAATCCGGGACCTCTGCCTCCCCCCATTCCCCAGTTGTTAATAGCCAGTGCTGTAAGTATGACCTGCTGGGTACTTCTCTGAAGCAACCCAGACTGGCCATTGTCAGAGACAGGATGGTGGGCTTAATGGACCACTGGTCGTATCCAGTATGCCATTTTTACTTTGTGACTTGGGTCAGGATTGGCGGGCAGCTGCTACCTCTGTGCAAGTTAATGGTAGGGGTGTGCCATTTCTTATTGTTTAATTAATTACTTATTGTTTAATTAATTACTTATTGTTTAATTAATTAATTAATTAATTACAAACTTGAATGGAGCCCCATTCATTTTTTGTAACTAACGTAATGAAAATGAATGAGTAATCAAATGACATTTGTTTGATTTTATTCATTTTCATTTTTAGTTTTTGAATTATTTTACTAAAAATAGAATAGAATAGAATATTTATTTAGCATGGGCTTTCGCCATGGCTAACACAAAAAGACATACAAACAAAACACATGCAAAACAGAAACATCAAATGAGTATAAAATGTAACAAAACATATTACCACCAAAAGCTAACTCCACAAAATGATAATATACTATATTGAGGCATAACCAAGTTACAAAATAAGGCCCAGCATCAAAGAAGGTACAAGGTAATATGCCATTAGCTAGAAGTTAACGGTAGAGATAAATCATGTTAAATCAGCTAAATATAAAAATAAAAATATATAAAAAAATAGTTTTTAAAAATAAATCAGTGTGCGTGTGCAAAATGGCTATCTGAGACATTCTGCACATGCACAACCTTTCCTAAAATGGCAGCAGCAGCAGCCCCGGTGACCGTTTTGCACATACACAATGATTTTTAAAAAATTATTTTAAAGAAAAAATACACAAAAGTCTGGTAGAGTCCTTTACTAAAACTCCTCAAAACAAATGGGGTTTTGTAAACAAAAACAAATGCAAAACCAAAAATGAATGATGTGCTTTCTGCACACCCCTCATTAATGGGGAAAGTTACCTTTGTGCACGTTTGGGGGCTATATTCTACTGTACATTAACCCCCATCTTAACAGAAACCTTTATTGGGGTCTGTAACATGGTGCGGTGCCCTGGGGTAAGTCCCCACAGGATGATACCCATAAATCTCCACTGGGAATCAGCCCTTAGACCTTTATTGTACACATAGGGTAATTTCAGACGTGAAGGGTCTCCCGGCCCACCACGCTGAACCCTGGACCAGGATCCATCTCAGATCCCGGTCCGTGATCAGGCCGGCCGCGCTTTAGACGTGAGGGTGATCAGGGAGGGGGCTGTGTAGTGCAGCACAGCGCAACGTGCGGCCACTCAGCCCCACCCCCCATGCTCCCTCGGCCGCCCGCCCACGGGGAGACGGGTGGGCATAGCAGCAAATGAGGCTATTGCGCCCAGTCCTGTCCCATGGTTGGGACCCGATTCTGGGATGGGGCTGGTGAGCAGACATTCACCATGGCCATTGTCACCCCTATCCCGGATCATGGCCAACCTAATCATGATTCTGGAGGTGAGGCCAGCCTCACCTCCAGAACCGAGGTCAATTTGATCCCAGTTGGGTGTTCACTGTGGTGAACATCTGGCGGGGAGCAAATAGACGATCACGAGATCGCTGCCACAACATGGAATTCACTGCGATTCAGTGTGGCGAACAGTGATCTCGTAACTTCTGAAATTACCCAGTCTCTATTAGTCCAACAGTCTTTACATACAGATGCAGTTTATTTATTTATTTTATTGTATTTATATGCCACCCCCCATGCCTACAGCATCTTGGGGTGGCTTCCAGTTCTTCACCATATTACTTCAACATACACAGACAGTTCTCCATTATATAGGTATCCAGCCGAGCACCCTTCTGTCTTGTTACTTGCCATAGATCGCTTTCAGACCTTCCCACACCCACCCCGTGTGCATATTCTTGCTGTGGAAGGGAATGTGCAGCCAGGATATATGCGGGGTTCCACGCATCTGAAATCCCCCCTTTCCCACGCAGCTTTGCTGCCAAACACCTGCAGAGATACAGAGCAGGATTTCCTGTTCTGTATCTCTGCGGGTATTTGCCAGCAAAACTGCGTGGGAGTGTTTGCCAGCAAAACTGCATGGGGGAGCTTTCAGACCGGCGGCAGCCCACGCATATTCTGGCTGTGCATTCCCTTTCACAGCCAGAATATGCGTCAGGGGACAGGGGAGGCGAGGTCTGAAAGTGGCCTTACTCAGATCCCTGGAGAGCCTTGATAGGGTACTTTCAGACGATACGGGGCCCTTTGGCCCCGTACCGGCACCACCGGCTTCGTTCCCCGCCGGGGTCACCCTGTAACGGCACAATAGACGTGCCGGGGGGATCCCGGCGGGGAAAGTGGGAGGGGCCTGGGCCGCGCGGCGCAACGTGCGGCCGCACGGCCCCGCCCCCTCCACGCACCCCGCCGCCCGCCCTCCGAGGAGACGGGCGGGCGGCGGGGCCAATGCGGCCGCCGCGTCCGGCCGCTCGTGCCACGGCCCGGGATCCCGCCGGGGATCCCGGGCCGTGGCACGCAGCCAGACGTTACTTTTCCTTGGCCACGGCCCGGGGTCCATTTGACCACGCTTCCCGGGACCTTCCCCCGGCTAGCCCGGGAAGCGTGGTTCAAACGAACCCCATGTGCCGATTGACCGTGGCCAACATCTGGCGCGCTGCAAACAGACGTACGGGACACGGTGACCAGAGGTGGGTATTCACCGTGGTTCACCGTGTCAACGTCACGTCTGAAAATACCCACAGTGGGTTTCCCTAGCCTAAGGCTGCATTCTCATCTGCAGCGGTGGTGGCGGCAGCAGGAGGGGTGAGAGAAGACGTGGCAGTGCCAAGGAGCCGGTTGATCAGAAAAGAGCATGGGGATCGGCCGTGGCTTCACTCATGCATTTCAGGGCAGGATTTTGCGCCCAGACATGTGCAAGAGAAGCCGCTGCAGATCCCTGTTCGCACTGACTTTTTTCCCATCGGCCGGCTCCTCCGGGATGCCGTGTCTTCCTTCGCCCCTCCTGCTGCCGCCACTGCCACCGCTGGTGAGAATACAGCCTAAGTACCAGGATTTTCCATACAGCCAAGACTGGTTTTCAGGACCCTGGAGAGCAGTCTTCAGGAGCTCCTCTCTGCACCAAAGTCAGGTATAGACTGATCTCTCTTCAGCAGGCTGCCTCTTCTTATAGCCCAGAATGGGAATGGCTACGCTCTCATCTTCCCAACTCTTAAAGGGACAGTGATTGCCCAAGTAAAGGGGTATCCGCTCCTTCAGGCTCCTCCCTGCTACAGGGTCAATGCAGATCTTCACTGTCTAGGAAAGTTGAATTCCTGGCAAAATATGGACAGTCCACAGGCCCTTGGAATGTTTACATGATATAACTAGACAGCTTTACAATTTCTATGGACAGTCCTGGATGACATCATCTTGTTTTTTGGGAATCATTTCCACCATTAGGAGGGCAAATAGGGAGAGGTTCATGACCTCCTTTGAAGTGTTGTATTCCTATGTGTATTACTGAGGAGCATTGGTGGTGTTGTTGGAACAGTGGAAGTAAGATACTTTTCCCCCTCCCCTGTACAACTAGTGTGAATGAATAGAGATGAGAATCTGAGCTGAAATGTATATTCAGGATAAATATATTATTCAACAAATTCTTCTGTTTCTATTTGGATCCAACAGAATGGATGCAAACGGCTATTCGTTCCACTTCATTTCAGTTTGTTTGTTTGTTTTGTTAATTTGGTTATTCAGTATGGTTATTTGGTATTCCAGTTACTTTGTTTGGGTTAATGCCCATGCACAATCATGCTAAATAGCATCAAAACAAAGTAACCAAATAACCAAATGCCTGAACTGAACAACCAAACCAAATAACCAATTCACTGAATAAATATCCATTTTGAATATGTCGTTTGAATATACAGAGGACTATCCAAAAATGCAAATAAAATCACAAATACAGAATTTACAATATATTTCAGCTCCAACAAGATTGATCATTCTGGCCTTGCCTTTTTCATATTAGGTGAATACTCTTTCCTATGGGATGTCATTACAATTTTGTGGGACAGTGTATTATAAAATAAATTGGCCACTGCAAAATTAAGACTCAGTGTATCATTTGAGTTGTAAAATATTTAATTCCCATATTGACACTTACCCCCACCCCCTCCATATAGGGGTGTTATGCTTATTACAGCAGGAAAACAGCACTGAAATGTACAACCCACTTCATTTGAACATTATGGTTATGCATGTGAGGAACATAAAGCAGTTGTTTGGATTCCTAACCTTGTGACAAGAGTTTCTGAGCAAGGAATACGGGTTCAGGGGCAAAATATTAATGTTTTATTTGAAAGAAAAGGAACTGTTTCCAAAGAAAGATAGCGTGTCAAGGGCAGGTATTCCCTGGTTTATTGAGAGCTTTCTATGGAATTAAAGACAAGTACAAACCTGAACATAAGTCACAACAGCATATAATTTTCTTCTTTGAGTGAGTAGCTCTGTGCACTCTCACTGTTAAGATGCACCAATGCAAACCAGCCACTTGGTAACGTGGAACGTCTTCAATAGGGATGGGTGAACAGAACCGAGTTCGGAAATTTGATTCGGTTCAGTTCAGTTCGGAAATTTGGTTCGGTTTGGAAGTTCGGTTCAGTCGACCGAACTATTCAAGTTCAGTCCGAACTCCGAACTTCCAAGCAAAGTTCAGAAATTCAAACCCCATTGAACTAAATGGAATATTATTTTTTAGGGATGGGTGAACAGAGCCGAGTTCGGAAATTCAGTTCAGTTTGAAAATTGAGTTTGGTTTGGAAGTTCGGTTCGGTCGACCGAACTGGTCGAGTTTGGTCTAAACTCTGAACCTCGTTCACCCATCCCTAGTCTTCAAGCTGTTCAAGACATTCCCCACAACTCTCCCCAGTGCTATATTTATGTTTTTGAGCTGAGCTGAGCTAAGGATTTAAAAGGGAAAAGGAAAAGAGATGCTTCTGTTTCCTCAGTTCCTTATAACCACCCTCCAGATTGGCCTGGGGTTATGGGGCACCACTCTAACTGCACAAATCTCTTTTGGGGTAAGCCATGGCTCAGGTGACAGCCCGCATGCTTTGCATGTATAAGGTCCCAAGTTCAATCCCTGGCATCTGTGATTCAGGATCTTTGGTAGCATGCCTGAGTGAGGCCTCTGCTGGAAGGTCTCAGATAGCAGGTGTAGGTGAGGCTTCTGCTGGAGAGCTGGATTTGAAACCCTGCTGCTATGCCAGGTTGTGACAATACTCGGCTAAGATAGACCATTGGTCTAACTCAGTTAGGCAGCTTCTTATATCTTAAGCCACTACTTGAAGAATGTAATGGAACAACTGGCCTTTACAACTGCACCCCAACAAAGGGAATGGACAGTCCCATCTCAAAGAATGCCAGTTAAGGAACCTTTGTTAGAAAATTGATTAGAAAGACATCTCCTTACAATGGACTCCAGTGTAGCTCATGTGAACAGATTTTTAATTTTGGTAACCTATTATTAATTATTATGTATCCATAAAGTGTCAGCAATGTACCTGGCCATGAGCGATTATTAATTAGAGATAGGTCTCAGTCCCAGGGGGCTTACAATTTAAGAGAGCTGAACATAGGGAGAGAATCATGACGAGGACTACTATTTATCATAGTGCTATTAATTATTATTATTATTATTATTATTACAAGTATTTGTATAGTGCCAGCTGTGAACCTGGCGCTTTACAGAACAATAAGATAGACGCGGCCCCTGCCTATGGCTTACAATCTAATAGACACGGAGGGGGAAGACAAGGAGAGGGGACATAGGGAGAGACAAGGGATAAATAACATTCAAGCAGATGCGAAGTCTCAGGTGCACGTGCTTGGCTTGGTTGCAGTTGACAGGAGTCTGCAGGGAGGGCAGACAGTAAATATTGTGGGGAAAGTTCTAACAGGCGTCAGGAAAGGCAGCAAGGAAGAGGTGGGTTTTGAGGAGGGATTTGAAGGTGCGGAGGGAAGGGGCAAAGCAGATGTGGGCAGGGAGGAAGTTCCAGGCATGAGGGGCAGCAAGGGAGAAGGAAAAAAGGTGGTTAAGGGAGCAGGGAGATGAGGGAGAGCAAGGGAGGGGACAGAGGAGGAGCGGAGAGTGCATGCAGGAGTGTGTAAGGAGATTAGGACTGAGAGGTAAGGGGGAGCCAGGTTGTGAAGGGATTTGTAGGTGGATACCAGGGGTTTGTGAAGGATGCGTTCGGGAAGGGGGAGACAGTGAAGCGAGGAGAGGAGAGGCTGCACATGATCAAAGCAACAGGCTGAGTGGATTAACCTAGCAATGGAGTTTTGGATGGAGATAAGGGGGGACAGGTGAGAGTGGGGGAGGCCAGCAAGGAGGAGGTTGCAGTAGTCAAGGCAAGAGATGACCATGGCATGAGCAAGGGTTTTGGCTGAGGAGACAGAAAGAAAGGGCCAAATTCGAGCAATGTTATGAAGGGCGAAGCGACAGGACTTGGCAACAGAGTCGATGCAAGGTTTAAAGGAAAGGTGAGAATTGAAGACGAAGTCCAAGTTTCGGGCTTGGGGAACGGGATGGATAGTGACCCCATCAATAAGGATGGACAGGAAAGATGGAGAGGAAGGGTAGGGAGGAAAGATAAGGAGTTCAGTCTTAGCCATGTTGAGCTTGAGCTGACGTTGGGACATCCAGGTGGAGATATCAGTTGATAAGGTGAACTTGGACAGAAGGAGAGAGATAGGGGGTGGAGAGATAGAGTTGAGTGTCATCAGCATAGAGGTGATATTGGAAGCCGTGGGAGGCAATGAGTTTGCCAAGGGACAGGGTATAGATAGAGAAGAGTAGAGGGCCCAGGCAGAGCCTTGGGGAACCCCAACTGAGAGGGGGAGGAAAGAGGAGTTGGAATTGGGAAGGGACTCGTTAATGGAGAGGTCAGAGAGGTAGGAGGAGAACCAGTCAAGGACAGAGCCACAGAAGCCGAGGGAGTGAAGAGAGTCCAGTAGGAGTGAGTGGTTGACAGTGTCAAAGGCAGCAGAGAGGTCAAGGAGGACACGAATGGAGTAAAGGTGCTTAGATTTAGCGACAAGTAGATCATTGGTGATCTTGGCAAGGGCAGTTTCAGTGGAGTGAAGGGGGCGGAAGCCAGATTGGAAATGGTCCAGGGAGGAGTTATCAGAGAGGCGATCCAGGCAGCGGGAGTAGACAACACGTTCCAGAAGCTTAGAGGCGAAGGGTAGGAGGGAGACTGGCCCGTAACTAGAGGGGTCAGAGGGGTCGAGGGTGGACTTTTTGAGGATGGGAGAGAAGGTGGCATGCTTGAAGGCGGAGGGGAAGGAGCCAGTGGAGAGGGAGAGATTAATGACATGTAAAAGGGGGGGGGCAACAGCAGTCGCAATGGAGGTTAGGAGGTTAGGATTGGGTCGAGAGGGAAGGTGGAGGGGTTGGAGGAAGAGAGCAAAGAGGAGATTTCCTCAAGGGAGGGAAGGAGGAGAGGAGAGAAGGGGGAGGGGGTGGTGAGGGAGCGAGGAGAGGAGATGGGTGGGAAGCAATGTACTGGCTTGCAAAGATCTTGTCAATCTTTGAGGTGAAGAATGATGCGAGATCCTGAGCAGAGAGGGAAGAAGGTGTGGGGGCAGGGATATGGGGAGACAGGTCTCTGTCTAGTGGGCTTACAGTCTAAGATGGACACTGATGAGGGGGGAAACACAGACATTCCCATTTTACGCATGACAAACTGAGGCTGAGAGATTTTATTATTATTATTATTATTGTTATTAGCATTTATATAACGCAAGCGATGTACCTGGTGCTTTATAAATAATAAGATGGACATGGTCCCTGCCCGAGGGCACCATGTCAGTTCGTTAGCTATGATGATATTCAAACCCTGATTGCCTAGGCCCAAGCCCAGCATCTTAGCCACTACACCACACTAGCTCTTACCCTGTGCTTCGCTTGTGTACACTTAATCTAGGAGAGAAAAGGGCAAGGGGGACATAGGGAGAGAGAAAGATACATTCACAAGTATAAATGAATGAATACATTTATTATGTACCAGCCATAGGCCATGTCATAAATACAGAATAAATAGAATAAATACAATACAAATTCAATACATCCACTATGGGTATTTTCAGACGTTACGGGATCGCTGCTCACCACACTGAATCACAGTGGATCCCGTGTGGTGGCAGCGATCGTGGTAATGTCTGTTTGAGCCCCGTCAGATGTTCACCACGGTGAATTCCTGGCAGGGTTCAAAGCTAACAACAGTTCTGGAGGTGAGGGCTGCCTCACCTCCAGAACCAGGGTTAGGTTGGCCACGATCCAGGATCGGGCTGGCAATGGCCACGATGAACGTCTGTTTGCCAGCACCATCCTGGAATCAGGTCCCAACCATGGGGCAGGATCAGGCGCAGCGGCCTCATTGGCCGCTGTGCCCATCCATCTCCCAGAGGGTGGGCGGCCAGGGACGCGTGGGGGAGCGGGGCTGAGCGGTAGGGATGTGTGAACAGAACGCGGTTCGGATGTTTGGATGTTCAGTTTGAAACCCAAGTTTGGGTTCAGTTGTTCGATTCGGCCGAACATCCGAAAATAGCGATATCGATATTGATACCGAAAACTATTTATTTTTTTCGGTATTGGTATAATTTGGCTCTGAAACCACCCCTGGTCTCCACCCCTGGTGCCATGAAGTCTGCTCTTCAGCTGCCTTCCAGACACGTTTTCCCCATCCAAAGTCATGTTTTTCCCGCCCCCGAACTCATCTGAACTCATCCAAAGCTTTCCGAACTGTTTGGCTGTTTGAACATTCGGTTCAGATGTTCGGTTCGGTCATCTGAACAGGCCGAGTTCAGCCCGAACACCGAACATCCGAACCGTGTTCGCACATCCCTACTGAGCGGCCACACATCGCGCCGTACAGCCCCGCCCTTCCAAGATTCCCCTCTGCGATCAGGCTGGCACATCTGATGGACAGCTGGTATGTTCACGGACTAGGATCCGAGACGGATCCTGGTCCAGGGTTCAGCGTGGCGGCCGAAAGGCCTGTCAAGTCTGAAATTGCCCAAAGTTGAGAAGTTGCAGGTGCACGTACTATGCTTAATTACAGCGGTGAAAGGAACATTGCACAATTTCACACAAGACACTCTCCACCCACCCACTGTACATGTTGTAGGGCTGCAGTGTTGCCCTATGGGTGCCCTGTAACATGTATAGTGGATGGGTGATGGGTGGTGGGTGGAAAGTGTCTTGTGTGAAGATGCCGTTTGAATAGAAGACAATAGAGGTAGCAGTTGCTAGATCAACGAAGATCAGACACAATTATCAACACTTCACTCTCTTAAGCACCACTTGAGGTCACCTACACGAAATTTTCTTGTGCACAGTAAACAATAATTTACATGGGGGATGTTTGTGAGAAAACAGATTTTAAAAATGTTGCAGTACTAAATAATATCAAACAGAATTTGTGGTTTCTATTGTTGTGGAAGCATAACACCATCCCCCCACCCCCCCAGCATTCTCAGTGCCGTTCCCTGCGACTTACATTTTGCATGAGTAATAATGACTGCAGGCATTTAAAAATACAACCCAGGTAACAGCCCCTAAAATGAATTCCTATATTGTAGAATGTATTCAACATTGTTGAACTGGTGCCAGAAGACAGAATTTCTTTCCCTAAACAAATATATAATGCAGACTGATGCAAGCACACTTGTTTTGAAGGTTCCTACTTTGTGGGGGTTGGTCTGGATGTAAATGAATTCCACATGCAGATGTTAGTGGGAGTGAAAGGCAGTAGAGATTTCAAATCCACAAAAAGGCTTTTTGAGAGTTGTTGGTTCAGTTACAGGTGGAATATGATGTTTTCATTTTTAGGCAATCAACTGAAAGTCAAATTATAGCTTTTGACAATATGTACAAATGATACCTATTAGGAAACATACAGAGACAAAGTATGTGTGAAATGTTCTTAATCTTCAAACAGGCTGTTTGATTGCTTGATCTGAGTACTGATATGTTGCTGCTTTGCTCCAAATGGTGCACATGCTTCTAACCTTGTTACTGGAGCTTTTGCAAATAAGGATATAAGGAGCTGCCTAACTGAGTCAGACCAATGGTCCATCTTAGTCCAATATTGTCACAACAGCAGAGTTTCAAATCCAGCTTTCCAAGGTCTCTGGCAGAGGCCTCAACCACGCGTGCTACTAGAGACCCTGAATCGGAGATGCTGGGGATTGAATTTAGGATCTTATGCATGCAAAAGCATGAACTTTACCACCTGAGCCATGACCCACCCCATAAATACATATGAATTTTGAGCACATTGGAAGGTGACCATTTGTGGGTGCCACAAGATCTCGTTTCAATACAATGACTATAGAATATTGATTATAATCCCTCTGCTGTCATTTGAACCCAAAGCACATAAGCGAATTGACTAATTGTTAGTATTATTTATATAGGTGGGGGAATTTTTCCCTCCCAGGGGCCACTTAATTAGTACAAGATCTGAGGGCTGCATAGAAGTCAGTATTGAGGTGGTTAAGGGGTGTGCTCAAGAAAAGGAGGGTCCAGAAGATTACGGATCTGTGCCACGGATCTGTCTTTATGTGCATGCCTTTATCTCTGCTCTCCTGACCTGAGCTCAGTTTTTCAGTGCTTGGGGGTTTGGAACTAGATTAACCAGGAACTGGAAAGGGGCCACATTAAAAAAACTTGTTGTGGGCTGCGTTTAGCCCCAGGCCTGAGGTTCCCCATTCCTGATATAGTGCTTCCATGTCAAAAGGACCTTAAAACCTTTAGCTAGTGTACCCTCACAACATCTGTGTGAGGTAGGTCATTATTATGTCCATTTTACAGATGGAAAAGTGAAACTGAGGTATAGTGACCTAGGAGAAGACCATTCAGTAAGTTCATAGCTAAGATAGGATTTGAACCATGGTTTCACAGGTCTAAACCCTACACCTGATCCCTTAGACTACACTGGCATGTTGCAGGGCAAATCAAAATCAGTGTGAATCAAAGTTAACCTAGACAATGTCACATCCTGTCCAATCCACAACCAGTAGAAGAATAGGGGGAATAATCTTGATCACATCCTAAATAATGATATAAGGTCAACACATCACTATCTTTTGAGCCTGAGCTCAGCACATGGATGAAAGAAAATAAGAAATTCAGTGGATGAGAGAAAGGAAATACATTTATTATCACAAAGCCTTTCAAGGGCATGAATACAACTCCACAATGGTGGTGCTCAATTCAATGTAGTTTCTTAGATGAAATTGTATTTTTATTCTACCAAATTATATTTTTACCAAAGAAAAATGTCTGGAAAAGAAAGGCAATATAGTAATGATGCTATTTATTATGACGTGCAGATGGAAATTTTGACTTTAAAAAGACAAACCTGTCACAAGCACCAAAACCCAATTACAGGATTTTACAACAGTTCTGAACTGCGTGTTTATTTCCAGCTTTTTAGCAGACAATTTATTATTTTTTTTGCAGATTGTGGTTCAGTGACAAAATTGGATTTTTTGTCTATGTATTCTATTAAGAAGAACAAGTCATAAGAGCAGGATTATTTATTTACAGGGACAGCAGACAGGTGCAGTTTTTCCATCTCTTTTTCACCTTCTATGCTTGATGGGAGAGGAAGAGGTAATGTTGGAACAGGCTAAGTTTGTTCTTTGTCTGTGATACCAGCTGGTCCATGCATCTTGCTTCAGAAATGGTCCATAGAGTTCAGCTGTTCCATTATCATGCCAACTAGGCTAAGTGCAAGAGACCTTAATGTGCAAGGTACAGCATGTCCTTCAGCCCAAGCTGTATTTCCAGGTACTAAAATTGTATAATTGCATTAGGACTTGTACAAGTTGATTTGCATTTCACTACGGGCCGATCCAAGGTACATGCATGCATTGAGCATACACATGTGTGCAAACCTGCACGCTAAGTGCACACTACACATGCACTAAGCACAGAATGTGTGTGCACCAAACACAGAACATGCATGAACTATATGCATGACAGGACATGCATTGTTCATGGAACATGCACGTCCTGTGCTCAATGCACACACAATGCACACTTGAGCTGCACATGCAACTGATGCACAGTGCACTTGTGCACCTTGGATTGAACCCTATATATGCAAGGTATTTTCTTCCCTGCCCTCGATCACACAAGGAATATAGCCCCCTCCAACGTAATCCAGTGTTCCCACTGCTGCAATTTGAGAGTTCCTAAGGCCTCCCATAGGGCCATATTTTAATTATTTTGGGGGATGGAAAGTCCTGGTAGTTCCTCAGAACTTCCTCTGAAGAGTCTAGAAACTTACAACCCAGAATTCTGCATGACCATGGCCCAAAATGGAACTATTTAAAAAATAAGAGCAAAGTCTTACAAAGGGCTGTGAATTTTAGTGGAAAGGTTTTCTACTGTAGTGTTTCATATTAGGCAATTAGGGCTGAGACCAGAGCACGTGTTCCCATTCTGAAGGGAAATACTGACCTTTCGGGAGTGCTTGCAAGTACTATCCACCACTACTTCATTAGTTTCTGGTGATTCTATACTCCACCCTCTCTTTTTTTGTAATTTTCATCACTTTCCAGGACTTTTTGTCACTTTCTGGGATTTTCCATCATTTTTTGTCATTTTCGGGAACTTTTTGTACTTTTCATCATTTCTGGGACTTTTTTGTCACTTGCCAAGAATTTTATGACAGTTTTACAGCAGTTTTACAACGCTTTTATTGCAATCCCCAGCACTTCCCTAGCATTTAGCCATCAGGTTTTCTTCTTCATAGCCCTCAGAGGTGCATGTGGGGAACACATGGTGCTTGGAACTAGCCTGTAGCAGCCCCTTTCAATGTGCAAAAAAGCAATGTCACATGGTGAAAACAGCAAGAAAGCCAATACATTTCCGCATCATGTGAATCTTAGTGAATGCCCTGCTTCTGATGGAAACAGCACTCACCACAATTTTCTGTTTCAGGCCTATGAGTAATTATATGGACACAATTTTATGCTTTTCATTGTTTTCCTAAAAGAGTGGGGAGGAAATTATAGAGCCACAGTTGTGGCTCTATAGTTAAGGCAAACTCTCATTGAACTGCGCCTATGATGTTCATTGGGAGACAGTAGAACAAAAACGTCTGGTTGGTGACCATTCTAGCTTTCCTTCAGCAACACATGTGTTCTGTGATTACAAACAATGAAGGGGAGTCCTGGGGTGGATCATGGTGGGGGGTCCCCATCCCTCACCTGCATCTGCCTGCTAGTAGTGCTGCAGCAGCAGCAACAGTGGGGCAGATCGGGCTGGGAGATAAATCTGATTTACAAACAACATGTGAGTGATCAGAAGGTTGTTGCCTTGTAAAGAAGGTTCTTCAAGATGGCTCCAAACATTCTCACAACTGGGTTGTGCATGTTCACCCTATTCAAATAATTGACTACATGATGGTCTCCTGCTCCTCTAATATAAAAAGCACTCTCTCCCTCTGAATGACAGTTCCTTTCAACCCTTCCTAGGAATATAAGAAAAAAATTCCATGCAGGGCTGGAAGGGTGGGTGTTGTGAGAATGTGAGGAGCCATCTCGAAGAACCTTGTTTACAAGGTAGCAACCTTCTGAAGTTGAACTGAGTGCTGCCTCGCCCACCCTGCACAGAGGGAGATGTGGCCTGCAGCAGCAGCATGAGACAGGCTGGAGTCAGGAAGTGAGAGGTGGCTGCTGGTGTGGTGAAAAGCAACTCAAGCAAGCAAGCTGACTGTTGGTTGTTGATTTCAGTGTTCCAACGTCCCCCCTCGGGGTGGGGTAGGGGCCTGGAGCAGGGAAAATGAATTAAAACATCCATTGTTCCTATATTGGCAGGTTACAAGTTATTGCAGGTTTGAAATCACTTTGCCATTCTTTAAAAAGTTTGCTTCCCTTGTACTGGTGTGATAGTTTGTTCCCCCTGATCATACAGGTTGACCCTGATCCTGCAAGATGCATTGTGCAAGAGACACCCCCTTAATCTGATGCTCGATGGGGGTATCTTGCAGGATCAGAGACACTGAAGGGAAAGTGCTATCAATGCACAGAAAAAAAAAATCAACTGAAAGATACATCTCAATCCAATGTTGCTGCCTCTTGTGATTCTTTTTCTTTGTTTGTTTTTAATTAGAAGTATCTAGCTATTTATTTTTTCTTAAAGCTCCAGTTTCTGGTCATTATATGAGAATCTCTGCATTAGTGTTAAAAAATATATAAGTTTTTGTTCCCTGTGGTTTTATAAACATCATTCCATTAAAGTGTGTAAAAAAGATGGCAACTACAAAGAGTTTACCTTTCATTTTTTTTAAAAAAAAACTTGCGATTTTAGTGTGGCTCGACTTAAGATTCTGAATGCTTGGGGTAGAAATACAGCTTATCCTTAGTTACAAGAATTTTAGGAGCAGAGAGCTGTGTTCTGTGAACTTTTTAAAAAGTTAGCAGTGTCTCCACTGCTTCTAGATCCCCAATTTGAGCCAAACTTTGTGAAGCGCTTTTACCTTCAGCAGAAGTCAGTGGGAGCTGTGAAAAGCTCAGCACCACCAACCAGTCAGGGCTGATGTGTCTGAAGTTAAGCACTTGAGTTTGCTGGTTGGTACTAGTGGTGGGACCCCGGGCCCATTACCGGCTACCGGATTTACCGGTTACCGGTTCTGCGAAAACCGGATTCCCGGATTAAATCCGGTATGCCGGTACCGGATTTATTTCATTGGTTTCAATGGGGCGCTGTGTCCCCATTGAAACCAATGAAATAAATTAATTCCCTCCC
>QEPC01007373.1:1362178-1395068 GCA_003113815.1 Sphenodon punctatus | reverse complement strand
GGGGGGGGGGGGGAGCTAGTAAGTTACCTCGTTATGTTAATGGATATGAATTACCTGTTTCCAACATAAACAGCATTCACTGAGATTCTCCATTTCAGGCCTAGTCCTAACCCCACTGAAATCAATGGAAATTTCCTTAGCGTTAGTTCATTGCTATGTCATTAGAGTTTCTGCTTGTTAAGCTGGTCCCTGATCTGACTTTAAGAGAGTATTGTTGTTTGCTGCTCCTTTGTGGCCAGCCACAAACCAAAGTTTGGTTTGCTTTTGCAAAATTACCAAGATAAATGTGGATGGGATGTAGACTTTGGTGGGAGGAGAAAGCGTGGGTAGATGTGAGCTGATAAAATGTACTATATTCAGCGTCTCAAGTCCATGACATGTTTTATATTAGAAGGATTCACTAAAGTGGGGCTCTGAGAGGACAGAAAGGCCCCTCTGTTGGATAGTCTGTAATGGCATCCAGAGAAAAGCATATTGAATTTTAAATGTTTGACGTGGGAAATAATTTCCAGTACCAAATGATTTTGCATTTTAGCAATCTCCTTTGTAAGTGAAGTGTTCTCTACTGCTTAAAAATCATTTCCTAAGCAGGATACTGGTGTGAAATGGAAATAAATTTAAACTCAAGTCAGTCTTATATTCTTCATGCTGGCATAGTCAGTCCCCTGTGGAACTTTCTGATTATCTAAAAGACCCCAACCTAATGGCTTCCTCCTTACCGATTGCTACTCATTAACACTATGTAGTTGTCGGCACATCCTAAGCAAGACAAGACCCCATAAATGGGGTTAAAACGGCCGCACTCTTTATTCAAATCAAAATTAGAATTGGTGAGGGACAAATCGCCTACTGCGATTCAGGTCCAGTACACAAAGTTAACACATGCAACAACTAAAAACCCAGGAGGGTGGTTTCGATGTACCCTCATGTACCACCCCCCTATCTTAACCACAGCATCTCCCCCCTTTCTGTGGGTCTGACCATGGGTGAAGGGGACAAGGTCCGTCCGGACCTGAGTAAGGAGGAGGGTGCTCGGAGGCTGAGGACCATACCTGTCCTTACTGCCCCCTGGTGGCCACCCTTCCCAAGGAGGCTACCCCACCGCTTGCCGTACTCTGCTATTGCAGTAGGTTTTTCCTCCCCATCTCTTACGGAGAGGACTCATACTTCTACTTTATTAGCTAACCTATGAACAAAAGTACTGGACCCCTGCAAGAGTGTGACAAGTAACTTGAGAGCACAAGAAACACCCATTCTACGGGCAGTCCAAATTGATCAATTACCCTGCCCTGTGAGGAAGGCGAAAACTGGAAACCTGTTAATCCAATCTGGATTCCCGACAAAATTCCTTCCTGGCCCCAAAACTGGCGACCGTTGTAAACCACAGTGCTTTAGGTCAGGGGGGTGGGTGGGTGCTGCTTGATCCTCTCCTGCCTTGAACTGAGGCAGGAGCACACTGACTGTGGGGTTAAACTCCGCTCCCTCCCAGCACAGGCACTCCAGCAGACTCTCCTCTGCCTTCGTGCCCTTTCTTGTTTACCCAGCAACCCTGGCTGGGTTTTTGCTTTGCCCCACAGCTTGCTCCTTCCACTTCCTCCCCTCCCTCACTCACGTCAGCGAGGGCTGCCTATTCCACCAACAGGGGGGCGGGGAATGGGGAGTCTCAACAAATTTTCAGGGGTCCCTGCCTTGCTCTTTTAATGGGAGCGTTACAATAGCCCCACACGCAGTCATGTGGAGGTGTGTGTGTGTGTTCTGCTAGGAAAAACACCGTGATAAAAAAACAACACAATTTTGGAACAAATTGCTAGTTCATCAGGACTCTAACTCACTAAAACCTAGTATCTCTCTGAAGTGTGCCAGTCCAACATCAATGGAATTTGAGGTAGAGGAGATATTTCCAACCCTTCTGAGTCTTTTTCGCTAATGAAGAATAGACGCACAGAGAATGGTTGTGCGTTCTGCATAATAACAGTTGTAGAAATTGTCTCCAGTGCTTCAATGTATATTATCACACAAAACACTATTCTGAGGGGAATATTATATCAAATCAGAGCATGCAAGTTGAGTTGATGCCGCACTCCACTACAAGTGATGGAATGGAATTTTCCAACAGGCTACCAAAAAATATAATGTTTAGGGCAAAATAGAAACTTACATCTTCTTATTCCTCCATCTGTGCAAGAGGCTGGGGGGAAAGAGAACCGGCTCTGTATTGTTTAAGCCCTACAGAAGTGGGCAGAGAGGCATGGCGAGTTTTCTTGGCTACGCAGACTGGGTCTGATCTATGGTGCATGCGTGTACGATGCACTGATGTGCACTTTGCACGCATGCATGGTGCCATTGCCACAGCTCTGCCTCTCTCTCTGCTGAGCTGCCGCTATGCTCCCAGCCCTCTTCCCTTCTCTGGAATGGAAAGAGGGAGAGAGCTGGGATTGTGGTGGCGGTTCAGCAGATGCAGCAAGCTTAGACGGGTGGTGGCGGTGGACTTTGGCTGGAAGAGCAACTTGCCGCCCTCTTTTCCTATCTCTTCCCTGTGATCGGAGAGGCCTTAAGCCATTCTTTTTGTGCTCTCACCATCAGATATTTGATCACCCCTCCTGGCAATATATTGGTCAGCATAGCTGAGATATTAGGAGTGGCTGGTTGAAGATAGGTGTGCAGTTATTTCTCCTAGACCAATGAGCAAAGCCAGGAGATGATTGTGATTCTAATTTAGGATTCCTTTCCTGTTCTATTTGCAAGGAATCCTGGCTATGAGCTGTCTCCTGCCCAAAGAGGATCAAGTCTGAGGCATATCGTCAGTCATGGATAGCTGAACACTTGGAAGTTCAGTTCTATGTAGATCTGGTTTGAAATTCTGTTGACTTCTAGAAATTTTTCATGGAAATTCAGATTTTCACAAAAACAGTGTTGAAATGTAAAATGTCTTGGAAATGTCAATTTTGCAACACTTCATTTTGACATTTTGGGCATTTTATTTCAACACTGGTGAGAGGATCCGCTGATGGCATCAAAAGGAACAGTAGAAACTTTGCAAAATGCTTAATTATTATTTTTTTACAAGCTGTAGGTCTGTACATTACCTGTGTGATGACATGACATTTGGAAACAGATCGTAATCCCTTAGAAGTAAAAAAAAAAAAGAAAAAAGAAAAAAAGAAGCTTTTAGGAGTATGGATTTTTTGTGTGTGTTCTCTGTCTCCGTGCACCTTGTGACCTTCTACCTTTGTTGGATTCAGCATTTGAGCAAAACTATAAAACACCTCATCAGAAATGTTGGATTTTTTTTTTTTCTCTGCTGGAACAGAACCTTTTATTAGTTGACTAGTTTGGTCAATTTACTTGATGTCCTTGGCAATTGGTGTATATCTCCCAGATCCATTGGTTTTAGAAGGAACAAAACTCACACCATGCCACATGCAGAAGGCAACTTATTTCTATTTGAGTCCTTTTGTTCTTACTAGCCAAAGGTACAACAGGAAACGGAGACTGGTCAAAGCTGTTCATTGGTGTCCACTGTCAGCAACCTAAAACAAGAAGGAGAGTCAGCAGTTTGGGTTAGCCGTCCCAAGGGCATACTTGGAGAGAGGCGGAGAAGCAAACCTTTCCGAACAAAAAACCTCAGCAATTTAATTAGTGGTACTGAATCCGCTGACTGCCTGCTAATTGCTTCAACAACCATAAGAGTTTCACTCCTGCTGAGTTAAATGTATTAGCTCTCTGCATCTTTATCATCTGATGTATATACATGTTGACTTTCATTGCCCTTTGAGGGCAATTAGGGGTGGACATTGGGAAAGAGCTTCTTCGGAAAATGTCCCAAGACCATTTTTTTGTCCAGAAATGGGAAACCTCTTAACACTAAACCTTTAAAAAAATTGCTGAAATCCATCAAGTTCTTGATGTATGTTTAAAAAAAAAAAAAAAAAAAAGCTGCCACAATTCCACGGCGCAAATTGCAACAATTAGCAATTAGTTTCCTGCCTTGTATAAATAAATCAAATTAACAAAGCCTCTGTAGGGATGAGACTTCCTCAGTCCTATTTGATGGAGCTGCAGAATTTCAGTCCTTGTCATCAGCACCTAGGACAGTCATTTGCTTGAGACTTGCTAATAAGGCAGATGGCTTCCAATCTCATTGTGGCCTGGTAGGTCTGCAATTTGTTGTGCTGTGTTAAGTTATTTTTCATGCAGCACTCATAACTGGAGTGCCAAAAATGAAGGCTGTTAAGGAGCATTGCTGGAGATCGATCAGAGATAATGAAATTGATATCTTCTGAATAGTAATCAGTTTTAATAATTGTATGGAGCCTGGCAATACTATTCTCAGTACAATTGACTTGGATGGCTGATGTGTTTCTGAAGTAGTCTGCTGTTGTGCTGAAACAAATATAAAATTTATTGCAAGGACTTTTGCCACTTTAATTTTGTTCTTGTGACATTTTTCATACCAGAACGAGGACTTTGGATGTAATAATGTCCTATATTTTTCTACAAGGCGAAATCCTGAATTATCTGCTCCAGCCTCCAGTACTTTCAAGTGCCATTATTTGTCCAAGTTAAAGCCTACTTTGTGCAGGAAAATGAACACTTGTTAGAAAATTGGTAGCTGTCCATGTACCTGCCAGTCTTGGGGGCTTTCCGTTGCTCTACACTTGTAGCGATGATGTGGTGGGATTGTTTGTCAAGGTATGGGCGATGCATAGATTACAAGTAGAGAGTCATCTGTGGAAAGAGGAGCGAGATCGGAAACCATATGGAAGATGGGGAAAGAGCAGTTTTAATTTATTTTTTAATTTATTTATACAAAATTTGTATCCCGCCCTTCCTACCCATAGGGTAGTCTGAGGTGGCAAACAGCAACAATCAATAAAACAGTTAAAAAATACAATAATGTAGGGGAAAAACAAGACCCTACTCCTCCCCCACTCCGCCCCCCCCCCCTTGCCAAAAGCCTGATGGAACAACCAGGTCTTACATACACGCCGAAACAACAGGAGAGTGGGAGCCAACTGAGGCTCCTCCGGGAGCGAATTCCACAGCACTGGGGCAGCCACCAAGAAAGATCTAACATCGGTGGCCACCCACCTCACCCGGGGAACCAAAAAAAGGCTCCCATTGACGATCTCAAGGGTCGCACGGCCACATGGGGAGTCACAACTCTCAGCTATTCTAAGCTCCAGCAAGAAGAAAACCCCAAAATAAAACAGGAGCTACTTCTTCATAACTTGAGATTAGAAAACAAGAGGATTGCTGATGTGGAGGAAAGGATGTGACATAGGTGACCTTTTAAATGTCTTTTTCTGAGCAGGCCAAAACAGGTCAAAGTAGGGCCAGGTGGTGCAGCAGTGGGTGTTTTTAAATGAGATGCTACCCCGCATGGCCACCCAGGAGCTACAGAGCCTGCTGCCCGTCTGAAGGTGGAGCAGCCGGATGCGTGCTCCCGTGAGCCTTGAAGCATCCACTCATGGCCACACACAGAGCACTTCCAGGAAATCCGGAGTGCTCCATGCAGAGCACGCCAGATACCTCCATTGCAACCGGTGGTCATAGAGCCTCTGGTATCCAGCTACACTAGCAAACAGGGCTGCCACTCAGAGGAACTGTGCGCAGGTGAAGCAGCCGTTGCAAGTCGCAAGAACTGACTGGGAGCACTGGGGAGTGCACCTGGGAACAGGTCACTTGCAAAGGCCAGCTCGACACACTCTCCCCGCTCCCCCCCATGATCTGTGGCAGGGGGAGAGTGGGGGCTGCTTCTGTGGCTACCCCGGGAGCCACCCATTTGTATCATTCCCCACACACTCCACCTGAGTAGGTGCTCTGTGGCAGTGCCACTCAGCATACACAGACCCCCCTGCATCCCCATCACATTGCTCATTTAAAAAACACCCTGAGCCACTGGAAGCAGAAGTGTTGAATGCAATAACTTTTTTGCCACAATCTATTGGGTTAGACTGTCTATTGGGTTGGACAGGTTTCAGTCTGAACAATGGCACTGAGCTCATATTGTTAGGAAAGCCACCCTGCTGTGCCATGGGAAATACTGAGGGAGCTACCAACACATACTTGTTAGGGATTCTTCTGAAAATGAGCTGTGCCTATAAAGTATAATAAAATATTGGGGAAATGTCCTTTTTTGCATTTCCCCCTATTGTGTATATTAATTAACAACCAGTTCACTTAAATTCTAGAATCTCGAACATAGTTCTTTAGTCCAACAAAATTGGTATCCTGGATGATTACATCAGTAAAAGCTAGCTAACTCATAAGGCCCCTCCCAAATTACTTTTATTAGACAATTCTACACATTCTAACTAACAAAAGAAAACAGAGAGCCAACATCTAAAACTGCATTTTTTACAGTAGCAGTTAATGGATCTAAGCTGTAGTAAACAAGATCTTACCACAATCACGCTGAGAAAGGTCCTTATCAGCGAGAATGTCTGGATGAGAAACTCACAAGTATCAGCCATTATAGCAAGATCTTGACATGAGCATCAACACCATCTCAATCCCTTTGAAATTTAGAAACAGCCAACATTTGTAAATATTAAAAGCTAGCTTTCTCCCCAGCCAACAGAGGATAAACAAAAGCCCCTAAAACACCTCACCACTATCAGCTGGTAGTAAGAAAAATAAAGCCCCAGAGAATACTGTTCTTTGTCTCTTACAAACATACATTAGCCTATATCACCAAAAGACAATGGGGTAAACCACTTTTAAAGAAAATAATTAGACTTTGCTTAAGTAAGCAAGTGTTTAAAACAAGCATTTATGTTTGCAACGTTAATAGGCTGTGAGTCACCACACCCAACAACCTTTCAACGTATGGTGACTCAAATTAAAATACCATGCTTTGTTGTTGTCTGGGAACCCTTCTTGCCCCAGGGAAATGAATTCATGGGGAGATGAAAATTGCCCCCTTTCTTCCCCAGGTACCTCCCAGCATGCATCTGTACCATTAATTTGCATGCATGGATCAGATTCATGCTTAATGCAGCTCTAATTTGCATGCAAGCAGATTTGCATCCAGTCCCAGTGTTGTTTTGTTGTCAGGGTCCCTTGTTGCCCCAGGGAAACAAATTCCCTATTGTCCCAGTGGCGGATTCAGAGGGTGGGAAGTGTGCAACAGCCACCCTGTTCAAAGGCATCTACTGCAGGTATGCTGTGCAGCCCCTAAAATGCCCAGGACTGCAGGGGTCTCCAAAGACTCATTTGCAGCTTCAGCACTGCAGCCAGAGATAAAAGGGAATACAAGCGGCAGAGTGAGTAACACTTTGCAGCTGCTTCACCTGCTGTTTGTGAATTGACTGATCCAAGTTGATTCTCAAACTCAGGACCTCTCTCTGGGACAGAGTTATACTCTCAACCCTGCAGCTGATTCCCAAGAAGAATAAAGATTCTGAGGTTTTTGAGGGCAATCCTCCCCCACTGAAGTCAATGGGAGCTGAACCATTATTAACTTCAAGTGGGACATTAATTGCACTCCATGTCCTCTTGCCCCAAGCCTTTGTTTTGTAGACTAAATCAACTCCCAGACAGTGGGTGAGGCTACTGAAGGATGTTACCCACTCTGCCTTAAGCACTCTTACACTCTCCTTTTATATCTGGCTGAAAATGCAAATGAGCTTCTGCAGTCTTGGGTAAGGTACTGGTCCTTTAAGAAGCCCAGTTTGAAGAACTAAGGAGAGTGGGAAAATGGACTCAGCTGGGTTAGGGCTTGGCAGAGCCAGCCCTGAGAAGCCTGAGCTTAGGCCAAGAGGATATTGTAGAGACAGCGAAAGCGCTCCAGAGAGATTCTCAGAGAAATGAGTAAGAAGCAAGCTTCCTTCTACAGCTGTCGTAGGAAAACCCGGTTTTGGTGTGGAACAGTAGAAGCCAGAAGGTTGTTGCTTGGCTATCGACAGTGAGTAAAGAGTTTATAATATAGGGGAAAGGAGGATGAAGCACTGTATGAGATAAAGAGCACCATGGAGCTGATTCCTGCATGGTTCTGGGGAAAGGGAACTGGACCCTGTGACCCATATCCTCGAGGAACCAGTCCATTACATAGCCAGTTCCCTGTTGTCACATAATCTTGTACCATTACTTTATATTGTTTTACTTTTATAGAAGTTTTTGTTTGTAATGCCAACTGGATTTCACTGCAACACGCTTTTGTGCCTAGCATTTATTAAAATTATATTATCTTTTCTAACCCTCTGGATGTTTGTCTCAGTTCCTCCCTCCTTACCTTCAAAAAGTACCTGTTTATTTTCTAGGTGCTTTTAGGATCCCCTGCCGGTTCCCTGAAGTGTAATCTGTCCTCCATTTTTTCCTTCCTTCCCCTATCTTCAAGTATTTTATTACTGTTTTAAATTGTTTTGAATTCTTTTATTTTATATTTTTGATATTGTTTTAAATTCTGTAAAGTGCTTGGAGTGCCCTGCAGGGCAGAGGGGTGCTATATAAATAAAATAATAATCATTATTAATAATCAGAATTTTTGTTAGATAAGATTAATGCATGTTGACATGCGCTGGGTGGCCTGCCCATGTGCCCAGCCAGCTCCGGCATAGCCCACAAACCTGGGGACATGGGGCACACATGAAGAAAGCATATTATACACCATAGAGTGGAGTGCCCTCGCAAGGACCCCATTCCATCTTTGGCACTAGGGTCCATTCCCACCTAGCTATGCTCCTGCTCCGGCCCCTGGATTGCCGCTGTCTTACTACTGCTGTGCCATGCCCCCAGGCAAGCAAAATGTTACTCAAGTTGGTACTTTGAAGTACCTTAACTGTGAGAGGCCGTTTGTTCACTCTTGCCTTAAGCGCCTTCTCTGTGTGGTACCTTCCTTGCTGGCTGACACATTGGGTGTTTTTAACAGATGAGAGACTAGCCCACTGGAGTTGGGGAAGGGGGTTGGGGGTTGTCCTAAGGAGCCCGTGTGCGATGTTCTGTGTATTAGAGAGACTCACACAGGCTCAAAGGTCACTCAAACCAAGTTGGGCGTTATTCTCGGGCAGCCTCCAAGATGGCTACTTCACTCTGACTAGAGCCTGTCTTCCCAGCCAGTTCAAACCAGTTCTGTTGAGCTGGCTGCAAAGGGCCAGCTCCCCACATCTTTCCCCTCTAGGAAGCATGAGATTAATAATGTTCCCTCTCCCTGTCTCCCCCTCCTTGTCTTTTAGATTGTAAGCCACCGGCAGGGACCGTATCTATTTTTATGTTCTGTACAGCACCAGGTACATGGCTGGTAATATATAAATGTTTATAATGATGATGATAATAATGATAACTTCATTATTCTATTCCCAAAAGATTAACATTAAAATTAAACATATCAGTTTAGCATTGTTCAATCAGTCTTTGCGTTCGGTGGCATTGCCGTGCTGATTTGTGTGGTCTCCTGGCAGTTTCCTCTCCTTTACAGTCAGGGAGAGGCTCTTCCACAAGCCTGGGAGGCCCCTCCTCCGTGACGGTCTATTATACCATTATAACTGTCCCGTTCTCCTTCTGAGTCCGTTTCACTGTAGACTCCTTGTCCGTCACCTCGTCTCCCTTGGGAATATGAAGCAGGTGCCTCCTATTTAGTCTGACTCTGTGACCGTTCTGGGTAATTAGCTCGTAGGACCAAGGAACCACTTGCTTTGACACCACTGCTTGTCTCAGCCACTGTTTACCATCAAAAATATGTACAGCATCATGTTTTTGCAGTGGTGGAAGTTCCCTAGACCCCTTATCATACCATGTTTTCTGTTTTGCCTTTTTCCCTGTCTTATGCACCTGTACCTCCTTCCTCCCTGTCATATCTGATTCCAGTAACGTAGGCATTCTAGTTCTCAGTTTTCTGTTAAATAACATTTCCGCTGGTGACAACCCATGTTTCATTGGGGCTGTTCTGTACTTTAACAGGGCCAAATATGGGTCGGAGTCAGACTCCGCAGCCTTCATAAGCAAACCCTTTATGATTTTTACTCCATTTTCTACCAATCCATTCGACTGGGGGTATCGAGGACTAGATGTATGTTGAAACCCATAATTGACTGCAAATTGTCTAAATTCAGACTGTGGACCATTGTCAGACATGACAATTTGAGCAATGCCATGTCTGGCAAAAATAGTTTTAATATGTACTATCGCCTGCATAGCAGTGGTCTCCTCCAGCAAAGCTATCTCTGGAAAATGAGAAATATAATCCAGAACAAGTATATAGTTTTTACCACCAAGTGTAAATAAGTCCATGTCCACTTACTCCGAGGAGCAGGTGTGTCCTGGGTGAGTATCATGGGGTTTTTCGTTTGTAATGGCATGTGTTTTGACAGATGTTACATGCCTTCACAGTTTGTTCAATTTCCGCATTCATCTGTGGTCAGTATACGACATCTTGAACCCTTCTCTTACACTTTTCTATTCCTAAGTGGCCTTCATCAATCCATTTCAGCATGTTCTTCTGAAACAATTTAGGAACAACCAACCGAGACCCTTTGAACAAAATTCTTTCTAGGACAGACAATTTTCACTTAAAGTGATAGTAGGGACTGGGAATATAATGCCCTGGCCACCCCTCATGAATACCTTTTTAATCACTTTCTGGAGTATCTTATCAACTGTGGCATTGGCAATCACAGTCCACATGTCAGCTGAAACTGTATGTTTTCTTTATGAGATTAACATGTACAGTATGTAGCTCTAGACCCTCTGACACTGCAGTTCTGTCAAATGCGTGGGACAGTACATCTGCCACCACCAGATCCTTGCCTAGGGTATATAATATCTGCAATTGAAAAAAATAATCACTGTAATCTGGGAGGAGCCTCGACTAACCGTTTCTTTGCAATGGACACCAGTGGCTCATGATCAGTTTTAGCTAGAATAGGTCTTCCATAAATAAAGACAATGAACTTCATGCATCCTTGAACCAGGGCCAGTACCTCCTTCATTAGTTGAGCATATTGTACCTCTGGTTTTGGCAATGCGCGGGAGGCATAAGCGACGGGTCTCCAGTGATCACCATACTGTTGTAATAGTGCAGCACCAATGCCTTCCTTAGAAGCATCTGTAGAGATCTTGGTCCTCCACTTACTGGGGCTTCTTTTAATAGCAATTTAACTTTCTGAAACTCCTTACAGATATTAGCATCGTAGGTCCACTCAAGCCATCTCCCCCAAAATTTCTTCTCTTTTGGGCAATGGAAAATGTTCCCTTCTTACATATTTGTTTAGGTCCCTAGGGTCTAAACACAAGTGAAGGGATCCATCTTCTTTCCCCCACTATGACCAGAGAGTGAACCCAGTCTGTGGACTCGTCCAGCAAAACTGTCTTCTCCTTTCTGTATGATGTCTAATGAAGTCATCCTATCAAGTTCGTCCTTCAATTTCTGTCTTAAAACAAAAGGGACCTTCCTGGGACTGTGTATTCTAGGGCAATTGCGTTCTCTCAAATATATTCTCTACTCTATTGGGAACTTCCCTATCACCTGAAACACATCTTGAAACATGTTGTCTATGCATTCAGTCGCCTCTCCCTGTAAGGGGTACATCTTTTTTTATTAGACCAAGGGCTTGTCAGGTCTGTAGGCCAAGAATGGGAATCATTTTTCCTGGAACTATTACACATATGATACTTCCGATTTTGTTGTTAACCCTCACGTTCAGTTCACACATTCCTATAGTGGGGACAGGCTCACCACTGTATGCTCTTAGTTTCACTTTTTTACCCCCAATTGCCTTTGGCTTTTCTTTCAGAGTTAACGTTACACATTCTGGTACTCTATTAGCTTGAGCCCCTGTGTCCAACTTAAATTTAACAAAAGTACAATTTTTCTAGTGTGATGTTCCAGTCATCTAGCACAGGGATGACACTCAAGGCTCCAATGAAGAATTCCTCAGAGCTGGTGGTGCGGAGTTCCTCCTCTTCTTCATCCATGCTGTGTACCATGTGTTGTTGTCTGAAGAGCTTTGCAAAGTAATTCATCTTTTTGCTGTTTCTGCATCTCCTCCCATATGCTGGGCATTGTTGCTGCTGCCACCTGTGATATCCACCACATAGTGTGCAGCTCTTACTGTTGTTTTTTTAAGAATCCTGCTGTGACCTCCACTCTCTCTCTCTTGTGTTTGGTCTTTTTTTCTATTCTTTGCTCTTTTCATACGATCAGTTGTCTCAGGGCCTTGCGCATCTTCAGTGACTTGCATTCGGGACTGAGTGACTTCATGTGCCTTGCAAATTCTAATCGCCTTCTCCAGTTTGAAATCTGGGTCTTCTAGCAGTTCGTGTCTGAGCTTCCTGTCTCTTATTCCTATCACAATTTGATCTCTGATCAGGAACTGAGCCAGTACCCCAAGATTGCATTGCTCAGGAGCCTTAGTTCAGTCACAAACTCCTCTTAGATGAGTGGGTCGCTGTCGCGCCCCACTCACACGATATTTCAAAATTCCACAACGTGGGATTACACGAGATGCGCATGAAAGGTGGTCGTGCGTTATTTGCCAATCACGAACTAAATACTTAGATGTATGAGGTATTTAATTTGTGGTTGGCAAATAATGTGTGACCGCCTTTCATGCGTGTGATTCCCTACTTCCATAACGTGTAATCCCACGTTGCAGGATTTTGAAATGCCGTGTGACGATGACCCGCTCGTCTAAAAGCAGCCTTTGTGTCCTGTGGTTGAAGACATATCTTTCAGAAATCTCTTTTTTTTTTTTTTTTCTAGGATTGCAGTAGTCATCAAATTTCTGCAGGAGCAGTTTGTAATCAGACTGCTCCTCCTGACTGAGCTGCAAACTGTTGAAAACATCTAGTGCCTCAGGCCCAGCAACTGTGAGAAATAAAGATACCTTTTGGCTGTCTTCTTTGTCAGAGGCTCCAATGACAAGCAGATGCAGGAGGAAATGTTGCTTAAATTGCTTCCAGTTTTCTTCTACATTGCCTGAGAGTCGGAGTTCAGGTGGGGCTTTCATGTGCTTCATAGTTACTCTTTCACTCCTGGTACCATGTGATGCTAGGTGTATTAGAGAGACTCCCACAGACTCAAGAATAACTCAAACCAAGCTGTGCTTTGCCCTGACGTGATCACTCCCCAGACTGTAGGGATGGGACTATCCGTATCGGATTAATCTGATAATGCCGATAATTGTCGATATCAGATTAATCCGATAATACCGATAATGTCGGTATCGGTATATTGGTTTTTTAACATTGCCGATTTTTCAGATCTTTAACATTGCAGCCATTTTAAAAATGGCCACAATGTTTAAGATCCGAAAAATCGGCAATGTAAAAAAACTCATATACCGATACCAATAAATTTGATATCAGATTAATCTGATACCGATAAAACCAATAATTTGCCTGCAGTCCCACCCCTACCAGACTGCTTGCCAGGGTTCAGCCTTGAACCCCCATCCCCTTGGGCTGGGTTTGGGTTGGCTTTTCCTTGGGCTCTCTGCTCTCACTCTCTCTGGAATTGGGTTGTTGCCCTGACCCCTGCCCATCTAGCTTCCTGCTTGTCTCGCAGCCTGGATAAAGGCATGCTGGGAGCAGCAGGAAGCTGCTGGAGCATCTGTTCCTGTGGTGGTGTATGTCCTTACTTGTGCCTGGTTTCCTTCCCTGCTTTGTCCAAGCACTGTGAGATGGGCTCAGCTGGTGTTTCATGCCTTGGTCTGTGAGTTTAACAACTTCCTTGTTGTCTATTTCCCAGACCCTTCCTCTCCCGGTAGGCTTAGCCTATTCTCACTAGATATTCCTGTGCCCGTTCACTGCAACATTCTAGCCTCCCCTCCCACCTCTTTTATGGAGCACTATATAGCCCTGGGATTATCAGCTGTCCACGCATAGCTTTGCTGCTTTCTTTCCTCACGGGCTTCCTTTTGGAGTTTGTTCCCTACACAGCCTTGCTAGTTTTCCCCCCTCAAGTTCCTCTCTCTTCCCTAGCACTGTTGGTTCTACTTCGTCTCCCTTTTAGAACCCATTTCTTTCCCACCCTTCCTTCCTCTATCCATGTAGTCTCTGTAGCCTTGTTCGACGCACTCCTCCTTCCCCTTGGAATTCCTCTGTTTCCAGCTCTACTGATTACATCTCTCCTTCCTTCTATAGCTTCTCCCCTAGCCTTGCTGATTCTCGTTCTCCTCCTCCTCAGCCCATGACTTTTCTTATCACTCTGCCCTTATTTCCTGTCTCCAGTTCCGTCTTGGAACTTTATTCTTCTTCTGCTACAACCCTCACCCAACCCAGACTCTCCTACTCCCCAAACCATATTTGTCCCTTTGCACATGCTGCCCTGTACATGTGGCACTCCCTCCCAGTGCACATACTCTGCTCTCCCTCCCGACCGTCAGCACCCTCCTAAAGAGCAACCCCTTCTGTTAGGCTTTTCTTAGCTCCTCGTCTCTGTAGATTGCTTATTATGCTTCTCTTTGTACTGTCTCATGTTTTAGGATCCCCCTCCCCCACTTGTACGTAAGCAAAGCATGTGCTAGAGATGCGTGGTCCAGATTCAGATTGATCCGTAACAGCCCATTATGGATCAGTCTGAATTACACCCCACCAGTTCCCGATCTGGCATTCCAGATCTGGACCACCCCCGGAGCCCTGGTGTGTATTTATTGACTTGGGGGTGAGGGCTTGATTGAAGCTCCGCTGGCCTGCCGCTACTGTGGGGAGCCTCCTGGCAGGCTCCCTCACTATGACGTGCTGCCGAGTCCCCGGCCCTGGAGGACGCATGTGAAAAATAGCCACCAAGGCCTTTTTGCACATGTACAGCCCCTTTTCCAAAATGGCCATTTTGGAAAAGGGCAGCTGGTCTGAAAGTGCACAAAATGGCTGCTGTGTATGCCCAGAATGGCTGCCTTCTTTTCAAAATGGTGGTGACACTGCCACCACTGTTTTGAACATGGAAACTCTGGAGTCAGGAGATCAGCAGTGTGCCATGGCGAGGGAGCCTGCTGGGAGGCCACCCCGCCCCCCCCAGCAGTGGTGGACCAGTGGAGCCCCTGACACTGGTAAGTACACTCCAGGGACCCAGGGGATTGGGTGGGAGAGGTCAGACCTACGGATCAGAACACAAATTGGTCTCCATTAACTTCAAAGGGAAAATTTCCCATTGACTTCAATGGGATCCGAATACGAATCCATAACTAAATTGGAAATTCTGGGTCTGTTGTTGTTATTATTATTTTATTTATTTATTTATTTAATTTATTAGCATTTGTATAGCGCCCGCTGTGTACCTGTCACTTTACAGAACAATAAGATAGACATGGCCCCTGCCTACGGCTTACGGTCTAATGGACACGGAGTGGGGAGACAAGGAGAGGGGACATAGGGAGAGACAAGGGATAAATAACATTCAAGTGGATGCGAAGTCTCAGGTGCACGTGCTTGGCTTGGTTTCAGTTAGGCAGGAGTCTGCAGGGAGGGCAGACAGTAGATATTGAGAGGAAAGTTCTAACAGGCGTTGGGAAAGGTGGCGAGGAAGAGGTGGGTTTTGAGGAGGGATTTGAAGGTGCGGAGGGAGGGGGCAAGGCAGATGTGGGCAGGGAGGGAGTTCCAGGCATGGGGGGCAGCAAGGGAGAAGGGACGAAGGTGGTTAGGGGAGATGAGGGAGAGCGAGGGAGGGAAAAGAGGAGCAGTGGAGAGTGTGCAGGAATGTGTAAGGACACCCATCCCTAGCATGTGCACTTGTAACTTCTCTGCTTCATGAATGTATTCTTGTCTTGCCTTTGTTCCCGTCCTTTTGTTCCCCTCCCTTGTCCATTCTGCATTATAATGTATGCCCCTAAGAGTATTAACCTGTCTCTAATTGCAACTGTTCAGTACTACGTACATTGCTGCCTCTGTATAAATAATAATAATACTTAATAATAATGTATAGTGACCAACTTTTAAAATGAGGCTAGTATGCTGTGAGGAGTCTTTTGAACCCTCCACTCTGTCTGATCTTCTGTTTCACTTCAAGCTGTAGATCCAGGATATTTGTTGTTTTAAAAGGTTTAAACGACACCAAACTTATGGCTGTTGAGCTAATTAGCCAAAATGATGTTAAACTGATTACTCTTTTGGTTAAAATCCTGATAGATGCGTAGATACATCCGAGCTCTATTATTTTGGAATCTTCTTCCTATTTAAGACCACCCAAGAGCACATCTATTTGTCATGCCTGTTGGGTCACTTTTTCTTGTGGCCAGTGTAGGCACAAGTTTCATTAGAGTGAATGTTGCTCATGCCTATGCTAACGCTTGAACTATTTGCTGAGAAGGTCATCCTGTTTGTAACTGGGACTCTACTCTAGTGATTGGAAATGCTTTTCGTTGCAACCATTTGTTAGCAATAGCTATTGAATACTTTCATTTGTAATAAATATTTCCAACATTTGTGATGATGGGCATGTGATGTACATTACTATTAAAGAAAACTAGCCCGGGGGGGTGGGTGGGGGGAGAAAAAGACATAAGATCATGGCTAAAGTCACTGTTCTTTGTCAACCATTCGGGGACCAAGGCAAGAAGATGAATTATTCATGATGTTCTTAACGTAGGGCAAATGGAGGCTGCCACTGTACTTCCAATAGTTCAAATAACAGAGTGTATAATATAAATATTCTCTTGTATTACAGTTCTCATTTTCTTTCTTGATGCTTCTGAAGGCTAATTTCTTCTATGTGCCTTCTATTCCACAGCAATGAGGGAGTTAAAGTCTGTGGAGTGGTACAGAATCCTAGCTCTGAACCTTTGGGGGATTTTGTTTCTAAATTATTCAGCATACATGCTAAGAAGATTGATAAGACAGTGTGTTTGGGAAGTTAAAACAGGGTTTTTTTGTTTTTCTTTTTCTAACGGGAAATCTAATCACTGTTTTTTAACTTGAAAACTGAAATGAGTTCTAGAAAGGCCATTCCCTATGATGAGGTAGACAGAGTGAAAACAGCCATGCACATAACTCTGTTTTAACACTACTTTATCTCCACCTTAGCATCATTTATACATGTTGCAAGGCTGTATTGGTGCCCTATGCACCCCTGCAACATGCGTAAAGCAGTGTTAAAGTGGAGTTAAGGTGCATGTCTTCTTTCACCCATAGCCAGCAATGGATGACTATCGTATTGTTTGGGGGTGTTTATGTAAATAAAGAAGTTGGGTATTTGATACAGAGCGTGGGTAAACTTTTTCAATCTCTCTATCCTTTGCTGTGCAATAGCAAACCGTATTGAATTAAATGATGTTTGTTCTGGGACAGCAGTTTGCGTATCAGTGGCTAAGTGACTTGGAAGCCTAAGACCCATTTTCAAAAGTGAGTTATCTTTGTCATCTCGCTGAGATGTAGGAGCTTCTGAAATTGAGACATACACTGTATATTTTAACTGCTTATAATGGCTTGTGTATTTATAGGACTGAATTGAAAGAGTCATTCTGTTTTCAATGAATATTTCCACATTTTTGGACCATCGATCAGAATTCCACCATGGTTTAAGCTGTAGCAGAGTTCCAGTTGAAGGTCCGATAGAATGATTCCAGTTCCTGCTGAGCATGCACAAAATGATGGTGCCCTACACTGTGCTGCCATTTTGTGTGTGCACAGTATGGTCATCACAGTTTAGTGCAAGTGCAGTCAAAAGCAGAATTAATCCGATGGTTCCAGAGAAACCTTAGGTCAGATCCTGTTTTTGTCAGAGAGATTGGAATAGCTAGCTCCAGTAGAAAACGGAATCCAACCCAGAATTTCTTTTCTGCCCTAGTATGTTATAGTGTATGTTGACAACAAACACTGCTAAGGCTAAAACAAGTGGGTTTATTTCAACCCTACTTCACTTTAAACTAAACTAAACTGCCTAGCTGAGTCAGACCATGGTCCATCTTAGCCCAGTATTGTCACAACCTGACATGGCAGCAGGGGTTTCAAATTTGGGTCCAAATCCAGCTCTTCCAGGGTCTCTGGCAGAGGCCATCCTGGCATGCTACCTGAGACCCCTCCAAGCCCCCAGCGGAGGCCTCCCACAGGCATGCTACCAGGGATCCTGAGGTGGAGATGCTGGGGATTGAACCTGGGACCTTATACATGTAAAGCATGCACTCTTACCACTTGAGCTAGGCCCCCCTGGAGCTACTGTCTGTTGTTTGTAGTTCCATCTTGAATTGGATACTAGTATGGGTGCAAACCTCCACCACTAAAGTCAATGGAAATTGAACCATTGACTTGAACAGTGTTGTAGTCATGCCCAAGGATAATAAATGTGATTTTAAAAAATCTATAAAGGTATTTAAGGGTTGATTCTTCAGTGTGCTGAATCAGAGGAGGATAATACTGTATCTGACAGCTGTGTGGTAAATGTATTTTATTTGTCGGCGCACCCAAATGAGACACGGAAACAATGCTTGGTTTAAATGCTGGCCGCATTCTTTATTATAGAATAACTTGAGAGGCCGGTGGGAAAATTGCCCGGCAATTCCGGGTCCAGTATGCTAGCTAATGAATAACCTTATTAACTTGGTCGCTGGCGTGGATGTGCTCTCCAGCGTCAGCGCCATTTTTTAACAGTTCCCCCTTCGACAACACAAAGGCTCTGGCCGAAAACTGGGGGAACAAGCCCAACATGGGCATGAGCTGGAAGGCAAGTGGCTTTCAGTCCGGTGGACAGCGCATGTCCTTTACGGCCTTGCAAAACCACTCCTCCCAGGGTCATGACCCCAGCGTGTGCTGCGCCCCCCATCGTGCTGGGTATCACATCCCCATCTCTTAAGGAGATGTCTCATCCTATCCTACTTATTCCTATTTACCTACAATCGCATACTGGACCCCTGCCACGAAGGGGGAGGCAGCACTGCCGTACCCCGCCTCCCAACTGCCTCTCAAACTAACGATCCCAAATGTTGGGCCAAGGCTCGGATGTAAATCTCGTTCCCAGAATCAGAGAGATGAACACCATCATCTCTAAATAGATCGGGCCTACTCCGCACCAATCCGGGGTGCTTAATAACTGAACCACCTTGGCTGCAGACCCACTTAGCCAATTCTCTACTGACAGTACGTCTAGTTCTATCTACCCTACCTGGTTTAACTGCCCTATCCCAATGTAACCTGGGAACCCAACTTGTCCAAACTATGTGTACTTCTGAAAACCAACTTTTAACTTGCACTAAATCTTTCTTAACTTGTAAGAGTAAATTAAGTCCTTTATGGTGAGGGATGTCATTTTCACCTAAATGTATGACCAATATCTGTGGTGCAGGAGCCCTTCTCATGGGATGTAATGTGGACAGTAGTTGACTCCATTTCATCCCACTCTTACCCAGCCCCTTTATTTCCAATTCTTCATGAAACCCTAACTGAGACCCCCACTGGCTTGTTCGTGCTGTTTTCTCAGCCCAGCGTACCAAGCTGTGTCCTATAATCCATACAACCCTTCTTGGGGATCTGTTAATGTAGGGCCCTATGGAAAGAGGAAAAAAGGGAGTTACTAGCTCTGCTATGTCCGAATGTATTTTTATATGCTTTTGATCTCCATCTCCCCACTGTCTTGATTGTCTCAACTGGTAACCCAGCAGCGGCAGCTGTGGTGGCCGCTCCGATTCGAAATGAGTGAGATCTGAATGCCCCAGGGTCAATGCCAGCCTTTCGCAACGCTGTTCTCATTACTGCATTAAATTGGTAACAGGTTAGGTACTTCCCATCTTGGTGTATGAATAATGCACCGGGGAGTGAAGGGCGAATCTCACAATACCTCTGCATCTGTCCTACTGGACATACATCCTTGTTACTACATTTTTATAGATTCACTTTTTGCCCCTTTTTTTGCTGGTCTGTTTTTGAACCTCTAAGGTGCAATTCAACTCCCCGTTCATTCCATCTAACATCCCGTATCCCTAATGCCCATCCGGAATTGTCCTTCTGGGAGGCAGGGACCACTTCACTAATTTGGAAGCCACCAAAAAATGCAACCACATACACAGTAGTAAACAGCTGTGTCTCAAACTCATCCCTACAAATAACTGGGAGGGAGCTAATCAATCAAGTCAAGACCGGTGGTGTTATTGGAGACCTAGGAACTGTGGTGACCACCGTTGTCCTCGTCCAGCTTTCAAACATTCGTTTGAGAAAGAAACCCTTATCTGGGGATGGGAATCCATTAAGTCTGTTAAAAAATGCCAATGCAGCCACCTTACCACTGACAGTTCCAACCGCCAGGCCCTTGTCATGGACTTGCATTGCAAATCGAATTACCTGATCTTCTTCTATGGGAAACTCCCTCCCCATACCCTTCCTCTCTCTAAATTGCTGGAATTCCTTAAAGGTCCTGTGGTAGGCCGCCTGGGTTCTGGGGGCCAGTAATCCCTTTATGATGGTTTACATCCTTCCTTCCCAAGGTTCCATACACCTGGTGGTAGAGGATCTGCCCGTTCCCTGGCCGCCAGCGCCAGTTCCCGGAACCGTTTAATCTGAAACCGAGAAAGGGCATCGGCTATGCCATTGCTAATGCCAGGAATGTGCCGGGCTGAGAACAAAATATTTCTCCTCAAGCACAGACCCACAAATGCTCGTACCAGAGACATCACCCTCGGGGAGCGGGATGACATGGTGTTAACAACATGTACTACCGCCATGTTGTCACACCAGAAGAGTACCGCTCGATTAGCAAATTGTTCAGTCCACACTAAGACTGCAACTACAATTGGGAAGAATTCTAAGAAGGTGAGGTCTCTGGTAGCTCCCTTCTCGTGCCATTCATTTGCCCATGGGGCAGCACACCATTGGTCTCGAAAATACACACCAAAACCAGCCCCACCTGCTGAATCGGAGTGCACCTGAAGGTCTGCTCGCAGCCGTAGCTCCTCCCTCCAAAAACTAATACCATTGTACTCTTGGAGAAAATTCAACCAGGTATCTAGGTAACTTCATGTCCTGTGTTACCCTAACTCTGTAGTGGGGGAGTAATTCACCTCTTAGCTTGCCATCTAATCTAGAAAGAAAAGCTCTTCCCGGAGCGATCATGCGGCATGCGAAATTAAGACTCCCAATAAGGGATTGCAATGCCTTGACTGTTGTTTTTCATAATGCCATGCATTCCTGAACCTTGTTTTGGATGCTCACTAATTTATCTGTTGGGAGTCTGGATAATTTCAATTCAGTGTCCAATTCAATCCCTAAATACGTGATGATTGTACTAGGTCCCTCCGTTTTTTCTGGTGCTAATGGTATGCCCAATTCCTCAGCCATCCTTTGGAATGCGGTCAATGCTCGCGCACATTGCTGTCCTCTCGGAGGGCCAATTAATAAAAAATCATCCAAGTATTTAGTTATCTCCACAGTTTGGGTACGCTCCCTGAAAATCCACTTCACCAGTGAACTAAATCGTTTGAATGCGGAGCAGGATATGGAACACCCTATAGGCATGGCCATATCATAATAATACTTTCCTTCAAAATGGAAACCTAAGAGGTGAAAACTAGTGGGGTGAACTGGCAGCAGGCGAAAGGCTGACTTAATGTCGCACTTTGCCATTATTGCACCCCTCCCCATGGCCCTTGCCTTTTTTACCGCGTCATCAAATGACACGTATTTAATGGTGGTTAATTCCCTTGGTATGGCATCATTTACAGATCCGCCTTTGGGATATGACAAATGGTGGATCATTCTGAATTCGCCCGGTGTCTTTTTTGGCACTATGCCAAGGGGAGAAAGCACTAGGTTGCCCATGGGAGGAGCTACAAACGGGCCTGCCACCCTACCCTCATCAACTTCCCTCCTAATCTTTTTATGGACAACATTTTCGCGCCCTTCTATGGATTTTAAATTACGAGCCACTCTGAACTGGTGTACTGGGCCTGCGGGGATGATGAAACCATTCCTAAAGCCCTGCACTACATAATTCACCTCAGATCTTACGGGGTGCTCCTCTAATGCCCATTCCAAATGATCAATTAGAATTGGGGTCGGTTCCCTTCTGAGGATGTGATGCTGCGGGGGTATTTTGGCCCGCTCTCTGATTTCCCACTCCTTGTCCATGCCTTCCCTGTCCCCTTCTCTGTCTAGGGCGAGGACACGTGGTCTCCGGGTGATTTCCCCAACAATTGGAGCACGAGTGTCGAAGTCTGCAGGCAGAGCGTCCACAACGCCTGCCCTTGTTGAAGTCCCAGCACAGCCCTGCAGTATTCTGCCCCCATCTTTGGTTCTCCCCCCGAAATGGCTCATTTGTGGGTGCGACCCTGCCACAGACCAGCGGATGCCCGCTGTCTGCACACGGAGCGCTTGTGGCATCTATCATGCTCTCCAACCACAAATCAGCCGCATATTTATCCCACTGTATACCCGGGGTGTTCGCTGCTCTATGGCGAAAAGCTTCATCATAGCAAAGGCATGTTCCAAGAGGGCCTGTGCCATGCGCCTGTCGTACGATATCTGCATATTTATGCAGCTCTAATCCCCGCCCTGGGTCTTTTTGCATGATCACCCCCATATAGATGGCTTATGCAGATGTCCAGTTGTGCCAATTTCTGTCTGCCTTGGGATGCCTAAATTTCTCCTTATCTTTTCCCTCTAGCTGCTCAGAGTGGTCCACAATTGGGTCACTGAACAATAGCGCGAAAAGGTCTACGTAATCCCCCTGCCAGATTTTGTCTTTTGTTGCCTGGGTCAGATGTGACCCGAACGGGGCCGAGACGTCGGGTATTGGGCCGCCCAGTGGATGGGCTGTGGCTTCAGAGGCCAACTGGGGTACTACTTGGGACCTGGGTGCGGCTTCGGCCCCTCCCGGTGAAGTGTGGTGGGAAGCAGCCCCAGCAGCATTTGTCTCTGCTGATTCCCCTTGTCTGGGCAGTATTGCACTCCCAGTCCCAGGGGGTTCTGCCGGCACAACCCACATCCATTCACCCTCAAACATCCGCAGCTGCAGGCTGGGTTTGTTTGGGGGAGGACCTCCCCCCGTACCAGGAACTCCCTCGGGGCCACTACCAGACTCCGGGGGTAGTGATCTCCCCATTGTCGTATTGGTACTCTGTTCACTGGTGTCGCTATGTACGTTGGGAGCGTTAACCCCTACAACGGATGCACTCTGCCCATGATTGGTTGCTACTCCCATCCTGCCTGTATTCACTGCTCCCCCGTCTTGTGCAGGTGCTCCCGATCCTCGGGCAGGGTGATTCTGCTGCCGCTGCCACTCTCGCTCCAGGAATTCTATTTGTTTTCTTAATTCGCTGTTGCCCGAGGGCCCAGTCTCGAAAGGCCCTTCGCGCCTCTGCCGTGTCACCGGCGGCTCACTGTCTGGGTGGGCTTCCCTGCCCCTGTGGCAGGATATTCCCCGGATAGGCGAGAGGACCCCTATTCCATTCTGCCTCCCACTCCCTGTTCCAATGATAATCCCCCCACCCCGGGATCCCCACTGGGTCTAGTCCTTGTGCTCTTGCAGGTAACCCTCCTGCACCCATCCTTGGGGGGTTATCACCTCCTTTTCTCTCTTGCACTTGGCAGCCCATGGGCCACCTGTGCTGCTTTGACTATTTGGGGCTTGGAAATACCCTTCCTGTCCTAGGCCTCTGCTTCCATGGGGAGACTGGGCCCTTCCTGGACGTTCCCCCTGACCTTCACAGGCCACTGAGGCCCTGTCCTCCTCCCCTTGCATGGAGGTTTCCTCATCAGCTTCACAGAGCCCTGTGAGCCCGAGCCCATCCTCGGCTCCTCCCTATAGCGGGCCGGGAGGTTAATGACTCTGTTCCCCCTTCTCATGGGCTGCTGCCCACTTGATGTCCCCCTCTGAGAAGGCTGAGCCTCTTCTTGGCCCCCACAGCCAGCACCATTATTTTGCCCCCCCCCTTGACCCACTGGGTCTGCCTCGTGGCTTCCCCCTACACTCTCACCCAGGAGAGGAAGGCCCTGCGCCCTCAAGAGGGCCTCACAAGCCGCCAGACACCCCACTAACTCTGCCCGCGTCGGGGCTCTTCCTTGTTTTTTCTGCCGCCGTCCCCACGCCCTCTGTGCTGCCGCCCTTTTTGCCCCTTCATTGGGCGCTTTTTTCTTGTTGCGGCCCATCTCGCCACTCACACGCGCTGCAGGGAGGAGAGAGAGAAGGTTCAGCAGCAAGCCAATCTTGCTGCTGACTCTCATCCGTTCAGCGCCGAATGCAGGCTCCCCAGGCCCTCGTGGCCCATCCCCGCCTACAAGGGGCGGGGCCACGTTTTGGCACACACAGCCCGTGCGCTCTTCTCTGCCCGGCAACAGGGCTTATTGCTGGTGAGCGTTCTAGCATGCTCACCAGCCGCGGCTCAGCTCCACAATTCGTCGCACCTCCCCCCGGTGCTCATTTCCCCGAGGGGGTGGGGCTTGACAACTACCCTGTCGCTGCCATTTAAGCGATGAAGGGGACTTTGTAGCAACATAAAAATGACCAGAAAGACAATCCATCTAGTCAATGTTGCGGAACTCCCTACTTCAGGAAGTTCGCTTGAGCCCGAGCGTGGGTATCTTCTGGAGGCGGTACAAAACTTTTTTTATTTTGAAAAGCATTTGGCAGGCAGGGATAGGTAGGGTTTGTTTGGGTTTCTGCATGGGGATAAAGGTTTAAGGGGAGGGTGTGTTATGGTTTCTTTGGGGAGGGGTGTGGGGTTGTGGGTTTTTTGGAGTTGCTTTTGTATTTTACTTTTTTATGGATTGTTTTTTAATACGTTGTAAGTCACCCTGTGCCTTTTTTAGGGACGGACCAGATAAAAATTGAAGTAAATATCTAGTGTAGGCCTGAAACGAGCAATCTCAGTGAATGCATTTTCCGTTGGAAGCGGGTCATTTGCCCGACAAGGAAACTTATTGGCTTTTTGGTATTTGTGGCACCTCGAGTCTGCTAACCTTTTCCTCTTGTCTTTCAATTTGCATGCCAAGAGAATTAGAGATGTGCTTTGAATATTAAAATAAACTATTTTCATACTCCGACTTATTTCTCTAATTTCTAATATGGAATTTCTGTTTAGAGAACTCGATTCTTTCTTTTTCACCAAAGAGGACAGAAGAATTGACTTGCAAGGGCAAAAATGGTACTTACATGCCTTATTTCCATTTATTTTTAATGAGTTAAACATCTAAGTGGCATTTTAACTACTGAAAAAGGCACCTAGGAATGACATTTTATTATGTCTAGTAATAAAAGGTGCTGCTTGGTATATTATTCACAAATATGTTCACAGTTAAGAACATAAGTAGTGCCATACTGAGTCAGACCAATGGTTCATCAAGCCCAATATCCTGTCCTCTGACAGGGGCCAGTCTCAATCGCATCAGAGAAGAACCAACAGTCTCAATGGACAATCCATTCCCTGTTGTTCCCTCCCAGCTCCTGACAGTAAGAAGTTAATTCCATAAGCTACTTGGTTAATAGTCATGAATGGACCTACTCTTTAAGAACTTATCCAGTCCTTTTTTAAACCCAGCTATACTGCTGGCCCTGACAGTTAATAGAAGAAGAACAGATGGCACATACAGGTAGAATATTTGAGATTCTCAAATACGAACACTGCTCCACCTCCTTCCACGTGACCTGTGCACATGCTGCAGGGGTGCCAATGGAGCCAGATGATTGGCCCTATGTGGTGGCCATCACATGTTTCAAACACAAAGCAACCAATCACAATATTCATTTTCAGAGGGAGATATCACTGGGGCAGAAAGTGATCACAAAGAACTGGAATAGGCTCTACTACAGGTGTAAGGTGATTGGCATGACAACGCAAACCTTCTACGAGGTGAACTTCAATGATGGCTCTTACAGAGACAATGTATACCCAGGAATCATAACTAGCAGAGACTGCCTCCTGTTTTGTTCTTAACTCCTCCAATAAAGTCTTCCCCAATCTCTCTTCAGAACTATTTCTCAATAGCATTCAAATACTCATTTGGCTATAGCTAAGCAATGGGATCAGATAACTATTCTGCCTATTTTAAACATAAGTCTTAGGTTGACAGCACAGGTTGTTTCTTTTTGTTTGTTTGAATTTTGCCATGAAAAAAAAAAAAGATATCTATAGGGCATTTGCTTTGGTCTTCCTTTATTTTCTTGTTAGCTGTGTATCCTGTTCCTAATGGTCCTACAGGATTTGCTTTCCTTCAAGCACAGGTTCCTGTTTGAATCTAAATCTTACTTTTCAGTCGTTTCTTAGATCTTCCCCATGAGTCTTTTGTAGGATGGTGATTGGCATCACTTACGTTTGCAAGGTCAGCAAATTTCAAGGTTCCTTCTTTACTCTTCCTTTCTGAGTTGCACAGATAATGTGCTCCCTGAATAGAATTTCATTTTCTTCTTAAAGTTGCAGTTGATCTTTCCTTTAACCCATCTGCAGTATTATTTGTTGTCTCATTGGAGGGGGGGAGTGTTGCAGGAGGGAAAGTATACATTTTCTATAAAATACAATGGGGAATTAGTCTTAATTCAGGTTGCATACACTCCATATTTAAACAGGGCATTTGTAATCCAATCTGTTTGTTTGTATGAGGGCTTGGCATAGGCATAACTGTCTGATTGTATATTAGGGGCTTGGCTGTCTGTGGGCTGTTTTCGTCTCACAGAAGCTTGGCTGACTGAGAATTGGTACCATCTGCTTTCCCCTATAAGTACCTACATAAGGGGATCATGATACCAGGAGGCAGCAGGCTGTTAAGGGTTAGGGAAGGAAGGAGGCAGTAGGGGAGTGAGAGGGCTAAGAAGGCTGAACAAAGCTACTAACTTGTTAGGTGTAGGAGTGTAGGGGAACTAGAGGACAGAGAACCGACACATCCCTTTTAATGAAAGGATGAATAAAAGGATACCAAACAGTGTGCGCTACAGTTTCCCATGGGATGTTAAATGACAAAAGCCCTCAAAGGGGCAAGCCAACATTCATCACGGGGGTCATATGGGGTCAAACAAACAGATATGTAGCTGGTGGGATGTCTCCTTGGCCCACCCTGGGACAAAAAAAAATGTAGACAACATAGCCCAGGCTGTGTTGGGGCACTGGCCACACGTGCCCGTATTCTGAGAGCCATTCTGCTGCCTGCATGGCCCATATAGGGCCAGTAGAACAAAAAAAAAACATGTGGAAGGCTGGTCCTGCCTATGCCCTGCGACCAGTACCCTGCTCCCTGCCATGACACAGCCATAGTGGCCAATGATGGGCAGCCATGGCAGCCAGACATAGTGGCCTCTGGACCTGGACTGGGTATGGCCAAACTGCACAAATGTGCCAGTTCACGTTGGTTCCTGTTGGTCACTTGGGAGCTCCAGGGGGGCTTCTCCGGTTGGTATGGGGTTGGGTCAGTCCACCCTGTCTCTGCCAGGAACTGGAGAGGTCCAGTGCCTGCTGTGACATTTTTATTGATTATTTCACAGATAAAATTGCTCCTATTCACCACAACCTTGGTATGACTGTTTTTGGTGCAGAGTTGGAGCTGGGGGTTATGGAAGTCCAACCTTGTCCTTTTGGGGGGTGGGGGATTGGTTTCAGTTGTTGTCACCCTGGAGGAGGTTGCTGGGGGCTGTGTGAACCACAAGTTGTGAATTAGATTAATGCCCGTCTTGGCTGGTGAAAGCCAGTCAGGGGATGCTGAGGTGATCAACAACTCCCTTTGGTGGCTGAGGTGATCAACAACTCCCTTTGGGAGGGCAGAGTGCCAAGCTGCCTTATGGCAGTGATTGTTCAGTCTCTGCTTAAGAAACAATAATTGGACGTTGATTCACCTGCCAGCTATTGGCCTGTCTCTAACCTTCGCTTTTTAGGGAAGCTTATTGAATGGGCAGTGGCTTGGCTGCTTCAGGCACATCTGGATGCTATTGGATTCCTGGACTGTTCACAGTCTGGTTTTTGTCCTGGGCATGGCACGAAGACTACACTTGTGGCCTTGATTGATGACCTTCGCCTGGAGTTAGACTGGGGAAATTCTACCCTGTTTATTTTCTTAGATCTTTCAGTGGCTTTTGAAACCATTGATCCTGAGGTGGTGTTGACTCCTCATCTCCTTAGGATCTCCCTTGTGGGATTCTGCAGTGTTCCATTATGTCCCTTCTCTTGTTTAATGTGTATATGCAGCTGCTGGGTGAGGTCATTTGGAGGCTTGCGGTGCAGTGCCATCAGGATGCTGATGACACCCAGCTCTATCTCTCCTTTTCATCTGACTCAGGTCCGTCAGTCTCAGTGCTTACCCGTTGCCTGGCTGCAGTGGGGGGCTGGATGAGGGTAAGGTGACTGAAGCTGAATCCTGACAAGAGTGAAGTGATTATTGTTGGCTGGCCTTGTGTCTTGGAGGGTATTGGGACTCCTCTTATTGATGGGGTCCAGCCCCCTCTGGGTGATAGGTTTCACAGCCTTGGAGTTATTTTGGATCTTTTGCTGTGCCTGGATTGCCAGGTCATGGCAGTGGCCAGAAGTGCTTTTTACTAACTCCATCTGGTGAGGAGCTGCAGCCTTTGCTTTTGGACTTGGATCTGGCTACTGTGGTCCATGCTTTCATCATCTCAAGACTAGACTACTATAATGTGCTCTATGTGGGGATGCCCTTAGTGATGGTTCAGAGTCTGCAGCTGGTGCAAAATATGGTGGATCATCTCCTTATGGGACGCGTCGCCGTGAGCACATAATGCTAGTGTTCCGTTCACCACGCTGACTGCCGATAGTCTTCTAGGCCCAATTCAATGTGCTGGTGATGACCTTTAAAGCCCTAAATGGCCTAGGCCCCATCTATCTGAGGGTTTGCCTGGCTCCCCATGTCCCATTGCGTCCTTGGCGATTGGCTTCCTGGAGACACCAGTTTTTCACTGGATCTCAACTATTTATTTATTTATTTATTTATTTATTTGCACTTTTACCCCGCCCCTCCTGAAACAGTTTGGGGTGGGGTAAAAATGAGGAGGGTGTTTTCAGCCATCACACCTTAGCTATGGAACTGCCTCCTCCAGGATGTCCACCTGTGTTAAAGCCTGGTGGCCTTCAAGAGGCAATGTAAGACCATTTTGTTCCATCCGGATTTTGGCAGCGGGGACTGAATTGAGGAGGGGGTTGATTTTAAGGGGGAGGATGGGTTGGGGATAGGGATTAGGTGGGAGGTTGTTGGAAGGTGGGAATGGGTTGGGTCTTGGGGGGAGGGACTATATTAAAATGTTTTTATATTGTATTTGATGATTTTTCATAAGCTAACCTGAGTCTTCCAAGGAAGGGTGGGGTATAAATATAAAAAATAAATAAATAATGGGCAGCCCTTAGCTCGGGCTGTGACCTTGGCGACTTTTCTGGAGGTCACAGCTTGGGCTAGCCACCTACCCACCCCAAGTCAGAAGCACACTAACAACTGGCAGTGCTACAACATATGTGGTGTTGGCTCCTGGGCTACAGCAGGAAACCAGCACCTCTGTGTGTTTACCCACTGTCGAATGCCAAAGAGAAGTAAGAACAGGAAACCGAGAGAATAGACACTGAAGGACCAGGAGGCTTAAAATAGCACCAGGGTAGGAAAGCAAGGGTGGGAATTGGTAAGGGAAAACTGGAGATAGTAATGACACACAGAAGAGGAGGAGGGGAAACAGACTTGAGAGTGAAGCACAGTACGGGATGCAAGGATGGGTGACTCTAGAGATACTATTACCAAAGCTGTAGCTTCATATTCTGTTCCTGTGACCAAACTTCATTCTCGCTATGTTAAGTCTTGCCCCTGAGAAGGGGGAACTTTTAAATTGTTGTTTAGAAGCTAATTAGGATGATACAATTGCTGTGTATATATGCATATTGGTAACTGTGCTATGTGGCAATCCCTTGCATGTCATGTTTTTATGGTTCAGCAATAAAATTTACAGTTACATGCTGACACAGGCCATAGAATGAAGCCAGCCAAGTGTGCTGGACCATTGGGTTGCTATGGCAACCACTCAGTGAGGTGTGCATAGGCAGATCTCATCTTGCAGGATTTGTTGGGCGCCCTCTTGTGCTTCCTTGTGCTAAGATGCAGTCAGCCCGAGCGAGGAAAAAAAAGTCAGACACCTCCACCCACCTGCCCTAGATGGTGTCACCGTGGGCTCAGGCTGGTTGCCTTTTATGGGAGCCAGGAAGGAATTTTTTTTCTACCAAAGCAAAATTGGCTGTGGATTTGGTGGATTTTGCCTTCCTTGCAGTGCATTGAGACAATTGGCATTAACTTAATTATGGGCTGGAATGACAGGGTTGTTTCTCTTGTTGCTCTCTTTAGCAGGGGTCCAGGGAATGTTTACTAAGGTTAGCAGGTTTGTAATAGTTAAATGAAGACGTCTCCTTAGGAGACTCGGCTGAAGAAGGAAGCAAGAATAGGGGTGGCCAGGTTTCTTCTAAGGCCCAGGAGGGAGGGGTGAGCAATTCACCTGAGGACAGGGGAGGTCCCGGGTGAGCCATTGCCTCCTCTCTTGCTTCAGGTCACTACAAGACTATGATGCCTTCTCAATCAGATGGGTGACTGGGGCGAGAGTGACCTAGGACAGTTGAATACCATGAGCAGTGGCACTGAGTGAACATCAGGCCACCCCCACCTTGTTTAATGTTGCATAATTATGACTGGACCAGGAAGGGCATCGCCTCCAGCCCCTTCCAAATTGTATAATTTGAATAAAGTGGGCAGCTTTTAAATTCCAACAGAAGTGTGCGTATCTTCTTTTGGGGTGCGGGACAAAAGTCTGTTGTCCTGAAAGAGTTGCATTCTTATTGCTGCTGCTTTCAGTCCTACCTTATATTATCATCTTGGGTTTTTTGCATTGTATTTTTTGAGGATACACTGTATTTTATGGGGCTTTGTCAGGGGTGGGAAGACTGGGAAGGATGGGTGTATGGGATAGTTTGGGCAGACGCCCTCAAGCAAAATACCAGGGAGGCTGGAAGGGGTCAGGTGGAGTAGCTTTTTAGTTTAGCCATGGCCCCGCTGTGAGGAGGTGGTCCTAGGCTGGGATAGGGAATTCCTCCAAGTGAGAGCTGGAGGAATAGGAATGGGAGTGGAAGCGTTGGTCTGGTGGGGGATTGCGAGGTGGGGAATGCATTTAGACATACGTTCGAACTGATGTGTTCAAACATGTAAGCTGTCCTGAGCCCTTTTGGGGATAGGGCAGAATATAAATATTATTATTATTTATTATGACTTTAAGTAGCAGGTGACTTATTTGGCCAGGCATTTAACAGGCAGGTTTAGTATCTGATAGGGATGGGCGAACGCGTTTTGGCAGTTCGGTGTTCGGCCCAAACTCGGCCTGTTCAGACTACCGAATATGAACCCGAACAGAACCGAACGGCGAAAATGGTGAACATACCGAACACCGAATGGCGAAATGGCCGAACAGTTCAGTCAGTTCGGGTTGTGTTTGGGTGGCTAAAACATGGTCTACTGACAGGTCACTGAAAGGCCAAATGTAGCAGGGAGGGGGAAGTCATCAGACTCAGCTAGGAGCAGACTTCCAGGCACCAGGGGTGGAGGGTGGATAGTGCCTTGGAGTAGCAGCCAGCCTGCCAAATTACCATATCTTTTTGCCTCAGACCACTGGCTTGGCANTTTTTTGTTTTTAAGATTTGAAGCAGGTTGTAGTTGACCCAAACGACATTCAACAAATCATTTGTGCAATCAACTTTTCAGTTTTGTTTTGGTTCATCTGGCTAGTATATTTTGTTTCTTTCGTCCATTTCCACTTTTTCAGTTGTTTTCACCAGGAACAATGAAAATGATGTGGGAAATGAATGGTAAAAACTGTAAATGGCCAAACCAAATGAACCAGACAAACTGAAGTTGTGAAAAAAGGTAACCGATCAAAGACTGGATAGGTGGTGGTCTTTGCTTGGTTTGTTCTAGTGCTGAAACAAGATTTTGCAATAGTGAAAAATCTTGTTGGAATCTTAGTGCTCGGTTTCTCCTGAACGAGTCGAGCACTAGGACATCTTTCCTGAGTTCTTGGTGAGAAAAAAATCACATGCAAAAAACCACATGCAAATGGACACTTGTCTGTCATGCACATGTACAAAATGGTAGTCTCCCTTAATCAAAACGGTGGCAAGGGCTTCACTGCGATTTTTGGTTAAGGGTGGCGACCATTTTACGCATTCACAATCCACCACCTTTAACCAAAATGGAACCCTTAACAAAAATGGAACTCTAGTATCCACTGTTAGCAACAGTAATCAATAAAAGGTAAAATCTCTTCCGGTTTGATGGTTAACCTCCATGGTTACCAGTTCATTACTGAATAGCCACCATGTTATCTCGAATACTGGATATTCACTGTGGATAATATTTATCCTATCCATCTTAGCTTTATATTCAATTGAATGCTTCAAATTTAGATCCTTTAAAAATGAGACCTGAAGCTTTTTCGATATCTTCTGATGTTTAAAATAAATCCAAAGTTCATCCCAAGTTAAAGTGGTATATCGGAGGTCAGCATGTGTCTTTTATTTTTTCCTAATGTGTGTAGAACACTGATGTAATCGTGATCCATTTTAATATTTTCTGTTTGTTTGCTGAGGCACCTAGAAAGCTTCAGCAGAGTCAGGACTGGCCCCAGGCATGTGTCACATGTGCGACTGTACATGGCCACGTGGGCAGCTTGGGCTCCGTGCTTGCCTGGTTGGGAGACAAACTGCAGCCAGTTTCTCCCCAATAAGTTTTTCTGCCTCCCCTCCCTGGTTCCGGTCCCATCCCTCACCTGCCTCCACCTGCTAGTTGTGCTGTTGCAGCAGCAGCAGCAGCAAGAGCAGCAGCAGCGGGACACCCAATCAGACTGGGAGATAAAACTGTTTCTTTATGAACAAATCCTCCCCATGTAAGTGGTCAGAAGATTGTTGCCTTGTAAAGAAAGTTCTTCAAGATAGCTCCCAACATTCTCATGGGTTGTGCATGCTCACCCTATTCAAATAATAGACCACGTGATGGTCTCGACCTCCTCTAGTATAAAAAGCACTCC
>QEPC01007373.1:1316341-1340930 GCA_003113815.1 Sphenodon punctatus | reverse complement strand
CGGGGCCCCAGTTTTGGCATGTGGCCATTCCCATGACTCTATGTATAAACATACCCACAAATTTGGGAATATAAGTGGGTAGAGGTAGCCCCAAAACACTCTCATTTGCTATCATGGCTGTGCTGCTAACCTGAAAGGCAAGACTAGCAATTATTTTTATTTTATGTAATTAATTCCTTTGGATTCTTCGCCCGCCCTTCCCTGAAGGCTCAGGGTAGGTAACAACCTATATGAAAAACATGCGCATATAAAATATAAAACAAAATCCATAAAGAATCAACGTAGACAATTCTCGGGGGCTCAGGCAGCCATCAGCTAATTTCTCCAGCTTACTGCTCCTTCCCTTCCAATCTTCACTATCATGTCCTTCAGTGCTGATCAGATTTCTGAATTTAAGGAGGCATACCTCACATTAAGCCAGGTTGGCGATGTTATCTGTACTCTGGGACAGAACCCCACTAATGCTGAGATCAAGAAGATCTCGGGCAACCCCAGCAATGAAGAGATGAATGCTAAGAAAATTGAATTTGAGGAGTTCCTGCCCATGTTGCAGGCAGCTGCCAATAACAAGGATCAGGGTGGCTTTGAAGACTTTCTTGAGGGTCTGCACATCTTTGACAAGGAGGGCATTGGAACAGTAATGGGTGCTAAGCTCCATCAAGCACTGGCAACTCTGGATGAGAAGATGAAGGAAGAAGAAGTAGAAGAATTGCTGGAAGGTCAGGAAGACTCCAACGGCTGCATCAACTATGAGGCATTTGTAAAGCACATCATGTCTGTCTAAATGGATTTCCAAATGTACAATCTGAGCAAGTTGAGTTTTTAAAGACCAGCTGACACTTGAGATTTTGATGCCAGGAAACTTTTGCTCTGTCCAGCACCATCACTGTGGAACCCAAAATGTCTGTACTATATGCCTTCACCCATCACTTTAAAAAAAATTAAATAATGATAAATAGAAGTCTTTTTCTGAATCTGCAAACGTACATGCCAAATAAATAATAACGCTTTCTGAGGCAAGCTAGATGGACTGAATCTCTCCAGTTGTAAAGCCCAATAATCTTTTTCCATATTGTTTGCTATGAAGTAGTTTGCCATTGGGAAAAAAACACCGTGACAATAAATCCCNAACACTGCCCTGAGGCAGCCTAAAATAACCACAGCTGTATGTGACAGGCTGCCATGGAAACCAAGTGACCACAGCTGCCTGGAGCAAAGCAGTTTACCAGGAGAACATTTTACACACACGTTCTGGGAGAAGTTCTACGCAGAAGTTCAAAGATCTGGATGTTTAAGATCTGGGTGAGTGATTTAGACACCCAGAAAGTTCAGGATGTAACAGCAAACATCCAGGAGAAATGTGTGTGTAAAAACACGCATTGTTAGGAGAAAAAAGTGGAATGCAAAGAGAGAGGCATTTTTTAAAATGACAGTGTTATTGGTAATGGTTAAAGACCTACATTCCGTCTTCAAAAGGGGTATGGCTGTTTACACAACAATTTGAACTGTTGGTTCTTTTGCATTTTCCCTAAAGGTCTGTTTATTGTGACAGATACAATAGTCTTCTGATGCTCTATAATTTATATTGACTTTTATGGCATACAGAACCTTATGCTTGGCTTTCTGAAAATAAATAAATAAAATGAAAGTATGATCAAATCTTGTTCTGTGTGCCATTTATATAAATATACACACCAACAGCTCCCAAATTGTGGATTGGGACTAGGCCTGAAATGACAAATCTTAGCAAATCCCATTTCCATTGGAAACGGGTCATTTCATTAGCCTTCATTCACGCGATGTGGAAACTAACTGGCTTTTCCACGATTTTTGCCATTTATTGTTTTTTCACAAGTTGAACAGAGCTGCTACAGGGTGGATCCCAAGCCCTGTATGTGCATCCTGTGGGCACCCTCAGGGCCTGTAGACATGCAAAAGTGCCAGCTAAGGCTGGGGAAGTGCTGGAAATTGCCGTAAAAGTGCTGAAAAACTGTTGTAAAAGTCCTGGAAAGTGACAAAGTGGAGGAAAATGATGAAAAATGCCAGAAAGTGATGAGAAATGACAAAGAATGCTGAAAAGTAATGTAATTGATGGGAAACGTGAAAAACCACAGGTGCCAATATCGGCGATGGCAAAAGTGCAGAATCGCCAGAATCTGATGAAATACCAACAAGCAGTCACGCATACTCCTGAAAGTTCGGTATTTCCCTGTGGAAGGGGAACACTTGTTCTCACCTTGGCTCTAAACGGGATTCAAGTTGTGTTCAGTCAACCGAACTGAATATTCGAACCGAATTCGATTTTCGAACCGAACCCAATTTCCGAACTCGGTTCTGTTTGCACATCCCCTAATCAATGAGGTTGCAAACCTGACTGATGATTGATAGACTTTGCATGACTTTGTTGTCATCTGGGCGTCATGAGATTATATTTATATCACAAAACAGTCATGCCGACAAAAAGCTTCTAAACCAGTGATCTGGAGCAGTGGTTTACAAAGTGTGTTGCAATGAATCCCTGGGTGGCCCATGCTCCCTGGTGCAGCTGTGTCCACTGCTACTGTGATGGGGACTGAAGAAGCATGCCAACTTCTCCACAAGGACCAATTTGAACCTACCAAGTCCTCTAGCATGGCCTTATTAACATATTTCAATGACTACAGACAAAAGCAAGACACAGGCAAAGTAGATAAATGATCAGTGGTGATTAGGGACATGCAATTTGTTTTCATTATGATAATGAAAACTTTTTTATTTTCTTTTTCATTATTGTAACAAAAATGACAAATATCGAAAACAGAATGAAAAATGAATTTTTGTTTTTTAAATACGAAAATACTGAAAAAGATATTTCTGGCTATAACCTTTTTGTTTCTAATTCAATTCTGATGAAACCTGGGGAGGTTGTACCCCAATGGAGGGCACTATGTGTGTACCAACTTTAGGAAAGATTGGAGAAAGGGAACTGATTGTAGAAGCATTTGAATGTTGAGATTTTAAGAAAAACTCCATACACATTCCTGACTACAACGTCTTTATCTTGTGTTCAATGTACATGGAACTTGAGACTGTTATGTCCCTTCACAGTATTACTAATCATGCCAAATTTCAGAACAATTGGATAAAGGGTCCTGATGTTATAAGCCATTAACTTACAAATTAATTTCTGGCTGTAATATTTATATATTCCGTCCTGTATACAAGACATTTGGCAGGAATGTATCCCACACCTTCTCTGTCATCTCTGTAAAACTACAGGAAAATTTGATAAATGGACCCAATTTTATAAGCAATTGAGGTTGTCCCCTTGAAGACCATTATTAAGATAAATATCAGCACATGCCATGTCAGTCAGAGGCAGGCACCTGGCATGGCAGGGGGAGGGAGGCTGTAGGAGGGAGGATAGGGAGCAACTCAACAGACTGACAAATGCATTCACTGGCCAATTACTGCATGCTTCCAGCTTTACAGGACCAATTGGTGGTGGCTTTGAGGTGGGCATAGGGGGCGTCCTTAAGGCGGGCACAGAAGGGACATAACTGGGACTTTGGGGACAGCATCCCAGAAATCAGGAGACATGGTTTACACATCCAGGCTGTCCAATTATCATCACAATCACATCCTGCAGTACTGTGACATAGGACATAAGAGAATCTCAGCTCTTTCCTAAACGGATGCTTCCAACTTCCCAGTAACAAGTGGGGGAGAGATGTTGGGGTGGTCACAGCACAGAATGAGGATATTTGGTTGACATTTCTGCTGGCCACTTGGCATCACAAACAGATCATATACCACGGTGACATGTAAGAGAATCCCTGGCATAGGCTCATTCTCTGAATATGTTTTGCAGGCATATAAAATTGGGACCCTTTATCACATCTTTCCGATATTTGGAAGAGATTATTCTGAAGGTGTGAGATACAGTTCTGCCACAAAGATGGACTACAAAGATGTTAGTCAAATATACATGTATAAGCTAATTCCTTATACCACCAGGACCATTTATCCAATCCTTCTGAACTTTGGCATAGGTAGTAGTATACATAGGGAGGGGTATACACCTGCCAGGATTGATCCATATTAGATGGGAGACAAAGAAGCTACAGCCATGAATGTGTATACAGATTTTTACAAAATAACACAATTCAACTGCTTATAAATTCTGATTCATTTATCCAAACTTTCTGGAATTAGGTACACTTAATGCCTTCCATTGGAGGTACAATATTTCCAAGTTACAGTTAAATATAATGAATAACAAAAATGTTACAGCTGAAAATGTGTATTCCATTGAAACCAAAGGAAATTGAAAACAAAAGCAAAAATGATTTTTTGGGTATATTTATGAAAACAAAAACAAAAGATTTCAATAACAAATGAAAAACAAAAATGAAAAATGCCATGGGTCCCTGGTGCACACCTATTGTGAGGATTGTGACCCACCATGGGGTCCTGACCCATAGTTTGGAAACTTACGATTTAGAGTAAACCCAGAAGAGTCATTCTTGATTTATGCCAATATTGTTGAGAGCAGAATTTATCCCTCCAGGGTTTCTCTGCTGCCTGAATTCTGATTATTCCTGAACAGTTGGCAATATACACTATAAAACCAAAACTTGAGCTGAAAGTTGTACTCAGTTTAGTACTTGTGGGCAATCTTTGCATTTTTGGATACCACACTGGGTACTCAAATGGTTAATCCGGTACTGATTGGGTACCCAGAAACCCCCAAAGTCAGTAACTTCTGGTATCAATTTTGTAATTACCGATTGGTAGATCAGCTGGAAAACCAAGATGGAATTTTAAAAAAAAATCAGGACCAGAAGTCAAGTTTCTGGGCTGGCTGGGGGGGCGGGGGGAGTTGATAGATCAACACAGAAGTCGAAAAATTGGTACTGCAAGTCAACATTCCAAGACATTAGGTAACTGAATCAGGTCACAATTGGGTACCAGTTGGTACCTGTTGTTTTCAGGTCAATTCTGGTACTAGAAATGTCTTAGTATATGTGATTGTGCAGGTTCTCATTTCAGCTCTAAATAAAACCCATGTAACTTAATACCTTTCATTCCACACACACACCCCACATACCCACTTTACATTTCCAGAAAATTTGGTTTTCAAAAACCATTAGTAGATTTTTGAGGTGAGGGGGTGCAGTTGTACTTGCTTGACTGCATCTTTTAGATTACACAGTTTCTGGGTAAATAACTTAGAGGCAGCTTTTTGCACACAGGGGAAGGGAATTGAATGAATAATGAATGTGCATGGAGTATTTTAGGTGGAAACCGCGAGGACTACATTTGCTCTGGAGAACAACACCTATGTAAATGATGCAGAAACTGCAATGAATAAGGCTTGGCAACTGACTACTTGCCAGGAAAACCACAGTTTCACAGATGGCCATAAGACAAAATAAATGTATAGCAGAATACCCATGTACTAAAAAAAATAAAAAATAAGTGGGTAGTTATAGGCACTGCAGCTCTATATCTTTGTACATAGTGACATTTTGCACCTTTATGTATGCTTGGACATAGTGTGTGCAGTCTGATTAGATCTGAACTAGGTTTGTTTGTTTTGGGGGATGTGTGTGGCTTTGTGTGGAGAGGAGAATTATATTTTTCATTAACGAGCAAATAGTACTTCTTCAAATATGGAGTCATACATTTCACCATATCTACTTGTATGATATGGTAAATCAACATGCAGATTCGAAGATACGATGTAATTAATTCAGCGTATTGTGGTAAATTTTCAGTGGAGCCTTTTTTGAGCTCTTGTGATGCTCGATCAAACTTAGACCTTGATCATAGTAGTAATTTGCTGAAGGCATATTTTTAATTGGCATTTCATCCAGTCCAATCGGAAACCTGAATGAACAGTGTCTGATCATTCCTATTTCTGATTGGACCGAACAAAATAATGTGGCCATTTGCACATGTACAAACTGGTATTGCCCATATCCAAAATGGTGCCAGCACCGTTGCCATGTTGGGTATGGGCAGCACCATTTTCAACATGCTCTTTGTGCATTCATCATGGCAATTGTGTGTGTGTTGTTTTTTTTAAAAAAAATCAGGTTTCTGATCAGAAAAGATTCTGATGGGAATTTCTGTTGAAAAACGGGGCAGCTGTTTTGTTTTCTGTGAAAATTTCCACCCCTAATACTAGCATGTGCACACATTTGTTCCACTCCATCACAAATGCAGCCAGCTGGGGGCGCCCTTCTCAAGGTCCCCTGAGTTTTTTGGGTGGGGACTATGAGGAGGGCATTCTCAGTGGCCGCCCCAGGGCTCTGGAACTCCCTCCTGACGAAGGTTCACCTGACCCCTGACCTTCCCTATTTCTGATGACAATGTAAGACCTGCCCCTTCTGCCAGGCTTTTGGTGAGGGAGATGGGGCAGAGGTACGGGGTTGGGAGGTTTTTTTTAGCTCCACTACTGTGTTTACTTTACATTGTTGAATTTTATGTTTTCTATCTATGTTCTATTTTTATATGTACACTGTTTTTTATGTTTTAATCATGCTTTGTGAACCACCCCGAGCTGCTGATAGCAGGAGGGTGTTGGATAGGAAATGTGACAAATAAATAAATGTGAGGACGGAGCTACGTGGTGCTCTGTATCACTGATGTACCAGAGTTGGCATTAGATTCCTGAGGGCCCAGGCAGAGCCTAAGATGGCGGCCTCTTCCTCCTTCCACCTGTGCATTTTGATGACTTAATCAGCACATTATTGTGATCACACACATGGTGACATGAAGCTGTTATGGTCGCTACTACTATCTAGAACTTCAGAGCATGGAGCTCCAAAAATGAATTATGAGCTAAACAAGAGGTTCCTTATAGAGTCATGCTTGTATACACTGGCGGTAATTTCAGACGTTACGAAAATGCCTTTCACCACAGTGGATCCCCTGTGGTGGAGGCGTTCCCGTGAACGTCTGTTTGACCCCCCGCTAGATGTTCACCACAGTGAATCTCTGGCGGGGGTCAAACCTAACCACGATTCTGGAGGTGAGGCCAGCCTCACCTCCAGTATCGTGGTTAGCTTGGCCATGATCCAGAAAGGGGCAAAGGTAATGTCAGTTACCTTGCCCTGGTCTGGAATCGTGCCTCAAACCACAGTACTGGATTGGACGCAGTGGCCTCATTGGTCACTATTCCCGCCCGTCTCCTCATGGGCGGGCGACCGAAGGAGTACGGAGAGGTGGCTCCATGCGGCCTCACGTTTTTACACGCAGCACCTCCCCCTCCCCGATTCCCCACTGTGATGGAACCGGCACGTCTGAAGGACAGCCGGCTTCATCATGGACTGGGATCGGAGAGCGATCCTGGTTTGGGGTTCAGCGTGGCGGGCCTCCGGACCTGTCATGTCTGAAAATACCCTGGGTCATAGTCTCAACTGAAATTGGCTATAATTTTCTCAACTGAATTTGGCTATAACTTTCATGGCTTTGTTGCTGTCTAGGATCACAGGATTGTATTTAAGTTTCAAGTTGTGGCCACTGGCCACACAGGCAAAGAGCTGGGAACATCCATGTTTTACATGCAGTTCCCTATACTGTCACCTCCTGCTACTCTTTGTTGCTTTCTACAGAGCTGATGTGCAGTGCAGCATGCTCAACCTACTGTGCACCAATCTGTAACTTTATAGTGTCTGCTACTGCCTGCCTTACGGCAACCCTACAATTTGTGTACATCCACAGTAAGTGCATCTAGGGACAAGAGGCTGCAGAATCAGGAGAAGGCCAAAGATTTCTCTTTAATCTTTTTGCTGAATTGGGAGTACCAGCAGTATTTTTCATAGCACCTGAACCCCAACTATAATGTATCGTATTATTCACGTACAGGTGGATTCTATGGGGGAGTGTCTATTCAACTTGCGTATCTACTGCTCTGCCATGGGGATCCATCCTTTTCCTGTAGCCTTGTCATACACATGCCATGGTTTATATAGGCTGCATTTATTACTTATGGGGTTGAACTTTGGTGAGTGCTGCCCGTTCCCCTGAAATAGCAAGAGAATCTCAGCAACATGCAGCACAAGGTCCTGGTTTTCTCTGACAAGATTTCACTTTTTTAGCTCCAGTATAGGCTTACTGTGTCCTTTTTATGAGTTGATTTTTCAAGTGTAGCGTCCCTTACATTTTTGCCTTTTGAGCTTCTTGTGTTCCTTATACAATTGCTCCCTGATTGTATCCTACACTGCCGGTACCGAGGCCTCCTAAAGCGACTCATTATGTAGGTTCAACTTGATTTTGATGTCTGCTGTTTTATTGTTTTGCTTGTATGTTGCACAGGAATGAATGTCATGAGATGCACATTTTGTAACTTCCTTGGCTTGTTGAAGCAATTGAACATCATTTTCAACTCTCTTTTGCTGGATGAAAAGTGTCCTTTTTTAGTTACTTCCCTTTGCTTTTATTAATTTAGGGAAATAACCGTGATCTTTCTACTTGCTGAAATAACATTGATCGTACTACTCTACTTATTTACCCTTAACCAATGTCTGGGGTTAAAAATCTACTCCAGGTGCATTTATTTCTGCAAAAACACACATATTAGTGGCTTTACAAATTTGCTCTTGTAGGACATTGTCACCTATGCATTGGTAAACAATGTTGCCGTAGCATAGCCTCTTAACATTTTTTTTTCTTTTTTCTGTAACCCAAAAAAGTACATGAGGCATCAAACCACCCCAGAAATCTCCAGAAACGCATTTATTTCGCCATTAGGTACATTTCTACCCCAGCCAATGCTAATCATGTGTTGGTGTTTTTTTAAAAGGAAAAAATCCCTAAAGTACTTCTTGAAAGAAAAGTACCCCAGGACACTTGTAAATAGCTCTAACAACCTGCCTGCCCTCCGCCAGGATGTCACGTGCTCAGCTCACCTCTCACTCACTTCGCACTGGACTCGCCTTACCTTGCCCTAAGTCCGGGCCTGTTGAGTTATCTGCTAGTTAGCCATTTAGATTTCGGTGTGACACATGCGCTGACACTTCAACAAGAAAGGCAGAGAATCCATTTTGAACGTACAGCATGAAACCAAACCTCCATCAGAAGCTGATAAGATGGAAGCTCCTTCCACAGTAAGTGTTGGTTCACATTCCCAAATGTTTTGCCTGTGTGTAAGTGCCCTCGGAGAGTCACAGGCTCCTTCTGCAGGGGAGGGGAGGTGCACAGCCATGGGAAAACTGGCAACCTGGTGACATGCTTTCAGGAGAAGGGAGAGTTTTAAGGGTGGGCGGTGCCTTTGCAGGGTGGGAGGCTTCCTCTGCAGAGGGAAGGGGAGTTGGGTGGCGGGAGATGTCTAGCCATGGGCAAACTGGCACCCTGGTGCCATCCTTTATAGCTTGATAAAGGAACACAACTGTCCCTGGTTAATTGGGATGTTCTTGAGGTAGAAAATATACCCCAAACACAAAGAGTGTACATTTTTTCATGACATTGGTTAAGGGTTAAAACATATAGAGGTAAATTCTTGACTCAGATACACCATGAAATTGCAGTGAGGTCCCATGGATTTAATATAGTCCAGAATTTGGCTTACTATTATCAACTGGAGCAGGGTGACCGGAGTGTCTCAGCTGAACCTGCTCCAGGAAGCCTCTGGCCTTTATTGCTTGACTCCTGGAGGCTCAAAGTGCTTAAACAAGCCATGTCAGGCTGCTGAGACGAATTGGCCACAAAATGTATTTCTGGCTAGGGCAGGAACCTAAAAACATAAGTAGGATCATATTGGGTCAAACAAATGGTCCATTGAGCTCAGCATTCTGTGTCCGGCAGTGGCCAGTCTTGTTCACTTGGGAGAAATAACCAATCAGATCACAGTGGGCAATCCATTCCTTGTCGTCCACTCCCAGCTCCCAACATTAAGAAGTTACATTCCCTAAATCAACTTGGCTAATAGCCTAGCTGGAGAGATCACCAGTGAAGGCTAGCTAGGAGAAGCATATGCAATGAAGGTTCTGCCTCCAACCTGGAATGATATACCTAGCAGTAGAGGTGAAAAGAATACTAAAACATAATGTTATATCTGTTAGATTTTGCTGCTCTGATCCTCATCTGTTGGGTTGGATATGTAGCCTACTCCCGGTTAGGTTAGGTGGATAGGTTTTGTTTGGAATGGATTAGTCTAGTTTGGTTTTGGGGGAGAATTGGTCTGATTTGATATGGGTATCTGGTTCAGTTTGGGGAGAATGTATGGATGATCTGGTTTGGTTTATAGGTGATTTTTTTCTGGTTCAGTATGGATCAGTTGTGGTGAATCATTCTGTTTCCTGAAATTGGTGGAGGGGATCAGTCTAGCTAGCTATCATCAGTCTGGCTCAGTTTGGAAAGATTGGTCTGTTTCGTCTTGTGTTGTTGGTGGTGGTGGTGGTGGTGGTGTGAATTGGTCTGGTTTGGTACACATCAGTTGAGGAGAAAAAATCTGGTTTAGTACAGATTGGGTGGGGGGACCAATCCTATGAACAAACTTAAGCCCCTATCAGACAGAACTCCTAGCCAGCTACACCACAGACCAAACAGAACTACAGACCCTGGCTGTCTAAAATCCACTAAAGAACCAAACTCTCATATAGACACTACAGACCAAACCAAATTCCAAGACAGCCAGACCGAACTGAACAACCAAAAAGAACCATATTCTCTTTCCAATCTGATCAAGAGGATAATAAACTTGAATAACATTTTCAATATTGATTTCATCTCTACTTGGGAGGTGGTCCCTAGAGGAAAGGATGTGAAGGAAGAATAATCCTGTCCAAGACTTTACTCTGTGTGCGTTTTTAAGTTTGTAACCTGAAGTTCACAGCCAGGGTACTTTGAGACATGATGCTAACCACCCTTTAACCACCCTTGGTGGCTATTTATGCATGTTGCAAGGCTGTATTGGTGCCCTATGCAGCCCTGCAACATGCATAAATAACCACCAAGGGTGGTTAAAGGGTGGTTAGCGTCATGTCTGAAAGTACCCCCAGTTGGAAATCCAAGGTGGAACTCCGTGGTGGAATGGAGAAAGAACTGTGAATAAAGAAGCAGTTGCTTAAGAAAAAGTGTATCTGGTTCTTCCTTCAGGGGGAAACTGAGGCCTAGCCTCAGGTAGGGCTGGAGGAGTACTCCACCACACCGGTATTCTGGTCATGTAATTGGTCATAATCAGTGCTGATCCGCTTCCAGTTGGTTCTTATATTGTTGTTCTACAGCAGATCTGATCCAGTGTTGCCCATAGATCTCCTGAGATCATTTTAAAGGTATGTTAAGCACCCAAACAACCTACTGAAATCTGTGGGCATTGGCTGCAATTCTGCAGGTGCTACTATGTGCCCTCTGGTCCAGTCCCCGGGGTTTGGTATTGGCCCCACCATTAGTGCTTGGTATCTCTGAAAATCAAGCTCCTACTGTGCAACTTCCTTGAGATGGTTTTGCAGCTCCTCCCTATCATTTCCTCAGCAACTGCTACTGTTAAACACAACAGTTGCTGTTCACAAAAATCACCACATTCAATCTCTGAGATACTGCAGTTACTTCTTCCATTGAAATTGAGATAGAGAAAAAAAAAGCTGCAGTATCTCCAAAATCATAATTTGAGGTACCTATGGCTAAACATTGATGTTTAAAAAATTGTTGTTCAGTAGACAGTCATATTTGTAAAGTTTTTGAAGACTTGAGTCATTTAGATTCCATGCTTTAAGGTGTAACGTAGAGCAGAAATACATAACTAGAGTTCTACCAAATATCCAGTCTGAGTACCATGACTAGGCACTGAGAAGTTGTTCCAAGTACCTGGAAATCAGAACTGAAAAATCCAGACCAAATTTTGTAACTCAAAAACATTTTAATTTAAACTCATATTTAGGAAAAATACAGAGGAGCTTGAACAAAAGCATAATAGGTGAGCTTTATTTTCCACAAAGAGATGAAAGTTAAGGATATTGTAAACACAGTCTTAGCAGGTTGAGGGCAACATGTGGATTGTCTTTTCAGGTCATGGTGTCTTGTGAGTGACCCATAAACTCAGCTCCAGGTTTTACTGTTTTGTTTTCCTAGTGTCAGGAACCCTTGTTTCCCCAGGGAAACATATTCTCTATTGTCCAGGGAGCTGAAAATTGCTTACAAATAGCTTATAAATTACCCCCTTTCCTCCCCAGTATGTATCTGAACCAAATAATTTGCATGTACAGGGCTATATGTGTGGTTGCATGCAAATTAGGGCTGACTCTAGCATCTTGCATGCAAATTAATGGTTCATATACATGCTGGGAAGGAAAAGAGGTACTTTGAAAGCTATTTTAAGACTTTTCAGCTCCGTGGACAATAGAGAATTTATTTCTCCAGGGTAACAGGTTCCTGACAATAGGGAAACAAAACAGTAAGCACTGGAGCTGAGTTATTGAATATTTGGGTGACTCATAAGTCACCATGACCTGAAAATACATTGCACATATTGGCCTCAATCTGCTAACACAATTTTTATAATTTGTCTTTTTGTGCAGTCATCTTTTAGGGAGTGTAAAGCTTAGTTTTTGTATTTTTTTAGCAGCTTCCTCGTTGCATTTCCCCTAAATATGAGGTTAATAATAGTAAAACTTGGTCTTTATCACTTAATCAACAGAGAGAGTAAGAACAGAAGTATTGGGCTGCTCAAGATGTGTGTATAATGGTACCAGTCATTACTCAAGTACTTAATACTTAGTATCTTGGCATTTTGAGGTTTAAAACCAGGGAATGGAATTTCTGGTAAATTCCAAATAAAACTGAGGACTGAGTTTCAGCTCTATGCATAACCCATTTTCTACCAATGAGTAGCATTGAAACGAGCAGCTAAATTGTAACTCATGACAAATTTTGCTATGTTAGGATCTGGGATCAATTTCCTGTCTATTTTGATGCAATTCCTTGGTTTTCATAATACTGTGAATACCATCCTGATGTACCAACTTTCCGCTTACTGTTTATTGTTCATTTATCACTTACTGTATTGTTGAGGGTATTTATCACTTACTGCATTTCTGAACCAATCGTGCAAATAGCCCACCCCTTAACCTTGTGGCAGTGCTCTTTAACCTCCACTTCATTGCCTCCAATAAGAATTATTGTTCTCTGCTATTCCCTTTGCTTTGACCAATCTACAACTGGATTGCAGATTAGTAAAGGAATCTGTATACCAGCCAATAAATTGCAAGGAAATACAAGTGAAAATAGAGTGCAAGAAATGTGGTGTTGCATTGGTATTAAGTTAACACTTGGGATTTGAAAGGGACGGCAAAGCAGTAAATGGCAAAGTGGTAAATCAAGAAACTAAATTTTGGTTGAAACATTGCCAAGAAGCGAGAAGTTCTCAGTTCAGCCAAGATGGTATTGGGAACTGGGATTTCAATGAGATTTCCCTTTTTTGTGAAATCTCATTTCAGCTCTATTAACAGGTAATACCTGCACTTCTAGGTAACCTATCGGATGCCTGATCAGTACCTGAGTACCAAATCAGGCACCCAGTTACCTTGAAATACTGGGCATTACCATTATGAAGTAACTTATTTACCAATTGGTAAAACAGTAAATCAGGACAGAAAGTCAGACAATTGATACTGAAAATTTGGGGGGCGGGGCAGTAAATTGGTGTATCGGGTGGAGGACGCAATATTACTAGATCAGGTTGCGTACTGCAGTTTTTAGAAGTATACCCATTTGTACGGGTACCCGTTTCAGCTCTGGTTGCAATATCACTCTTCCCTTCTTCACCACCATTTTGCTGGTCCCTTTCTGAGGTACCTGCCAATGAGACGCACGCTATCCAGGTCTAGGTGGCTTGGGTGAAAAAGATCCAAGGTCAAGCCTGTGAACCCTGGACTTGTCCTTCTCTGAGTCCAGTCAACTCCTGTACCCAGGACTAGGCTCCCTGAACCCATTTGATGGACTGCACCTCGTTGGTGGTATCTCTCTCCTACCATGTGTAGCTCTTATCAACATTTCCCTAAACTGCTCAGCAGTGTTTTCCTTCTGCTCTTAGCTGGGCTAATTTAGTACAGGGACTTCTGTTGATGACTTGCCCCCATGGTTTCCACTCTGTGAGAATTTATGGTTGTTCTGAAATCAAGGGTCTCATCCTGAAAAAAAACTTACAGGGGTTTACAGAGATCCATTACAGTGCCATACCCTGCATTACTACTTCAACTTTTGTTGCATTGCAAGGATTTAAATGCGTGTAACATCAGATCTTTTATTCTCTTGCTTTATGCTTTATCCTCATTTCTGAATGTTTTTGAAATGGTTTCTCTGGAACAGGATGAAAGTTGGAGCTAAACAGTATGAATTACACCTTGCTAGTAAACTGGGCTGACTCTCTTCATTTGATATTCATCACTCCATTTTAATTTGGCTCAAGCACCTTGTTGCATATTTCCCTGGTGCATCAACAGACCACCTAGACTATTGAGCAATCATTTCCTGAAGTCATTCTTTGGTTTGCTTACAACGAAGAACCCTTTATTGCATTGTTTTGATCTCTTCCTGTTCTCTATGGCCAACAAATTAAAGGCTTGGAATACTCTCAAGCCTACTTTATGGATTTGGGGACTCCTGTGGATAGCTTTTTGCCATTTTTGGTGTTCCTAGCTTTACTGCCAGACATCTGCACATTTAGTTTAGTGTCTGGGCAACTAAAGGTTTTTACATTCAATGAGGATTTGTTTTAGGATGGTACTTAATGTCTTACTAACATTTGTCAAATAAACATGAGTTGCCTGTTCATGATTTCTTTCCCCCTGTTATCTGCATGCCAGATACTATTTGAGGGCTATTTTTAAGCATTAGATTTTGCCAGCCCTGCTGCAGTGGAGTTGCTATTTTCTCAGCTGGCCTCTCCCGGGGCATAATTGCCAGACGCGCTCCAATACTCATTAAACTGGAATCAATGCCATTTCAAAGCTTAGGAAGATGCTGGAAGACGGACCTTCTTGACACAACTTCAGACATTGAATTATCTTTAATCAACTCAAAGAAATGCAAAGGATATAATATACGGCAGCTGGCATCTTGAGTGCATCTGTTCCCTCTGATATACACCAAGATTAATAAAGGAATTTGAGTGTATTTTTCCAAATACTAAAATAATTTATCTCCTTATTACATCACTTGCACTGAGGCTGCGTAATAATATCCTTGATGGAATTTGAGTTGAGATCCTGCTTGTCATTCCACACAGTGTTGCCTTTGTCCTGATTCTCAGCACTAGGTCTTATTAGCAGTGATGTGGAGTAAAATAATCGCAAGGTGTTTTTACTTGGATATGCTTCATTAATATATAACATTTGCTCAAAGGAAGGCAATTAGGACAGGATAACAATCTCCAATCTCTATCATGCAACCCTTTTTTCACTGTTCCTTTCTAAACAGTGTACTTTCTGTTCACTGGGACCGATCCAATGGCCCATGTATCCTCCTCCCACATGCACATGTGTGTGGTTCTCATGCAGCACAGTGTGTGAAGTTCCCGTGTGGGCATGCGTGCATGTGCGGGTGTGCACAGGATCCGCGGGATACCAGATCAGCCCCATCAACCGCAGTCTTTTGACAGGTAACATGCAGGTTAGGATTTAGTGCAAGCAACTCGTAGTGAAGCAAAGATGACTCTAGCTCACACCAGCTGGGAGTGTGCGTTTTACCTGTCTGAGGATTGTGTCAACTGATAAAAATCACAGACAAGCAAAACCTTCCAGTGATGTGTTTAGTTTTTGAAACCAAACACTGGAAACTTCAAATATTTAGGGGCAAATCCCTTCCAACATTCTGAGTGTCCAAAGAGGGACAAGCCACACCTTCTCAGTGCATAATCCCTAACTCCTTACCCATTTACACGGTTACACACTCGCCTCCCAATGTTCCAAACACACACAGAGAAAAGCTCTCCTGCTAATATTTCCACTTAGTTTCTTGTCATTCTGCCCATTGTCTTCTCAAGTGCTTTTCATTGGGAGGCAACAAGGACGTGTCTAAAGCTTGAATATCGGTCTTTTTGTCCCTCTCTCCTGAAAGAGGAACAAAAAGACGGATAGTCAAGCTTTAGACACGTCCTCCTGAAAGAGGAACAGTGGGATTCAACACCCAAAGAGGGGCTGTTCTTCCTAAACAGGGATTGTTGGGAGGTATGTGGATGAAAAGACGTTTAAGACCAGGCAATTACATATTTGTTGGTCCCAGACAAGCTTAACTGTGGTGTTATAGGGAATGGAAGTAGCTGTGAGTCAACCATAGCTGTCCATTTTAAAAAAACGGCATAAACATAATCTCTGTGTAACATTTTATATCTCTATCATCTCTCTCTCTATCTCTCAATCATAAATAAATTTAGTTCTAATTTTTCCCCTTCAGGGTTTTCAATCACATTTTTGGATTGATATATATCACAGACAAGCAAAATGTTCCAGTGATACGTTAGCTTTTGAAAGCAAACGCTGCAAATGTGGAGTGTTTGGGGAATATTGGAATATATGATCTTGGAAAACTTGGAATAGGTGTGTGTATGTGTGTATATATATGTCTATATATATAGACACACACACACACACACACACACACACACACACACACACACACACAAAGAGGATGTGTGTAGATATAGCATTCTGAAAATATGATTGAAAACTCTGGAGGGGAGCAATTAGAAGAACTAAATTAATTTATTAAGTGGCACATAAGCATCATTATTCCATACCTTCCAGATTCTCAGAACAGAACAGATTGTTTTCGTGTTCTGACTCAAGTATGCCATTTCACAAACAAATTGGCTATTCCAATAAAAAAGCAAGAAGCATAGGCAATAAGATCTTTAGACTGATCCTTAACTGAGAAGTCCCATTCACTGGATGCATAACACAGGCCCAAGGGAAATAAACTATCTTGCCCTCCGTGACACTAGGAACCGCTACCCAGGGAGCACATAGAAAAGTGTGCTATTAACATCAAGTCATCCATAATATTTCCAGAACTCATTTAACCATTTAGTCCCTACTTTAATTCCACTGCAAAGGATACTGGAAAGCTCAGCTAACAAGCAAGGCCATCTTCTATATCGAGAAACTGTCACTTTTGGTAGGTAGAACAAAACGATAAGAGGCAAGTTCCTTCAGGATTTCCTCAACTTTAAATAACTTAGTGTTACTGACAGCTTTCTTTTAAGATCTGAGCCAGGCAACTCTCCAAAGCATTTCCCTTTCAGAGCTTAGTTATTTTGGGCCTGCTGGCTTAATTAATACTATAATAGCATTTCCCTCATCTAGTGTATGTAAATCGTGAAATGCAGATCATGTTCACTTACCTTTTCTACCTGAATGGATCAAAAGCCTTTATCCTTGCCCTTTAACAACAGAAATTTCTTTTATACCTTTTGAACATGTCGCATTTTACTTTTCTGATGCCGAATATTCTGGTTTGGGTTTGTTTGCTTTCATAAAGATAGTTAATTATTGGAGGGCCTCTGGTCTGTGTCTAATGCTGCTTAACACGAGGTTGGTTGCAAATAAATCAACAACGGTCTGAGATTTAATCCTCGACCAGGCAGTCAACCTCTTATGTATTACGGAGACCTGGCTGGACACTGAGTTGGGGCCAATTCTGGCTAAGCTTGTTGCAGCTGGGTACTCCGTACAGCCTCAGTCATGACCAGAGGGGCAGGGTGGTGGTGTAGACATTCTTTTTAAGCATACCTCCTATGGTACAAGCTATTTCTGGTATTGAGGGCCTCCATCTTGTGATTTGATTTGGCCGGAGACAGATTGGGGCTGCTGCTAATATACTGTGTGCTTACTTGTATGGCAGCATCTCTGCACGCTCCAGCAGAGCTGGTGTCAGGGCTGGACTTGCGGTCCCATAGGACATTGCTCCTGGGCCACTTGAACATTCACGCCGATGCCAGCCGTGGGGGAGCAGAGCTTGAGCTCATGGCTGCCATGGCAACCATGGAACTATCTCAGGTAGTTATGGGCCCGACACATGATGGGGGGCCCATAACCTTGTCGTAGATGAATAATTACCTTCTACAGACTAGTCTCCAGGTGCATGTCTGCCCCTGGAAAGGTGCAGAACTAGTTGGGTTGGTTTGTCCCCAGAGACTTATAGAACCAGAGAGGTTTCGGAATGCTCTTGGGGAGTTACCCTCTAATCTCGGTGACTGTCTGCTCAATGACCTTGTGGCTCAATACTCTGATGACTGAGGTTATTGACCAAACTGCTCCTAGGCATCTGCTCCCTGAGCACCAGCAACAAAGATCCCCCTGGTTTACGGAGGACCTGCAACGGCTGAAGCATGAAGTGTGGTGGCTGGAGTGACGGTGGGGCCATACTCATGCTGAAGCTGACAGATTGAAGTGTAGTTAGTTTGAAAACCTGTGCTGTGGATGTGCGGGCAGCAAAGAAGGGGTTCTTTGCTTCTCTCACAGTATCCGCGAAGTCCCGTCCAGCTGAGCTTATCCAGGTGGTGAGGAGGCTGGCCAGTCCGGCCTTCCTCGACCTGGAACTGGAATTTTCCAGTGCTTGCTGTGACATGCTTGTTGACTTTTTCGTAGATAAAATCACTCACTCGTATTCACCATGACTTCGATGCCATGCTTGATGCAGAGGGAGAACCAGAGGTAATGGAAGACCCACCTTGTCCTGTTTTTATGGGATCGGTTTCAGTGGGTGTTGCCCACTGATGCAGGGGATGTCCTTTGGGCGATTAGAGCTACTTGTTGTTAACTGGACCAGGGCCCATCCTGACTGGTTAAGGCCAGCCAGGAGACACTGGGGCTGTTGCTGGTGGGGGTGGTCAGTGTCTCCTTAAAGGTGGGCAAAGTGCTGGGCTGCCTCATGGACGCTGTGCTGCGACCTCTGGTCAAGAAACCATCGCTTGACATTGACTCCCTTGCCAGCTATTGGTCAGTCTCTAACCTTTCCTTTTTAGGGAAGGTTATTGAACATGTGGTGGCTCAGCAGCTTCAGGGGCATCTAGACCGTGTCAGTTTTCTGTTCCCTCGCTGTCCAGGTTTTGGCACCGAGACTGCGCTTGTGGGTTTGATCAACAGCCTTTGTTGTGAGTTGGATCAGGGTCAGTTGACCCTTTTTATCCTGTTAGATGAAATTGGCTGCAGTTGATACCGTTGATCATGAGATGCTGGTGACGCACTTGTGGGACCGAGCTGGGGTGGGTGGAGTTGTTCTTGAATGTGTCCATTCCTTCCTGGCTAGGAGAAGTCAGCAGGTGGTGCTGACGGATTGTTCTTCATCTCCCTGGGACCTCCTCACATGTGGAGTCCCGCAAGGTTCTATTCGGTCCCCTCTTGTGTTCAACGTGTACATGCAGCCCATGAGCGGGTTTGGTGGGCGTTGTCATCACTATACTGATTACACCCAACTTTACCTCTCATTTTCATCTGACTCAGGCCCTGCAGTCTTGGTGCTCACACGGTGTTTGGCAGCTGTGGGGGCTGGATGAGGGTGAACCATCTGAAGCCAAATCCTGACAAGACAGAAATGATGCTGATGGGAGCGGGGGACTCGCCTGCCCCGCAGTGGAGCAGCTCTGGCCGTGCAGCCTGAGCCTGGTGCATTGGGGCCTTCCTCTGTGGGCCCAGGCCTGTCAGGTCATCACTGACAGCACTTCCAGAGCGACTCCACCACCAGGCAGGTGAGTTGCTTGGCTGGGGAGGAGGGGGGATGCTGAACGTGGGCAGGGATCAATTGTATCTTGCAATGGATCTGTCCCACATTTCAGCACCCCGTGCAGTCCATGTTGATTTTGCGTAATTGCAATTTTCTTGTGAGATTGTATCTCACGAGAAAACACAGAACACGTGCAAGCAGCCTCTGTTCTAGTCACATCAGTGGGACCCATGCCAATATGTTGCTAAATAACTGGAGGCCCATCTAAATTTTGGAAGGGTCCTCAAAATGGAATTAGAATATATATATATATATATATATATATATATATATATATATATATATATATATATATATATATATATATATATATATATATTGGAAATAAAGATGGTCTAGTGGCTAGGCCACTGCACTGGGACTAGTCCTGGGTTCTAATTCCAGGTCTGTAATGTATTCTGTGTAACCCTGGGCAAATGCTTTCACCTCTCTCTTCCTGTTTACTACATTGTGTCTGTCTTTTAGATTATAAATTCATTGGAGAGGGGTTTCTTGCTATATGGACAGCACCTACCACAAGAATATGGACAGAGCGGGATAAAAAAATTAAGGCTATAGTAGTTATCGGTATACTAAAAGCCCAAGATATTGATGGTTAGAGGCTTAGCTTTCATAGTTGCACTATAAAATGTGTGACACACATGGTAACAAATTAAATCTTATGACCTGTAGTTTTTCAGAAAAATCAAAAGTTGATTAGTTGAATCACATTCACAGAAAGAAAGCACTGTAGAATGCAGGCTCTCTACCTTTCCCTGGTTGAAGGGGGAGGGGGGCTCTGCTCATGAATCAGGGTAATGATCCTTTTCAACCTGCAGCCCTCAACTATATGAGACTTTTGTGGTGCATTTGTCGAGTAGGTGACTATTCAGAATTCTCCTCACGATTCTCTGGCATGGCATATCACGTGGGACCACTATTATTATATTTGTTATATTAAAAGGTTGGAAAAGTTTCCAAGACCAAGAGCCTCATACCAACATTTTCATATTGCTGAGAGCCAGAAGATAATTTACATGGTTGTCGGCTTCCCCCCCACTCTCAGAGATGTGGTAAAGTAGCTTTCCCCATGCCTCCCAACCAGCACTCTGGTTCCCAAGCAATTTTCAGGGTTTTGGCGGCAGCAGTAATAGTAACTGAGGCTTCCATGTTCCCCGGAAGACTCCAGCAGTAGCAGTGATGGAAATGGTGGCTTAGCTTCTTTTCCTCCCGAGGGAGATGCATGGACATGCCCAAGGCAGCAACGTCTGTCAAGAACCTCAGCACAAGTACCCGGAAGCCTTATGCATCTCCCAAACTACCATTTGCCCACCTCTATTATATCGTTCTTAGCAGCAGTATAGTTACTACTTCCATTATGACTACTACTGCACTGGCAAAAACGCACCCAAATTTGGTTTGATATGGAAATGTATAATGTTGTTGTCACCTAGAGAACATACAGTCACTTCTGAAAATCTTGGATCATTATTCATTGTGATTAAAAGGATGATTCTGTGGTTTTGAAATAAAATCAGGACTTAATCATCCAGAGTGTTTTAGAAAATTATTTCTGATGGGAAATGCTTCTGAGGCTGATGGCTTATTATTTTAAAAGTTTTCTAGACTTTAAAAAATAAATAAATGATGTGGCGTGGTTAATTTTTTAGTTCATGAGAGAATTGCTAATCTGTCTTTGGTTATAGATCTATAACGCAATATGTTTTGCCCTCTTTGCCACTTTAGCTGATATTGGCTGTGGTCCCAAACCTCCTGTGGGGTGGGTTCCACATGGCTTGCGCATGGCCCAATGTTCCTGCAGGGGGCATAAGCGGGGTTCTGTGTGCATACTGCGTGTCACACATGGGGCATGGGACTGGCCTGACCAACATTTGCTTCCAGAAATGTTTGATTTCATTCTCTTAAGTTTTAACATATCACTTTTTAATTTATTTTTTTAAACCTGAGACTGCATTTGAATGTGAAGAATTATCAGGAAAATATACAACAATCAGGGGAAGTGATGACATTATTGAATATGCCTTTGACAAGGCCAAGGCTATTAAGGAAGGTTTTAAACAATAAAACCCTCTTTGTTTTTTTACAATCAACTCTGTAAACATAACACAAATGATGTTGTAAGTAAAGTCGTTCTATTAGCAGTCATCTCATTCAGCATGTTTCTGTACATTTAGATCGTCCTCTTGCTTTTTAAATGTGAAATTAGTGCTTTTGTTAGGTAGAAGATTGGCAGCCCTGCAAAGTGAAGTGCTCTATCTTATCCAGAGAAGGTGTCATTACAAACTTCCCTTTCAATTATTCTAGTTATTGTGCATCAATCCAATTATCTGAGGGCAGTAATGTATGTTTGGAGAGTTCAACCAGTCACTGCAAATGGCTTACGAGTAAAACAGAACCATGAACAGGGAGCTTTTTCCAGCCTGGCTAGTAAAAGCAGCTCCAGATTAGATCTGCAACCGGGTACCCAGCAAGTCAGAGACCCGTTTGAATCTGGGGTGTCCAACTCGTCCCGGTTGTGTTGGGGCACCAACTGGTACCCAAATGTGATCCGATGCCTCCCCTCCCCAGGCTGATTCACCTCACTGTTGGCCTGCTGCTCCTCCAGTCCAGTCTCTGTTTAGTACTACTCCCTGCTCCACCCCAGCGTCTCAGTTGGGCTAGGGACTTCCCTGCTAGGCTTTTTTTGAGGGAGAGTGGGTGGAAATAAGGACCTCTTCCCACCGATCCCAGGAGGGTCCATATCCGAGTTGTGCATGGGTCCTGCATTCACCCCCCAATTTGGGTCCCTCTGGGAACAGGGGACTTTATAAGCTCCATGTTGAAGACCATTTTATCAACATTTTGGGACTTCAGCATAGTTACTGCCATGATCCCATACAATAATAAAAATAGCAAATACCAATGTGAGTGCATTGCAACTAGGATTGCACTAAATAGGCAATCTGAGTACTCAGATCAAGTTCTGAAGTTCCAAATACTGTGACCAGATAGTTAACACTTTTTTTTTTTAGTATCTGGAAACCAGAACTGAGAAGTCCAGACCAAACATCGCAATTCAAAAACAATCACATATAGGGAAAATGCAATGAGAAGCTTAACCAGAAGTGCAACAGTTAACTTTATCCTCCCTAAAGAGATAAATATCAGAGATTTTATTAACAGTGTTAGCAGGTTGAGGGCAGCATGCGTAACATCTTTTAAAGCCATGGTGACTTGTGAGTGATCCAAAAACTCAGCTCCAGTTTTTACTGTTTTGTTTTTCTATTGCCATGAACTCCTGTTTCCCCAGGGAAACAAATTCTCCATTATTCAGGGAGCTGAAAATAGCTTACAAATAGCCCCCTTTCCTCCCAAGTATATCTCTGAACTGTTAATTTGCATTTAAGAGATTATTTGTGCTTGCATGCACATTAGAGCTGACTCTAGCCTCTTACATGCAAATGAATGGTTTATATACATGCTGGGGAGGGAAAGGGGCACTTTTAAAGCTATTTTAAGCAATTTTCAGTATCCTGGACAATAGAGAAATTGTTTCCCTGAGGAAATAAAGGTTTCTGACAAAAGGAAATACAATAGGAAAACAATACAGTAACAAATTTGTAAGCAATTTTTAGCTCCCTGAACAATAGAAAACATGTTTCCCTATGGAAACAAGGGTTCCTGACAATAGAAAAACAAAACAGTAAGCACTGGAGCTGACATACTGAATTTTTGGGTCACTCATGAGTCACCATGACCTGAAAAGATGTTGCACATGTTGCCGTCAACATGGTAACATTTTTTTTTTAATATATAAGCTCCCCTACTGTAGTTTTTTCCTCCTCATAATTAACATTTAAATTAAATTAAATTAAAATTTAAATAAAAAACTAATTTTAAAAAATCCTTGTACACATGCAAAATTACCCCTGGGCCATTCTGCGCATATGCAGCTCTTTCCCACAATGTCATTAGGAGCACATATATGTGTGTGTGTATATATATATATATATATATATATATATATATATATATATATATATATGTGTGTGTGTGTGTGTAAGATAAACCTCAGTATGGTTTGAATAAGAATACAGTGGTTATTAAAATAAAATAAAAACAAAGAGTGTGCAGAAAAGAGGGTTGATGGTTATATATAAGAGGGTTTTATATATATATATATATAACCTTGTTTTTTTAATTTACTTAACAACAAAAATGGATGAAGGCAAATGACAGTCATTTTCTTACTCATTTATTTTGATAGCAGTTATGAAAATGAATGGTGCTCCATTCTTTTTCATACCTAATAGAAAATGTTACACATGCACACCCCTAATATATATCTCCAAACTGACATTGTGGGCACAGCCACACAAGTTGATTTCGGCAGTCTTACCACAGTTTGGGCACCATTGCTATACGCTACGCTACTGTGGCTGAGAAGCATAATGCCTGGTAGCCACCAGATGTTCACCCTGCTCTGGGGCAGGCAGCTGGTTGCTATGCGCTGTGTCGTCCCCAAAAGTTCTGGGACACAGCGCTGGCAATGGGTATTTTCAGACGATACGCGGGCCATTGGCCCCGTACCGGCACCACCGGCTTCGTTCCCCGCCGGGGTCACCCCGTAACGGCACAACAGACATGCCGGGGGGATCCCGGCGGGGAAAGTGGGAGGGGCCGGGGCCGCGCGGCGTGGCGCAACCTGCGGCCGCGCGGCCCCGCCCCCTCCACGCACCCTGCCGCCCGCCCTCCGAGGAGACTGGCGGGCGGCGGGGCCAATGCGGCCGCCGCGTCCGGCCGTGGCACGCGGCCAGACGTTACTTTTTGTTGGCCACGGCCCGCGGTCCATTTGACCACGCTTCCCGGGACCTTCCCCCGGCTAGCCCGGGAAGCGTGGTTCAAA
>QEPC01007373.1:1224724-1301500 GCA_003113815.1 Sphenodon punctatus | reverse complement strand
TTTTGGACAGAGATGAGGGGAGAAAGGTGAGACCGGGGAAGGCCAGTGAGAAGGAGGTTACAGTAATCGAGGCGAGAGATGACCAGAGCATGAACAAGAGTTTTGGCAGACGAGACAGAGAGAAAAGGGCGAATCTTAGCAATGTTATGGAGGGAGAAGCGACAGGATTTAGCAACAGAGTCAATGTAGGGTTTAAAAGAAAGGGGTGAGTCAAAGATGAAGCCTAGGCTACGGGCTTGGGGGACAGGCAGGATGGTGACTCCATCAATAGTTATTGGGTAAGCAGAATTATGACTGCAGCCCACAGCCGGCCCTAACATGGGGCGGCTTGGCGCGGCCACCTCGGCCCCCACCAGGAGCAGGGCCCGTACTTGGAGTCCCCAGCCTGATAGTGGCCGGGAGTTGGGGACCCTGCGCGGGGCCCCCTGTCTGACTGATTGGTTGGTTCACCTCTCCTTGGGTCCAGACAGGCAGCAGAGGGGGGGTCATGGAGTGAGGTAAAGGCAGCCCATCTCCTTACAGGGACGGGTTGCTGTGAGCACATTACACCAGTGCTTTGTTCTCTGCACTGGCTGCGTGTAAGTCTTCTGTGCCCGATTCAAGGTGGTGTGTTTGACCTATAAAGCCCTAAACAGCTTGGTCCCTGCCTACCTGCAGGATCGCTTTACCCCCCGAGTCCTGGATTGAGCTCTGTGGTCAGCTGGGGACACACTTCTTGAAGTCCCCTGGGTATTCTGGGTGGCGGTGAAGAGGGGGGCATTCTCGGTGGCTGCACTGAGGCCATGGAACTCCCACCCAACAGAGGCCTGCTTGACTCTGGACCTCCCCTCTTTCTGCAGAAAGTTTAAGATGTGGTTGTTCCACCAGGCTTTTGGTGAGGGTGATGGGTGGGGCGTTGGGAAGGTTTGGTTTTTTTAGCTCCGCCTTGGATATGTTTTGTACTTATTTTATATTATTTTCATATTTTTACTTGGCTTTTCTTTTTTATTGTTTTATATTCTATTATATTTTTATATTATTTTATATTTTGTGAGCAGTCCCGAGTTGCTGTGGTAGGAGGGGGTGGCTAAGAAATCCAACAAAATAATAAATAAAAAAATTTAATTGAATTAATCCCCGCCACACGACACTATTATATATATTTTATCAGGGGATAAGTTTGTTGTTGCAGTTCCCTTAGAAGAGTATGTTGTTCATGTTGTTCAGTTTATTTTAGTATTTTATGCACTGCCTCGCTTATAGAGAATGGGCTCGAATTTTTGAAATTCGGAAAGATGTTGTACCAATTTTATTAGTGTATTATATTGTAATCATTGTATTGTAGTGGTCATTATTTATTTTCTGGTTTTTGACACATTCTTGGTGGCTACAGCGAAAGCTAGCCGAAATCTAATCTAATCTAATCCAGAATCAATCTCCTCCTTTTCCATTATTTTGTCCTCTCTGCTTTTAACTTAGTTTTCTGGACTAAAATTGTTTGCTAACTACTCTAAGTTTTTGATTCTATTCCCATATGCACCCCTGTCTGAGTATGAAATTAAAATAGAAGTCATTTCCTTAGTAAACATTAGCTTGTGATCTATTGTGTAACATTTTTAGGTCTTTGAACCCATAACATGCTCCCAATTACCAGATAGCTAGAGGTGTCACTCTAGCATGCTGAACAGCATAATTTAGCAGTGCACGACTTTAAATATTTGATGATCAGAGTGATTTTTTCAAAAACCATGTTTGCATGACTGCAGATGTTCTTAATGTGGGACCTACAGCTCTAGCGCTTAAAAGTCGTCATCATGATTGTCAGGATTCTTTGCCATTCTGAAGTGTATTCTTGGCATTGTCACCTTGATGCACTTGACTGTTGCTTGAAAGCAATAAACAAGAGCACAGTAGGTAGGTCTCTGTTACAGAGTGGCTGGTTGTAACTGAAAGAGAGAATAAGTTAGGCCTGCGGAATGGGAATTCTCAATGTAAGGAAATCAAGGGTCAGATATGAATGAGTTTTACAAACTGGGCCAAGTTCATTCTTCTGTTCACCCACCGAGGCACACATCCGCTAAGCATAATTTCCCCCCATTGTCCTTATCCTTAAAATATATCTCATGGTGACATTTGTACTTTTTGTTCGGTTTGTAATAATTAGTGTTGGAGATTACAAGTGTCTCCTAATGAGAGCTGAAAATAGATATCCGCTGCTATTTAGGGTTGAAGCAAAAATTTTGCCCTGGTTCCAATTCTGTCAGAATTGAGCATTTTGCTCATTCTGAACAAAAATCTGAATGGATGAAATTCTGTTCGTGTTTTCATTCAGAATAATCAAAAACAAATTCCTCTATTTTGTGCATGCGCAAAATAGCCACAGCCATACAGCTCGCGTACAAAATTGTGTGAACTGAATTCAGATTGGAATTTTGCCAGCCTTTCCATTCCCACAGAACTGTTTCCCGGAAACAGAAAGGGTATTTCAAACTAGCCCTACTGCTAATCGGTATCTGGCCAGACCTGCAGTATCTGGCCCACTCCAACAAGGACTGGATATCAGGTCACATCAGTTTATTGTTTGGCGAGATAACTGTTTTTCCGATTTTACCGTCTGTAGCAGAGTCCCCACTTTACCGTGGGGTGAGTGGTTGCCCAAGGTTGTCACTCGAGGGTTCAGTTCAAAAGCAGTTGGAGTAATTCTGCGCATGCATGACCCTTTTCTGAAATGGCACCAGCACCAACTGTGCCATTTTGGAAAAGGGAAGCCATTCTGCGCATGCATGGTGGTGCCATTCGTACATGCGCAGAATGGCTAGCCTTTTCTAATGGTACCGATGCTGCGGGCACCATTTTGGGAAAGGGTTGTGCATGCACAGAATGGCCCTGGTGGCCATTTTGTTCATGCAGTGTTTTGTTTTTGTTTTTAACTTTGTTCACTGTGAGGCAGCCGCTGCCTCAGTGAACTCACCTTCACCTGCAGAGAAGCAGAGAGGAGTCCTGAAGCAGCTCCAAACTTGTAGAGAGAGGCAGCCAGGAGAGTAGAAAGTTTGTTGTTGTTGTTTAGTTTTTAAAGTGTGGGTGGAGGGTGAGATTCTCGCTTTTCTTGGCGAAAGTCAGGGTCTTGGCTTGTTGTTTGCAAGAATGAGCGATAACCCTGATTCTCATCAAGAAAAGTGAGAATTAGAGGAATATCAGCCCTAATAATGTAGTTCAGTAAAGCAGTTAACCATTGCAGTATTATCTGGTTATTCATTTTGTTAGTTGTTGCAGAAACCTATTGCCGACCCTTCCTGGAATGACACATAAGGACAACAGTCATATGAGGTTTTAACGGCCGTACTCTTTATTCCAAATTTGATGATCTAGGTGGGGTAATTGCCACAGGCAATTTGGGTCCAGTACCTTGAGCATTATCACAGCTAACCATAACTGTTAAGGGAACTGACCTTGATTCATCCTCCAGTACCAGCACCCAATTTCTCAGTGAACTGGGCCTCCCTTTCCATCCCAACATCACACGACGTGGGCAAGGGAGTCAGACTTTGCCAGTTGAGGACCAGAGTACGGAGTCAGGTGCCTGAAAGGCTCAGTGTGTGTGTGTGTGTGTGTCTGCATCTGCTCCCTTGCTTCCCTCGATCTTCACCCCTCCCAGGGCTGCGACCCCGGAGCTCATCACCCCTGCTTCTGTGCCAGGTATCACTTTCCCATCTCTTAAGGAGATGACTCCTGGTTTACTATGTAACTCTGTAACGAAGAACTACATAATAGTACTGGACCGACCACTAAGGTACAACAATATTTATCCAGCAAAATGACAAAAAGCCAACAGCAGAAAATTCACTCAGCAGTGTGGGGAAGTTGAAAACTAAAAGATTAAATGATTAAATGTTATCCAAAAGATTAAATGAAGCTTTCAAGATATGCTCTGTTAACCGATTATGTACTATGAAAACTGGTTGGATTCAAGTTCTTGGGAAGCAGCACTTGGCTATGAACAGCATTTGATGAGGCAGCAGTGGTGCAAGCAAGCGTAGGCCTGACAGAGGCAGCGCAGGTACCATCTCCTCTCCACCCCACAACCATGGACATTTATTGGGATTCAGGGGGGCGAGCTCTAATGCAGCCGGCGAGGGGCCATGGGACAGTTCTCCCCCCCCCCAACCCCCTTGCAGGGGCAGGGTTTGTGGAGGTCAATTTCCAGAATGCTCCCCATAACACCGAGAGCAGCCAGGCAGAGAGTGGAGGCAGCGGCGGCACAAGCAAGCATAGTACTGACAGAGGCGGCACAGGTACCATCTCCTCCCACCCCCTCCCCACAACCATGGACATTTATTGGGATTCAGGGGGGCAAGCTCTCATGCAGCCGGCGAAGGGTCATGGAACAGTTCTCTTCCCCCACCCCCCACTGTTGCAGGGGTGGGGTTTGGGAAGGTAAATTTCCGGAATGCTCCCCATAACACCGGGAGCAATCAGAGGCTGTGCCGGAGGCGTGTGCTGGGGGCATGGGCCAAAGGGCACGGTCAAAGGGTCCTGCCCTTTGGCCATGCACTTCGGCCGGGCCAGGAGATTGGGGTGGAGGGAGTATTGGTGGGTTTAGATAATGTTAGTTTCTTCCTGGTGAAGGTGGTAAGGAATGCTCCCTCCTGTGAGAGAGGGGTGGAGCAAGAGATAGTCCCTGGTGGCAGCAGGGGAGGAAAGGTAGCCAACTGCCTGGTGTGAGCAGGGAGTGGCATGAGTGGGCACCAGTGAAGGAAGTATGGGGTAGTGATATATGTATTTAATGTAGTTTAATTCTATAAGGATAAATAAGGGATTTTGTTTTATCAGATTGAATTATATTGAATTGCTGTTTGGTTTCCCCTGTGTGAGAGAGAGACCTCAAAATTGTATTTTTTTGTTGTGAGCCGCCAGTAGTTGGGGAGTGGTTAGCAGGAATGCTTCCATGGCCTGTACTTGACTTCTCTCAAGCTACTGTAGCTGGCCATTGTTGGATACAGGATGCTGGGCTCAGTGGATCACGGGTCTGACCAGTATGGCACTTCTTATGTTCTTAACCAATCAAGCTATCTGAATGAAAAGATTGGAAATGAGGGTAAAAACAGATGTGACAGCGACCCACTGTGGCTCAGGCCTCACATGCATGTGTGTGCAGGCCCTGTCAGATGTTGACCTGGAATTGCCCCAGGCCGTATCAGTGGCTAGCCTGGGCTGTGACCTTGGAAAATCTCCAGAAGTTGCAGCCTGGGCTAAAACATGCCCGACTTGGTGAAAGAGGGCCAGAGTGGGCTATCCCATCTGTCCAGGCCCTGGTTGGGTCCATCATGGCTAGCCTCCATGACTAGTCGTGATTGGCCCTTTTTACATGGATGGGGGTGGGCGGGGGGGATGGGTGGTTTTGTGTGTGTGTGTGTTTTGTGTGTTGTGTGTTTTGTGTGTGTTGGTTCTTGTGTGTGTTGGGTTTTGGCATGTGGTGGGGGGGTGTGTGTGTGTGTGTGTGTGTGTGTGTCCCTTTACATGGACACACACCCATTTCCACCTACGGGGCCTCCTCTGGTTTTCCGTAGGTGGGTGGAGGTGGGTGTTGCACGGGAGTGTGCACGCACCCCCACCCACCGCTAACAAAGGCCGTCAATATGCCGTATGTAGAATTTAGACGTAACATCGCGGTATTTCATTTGCGGCTTTAAAAGAGTGTGCAACTGGCTTTAACGGGCAAAATGTCAAGTCTAAATCCCACACGCGGGATATTTACACGCAGCATGATTTTATGCAGTGTGTTTGCTGTGCACGTCTAAAAGCAGCCAAATACTGTTTCAACTCATGAATTTTTCCACATTTACTCTCTCTATAATCCGAAGTGGGTGGGTGTGATGTAATTGGAATAACTGCCAAACCTACTGCTTTATCCCTTAGGTCAGTCTCACATGAGCACTTCTGTTCTTCTTAAAATAATAATTATTTCAGTGTCTTGTTTACCAATAACAGTTTGCAAGGGACAGCTGACTAATTGGCTAAATTTTATGCTAAGCAATTACTTCAGTTGAATTTCTTCCGTAACTTACAAATTTCCCTACTCAAATTAGGCAAAATCCTATCTAACAGCCCTACAATTTTCATTGTTCTGTTGCTGGAAAGTGTTGCAAGATGTGTACTCCATTTGATGACAAGATTATATTTTCAAAGGTAATCCAAAGGATTAATAATATATTTACAGGAGAAAGCAAAAGCTTCTTACTTGTTTTAACAAGGCAATATGTCTGTAGTCAGAAATTAAATTGTTCGCTTCCAGTTTTTCCAGAATAAGTTGGTGGTGATTTGGAAGTTTCCTTTATATGATGACAAATGAATGGTGCTTTAACATATCCAGTTGTTTCCTTTCCCACACATCAGTAAAAGCCACAGTTGTTGCCCCGATCCCCTCAACATTTTAATTATTCCTAGTTCCCTCATTTTCATTCATCATTGATAAAAGTATAAATAGGACGGGCAGTTTTCACTTCAGTAAAGCAGCAGACGTCGTAATGCAAATTCTTGAATTCTGCAAGTGCAACTGATTAATTCTGTGACTTTGTGCCTGTTGCTTAAACTCTGTTTTTATCTCTCTGTATCCTGAGAACGACTTGGTCACAGTGTGTGTGATTTCTGAGACACTGATTCTTGTCTTTTTCTAGTTTTAAGTGGTACCTAGTACCTTCGTTTTACCAGCTCGAAAATTGTATTTCATTTCATACAGAACACTTCTGCTAGTTGCTTCAGGCACTCTTACAGTGGTCAGAGGACACAATGTCAAGAAGCAAAGCCAACACATATAATAAACTGCACATATGTCTTCAAGTAATATTTGCCGACTGCAATAAAAAAATCATATGACCTTAATCGCCTCATTATATGTACACTGTGGGACAAGCGCCCCAAAGTGTTCTTTAAAACAGCTAGCTTTGTCAATCCTTCCTTCCTTCTTCTTGCCTTCGAATACCTGATTAATCTTGTGTACGACAGCTGCATTTAACTTCCTCACCTCAAACTCATACTTTGATCCTGGCTGCTGCTGTTTCCCCTTCATGGAAATGACTCTCACCAGTTTCTTCCTTAGCTTAAATCTCCAGGCCACACTTCAGCCCCTTAGACCTGTGATCTTCTTGATGTCTTTTTGGCTCCTCACTCCTTGATGTCTGGCCTTCCTTTGTTTCAAAGATTTTGTTTTTCACATATATTGAGCAGGGCCAGCTTATAGTGAGGTCAGCCGCTTTCATCTCTGCCAAAATTCAAGATGCCAAAATAATAATAATAATAATAAATAATAAAAAATCTAGCCTTATGATAGACAAAGAAAAATTCTGAAATATGGCCAAGATCCCAAAGTCTGTTCCCACAAACTGCAAATGCCCTGATGGAGTCCTTGTTATGGTGTAAACTTTTTCTGCTCCTATTAGAGTGTTTTAACTATCAAGTCTCATGGTGCTCAACTACATGCTGGTCACAGCAAACAAGAAAAGTGGAATGATCCCGTTCTGAAAGTCAGGAGAGTATATTATGTGGTGTCCTGTTTTGTTATGAAGGCATCCTTCCAACCTTCCATGTGGCTTCCTCTGTTATCTCTCACTTTATAATCTTATTTGATGAGCTTCCTCTGTTGTCCACTTCCTATTGAACTCTATCACAGCTTTGTCCTTGGGCACCCACTCTTTTGACATGACATCTTATCTTGGGCTTTCCTGTGTAGCAAATATTTTCCTGCCTTCTGGGTCCATCTGCTGTCATTCAGTCTACCGTCTCTCGCCATCTGTCAAGCATTCCACGGTGTAGGGCTTGTGCTTGTTCCTAAATCGCAACGTGATATACAAATAACATAAAAATGCCAAAGAACACAAGGGGAAAAAATCTATAAGAACTGCCAGTTGAGTGGTATCCTGCCTTAGGGGAAAAAGAAGTTCACTTGAAGATGCCAGAGAGACACTTTTAAGATATGGAGACTATTTCAATAAAAGCTATCGGGGCCAAGGTCTGTGTGGAAGCTGATGGCAGACCTGCATCTTATGAGTTAAATTAAATTAAATAGATGGCCCAGAAGGGAGACCAAAATTTGACATAAAATTACCCCATCTGGTATGTAGGTTGGGATAGAAGGAAACTTCAGGTTATGTTAGTTGCTATGGTCTGGCTGTTTTTTAGTTTAGTTTAGTTTATTGAGGCTTATAGCTATCGCTGTAGCCTAAAAACAAAAATAACAAAAATACAACTATAACAAAATACAAAACAATTACCATTATATCCAAATATTCAAGTACCTCCTACCTAACATATGTACATGTAACAACAATGGCCAAGGTCATCCAATTATCCAACACCAATAATGACCTACCAAATCTTCCTTACCCTTTAAATCCATTTGCCATACTAATTTTACCCCTAAGGTTATCTCGTCATCTTGATACCAGAAGGACAAAAATAGAAATAGCCTGCATCTCCTGGACTGAGGATATTCTAAGCGAATAGTGATAGCAGTCCCCCGACTTAAAACTACGCCCAGCTCTCAAAATGGGGGCAAGCCAAGTCTCACTCAGCAACTTATAATATGGGCATCTTAATACCAGATGCTCAACTGTTTCAGTTTCGTCCATTCTACATAAGCAGCGATGTTGCTCACTCATATGCAATATGCTGGTACCTCCCCTCCATCACAGCTGTCTGTACCATTTCAAACCTTAATAAAGTATAACTTCTTCTTAGTTTGGGGTTTGTTATCTTATCCAAATAGGGTTCGAACATCCATACATTCTTTACCTGGGCCAGACCTGGAGCAACTCTCCACTGAGCCAACCTAACTAGGTCTTCTTGTTTGACCTGGGCCTGTATTCTCTGTATCATCTCTCTTTTAATCCTATTTAAGCTTTTCCCAACAAAATATTTGAATGAAAAACTCATATTGTTAAGCAAACTCCCCAAATATTGGATCCATGGGTATACCCTTAGGCCCTCATAGGATAATTCCTCCCTAAGACATTTCAAGGAAAGATGTTGTTTCTGCTGCTGCAGCAGCCTAAGCCAATACCGTAACATAGGCTGCTTGACATACACGCCGATAGAATAGACACCTGTCTCAGCCCTCAGTACTGGCTCAGGCGTACTTGGTCCCACCTTCAGGAGTCTTGCAGGAACAGTTTCTGAATCTTATCCAGAGACCTTACATCTGGGGAAGGAATTATTTCCACCCAAAGGCAGCTGATGGCAGAATCTTTGCATTGAACACTTGCAAAAATGCAGAGACAGGTACCCCCCTGGACATACTCATGGCCCTATTCAATGCCCGCGTGGCTTGAAGGGCCTTGGTGGCACGGCCTTGGAGATGTGTGTTCCAGGTACCCCTTGAGGAAAAAGTAACTCCCAGATAACTATATGATTTTACAATATCGAAAGTCCCCGCTGCTACTTTCCACCCGTTTTTTTTTTTACTTCTACCCCAAAATCATAATTTTAGATTTTTGACCATTGATTAACAAGCCATTACACTGGCAGTACCGATGCAATTTCCCTAGTGACCGCTTCAGTCCTATTTCAGTCTGTGCCAAGAGCACCAAGTCATCAGCGAATTGTATTGTACGCACCTGAATGTCACCCACCTTTGGTGGATGGGTGTCATCTGCCTTAAGGGATGGGATCAAATCTGCAATATACAGATTAAAAAGGAGTGGCGCAAGGACACATCCCTGGCGCACCCCTGAATAGAGATCGATTCCTGACTTACGGTGTTACCCACTTTAATCCTGGCCTCATTGTCAGAATATAATTTCCATATAGAAGCCAGCAATTTGGCATCAATACCTAGGACCAAAAGTTTGGCCCAAAGCCTCGATCTACAGATAGTATCAAACGCTTTAGAGAAGTCAACAAAGGCCAAGAATAGTTTCCCTTTCCTGACCTCGTGGTACTTGAAAATCAAGTGCTGTATGATGTAACAGCAATCGATAGTTGAATGGCCCTTCTTAAATCCAAACTGTTTGGGTGGAATGAGTGCTTTCTTTTCCACCCATTCTTCCAGATGAACCAACAGCATCCTCGCATACAACTTCCCGATCATTGATAGAAAACTGATCGGCCTGTAGCAAGCAGGATCTCGAATACTACCCTTTTTTAAAATAGGGATGATCCGGCTTGTTACCCAGGCTTGTGGTATATTAAGACCCTCACTAACTCGATAGAATAGAATTGAAAGCAGAGAAGCCCACCAATATGGAGCTGCCTGAAGCATCTCTGCTGTAATCCTTTCTGGGCATGGAGCCTTACGCTGTCTAAGTGCCATTATCTGCTCCACTATCTTATTTTCTAGAAAGTCCGCCCGACACCAGATTGAAGAAACCTTAACTTGCTGTTGGATCTCCAAATCTGCTATCCCTATTTGTCGATCTGTATAGAGATTCTTTAAATCAGCCCTCCAAGACATATAGGAAACTACCTGATTGTTTGACTTCTTTTTGGGTTTAATGATTCTATTTAGAGCGGACCAAAAACCACTAGTATCCCTAGTGGCTAGGTCGACTGCCATTTTTGCCCATACTTGTGCAAAGAAGATACTCCTTTTATCCCCACAGCAATTTCTTATACTGGGATCTAAGCTCCACAAAATCATCCCACAACCGTAACCCGTCTGACCTGTAACCCATCACTTTTTGGCAGCCACGAGCTTCTTTTTCATAGTCCTACATTCTTGATCAAACCAGTGATGAATGGGGACATAGTAGGTTCCCCTCCTCCTAACCTTAATCGTTAATTTATCCACTACAGCAGCCAACACTCCCTCATATACCCTGAGGACTTCCTCAATCTCAGGAGCCTCCTGAATCATCCCTACCTGGTTAATAATTTCAGGTTGGCTTCTTACATCCTGGAGTTCTTGTAACAGGGACACTGTAGACTTTCTTTTTAGTTGGGTAAGAGATACCCCTAAATCTTGGGGATCCCATCCCAACTGGGATGATTTCCCCCAATGTAAAACGTGTGCTAAGCACCAAATGATCACTTTCAGGTCTTGGTACTATATAGATACTATCAAACTTGTCTCGGTACTCTAAACCTACCATAATCAAGTCCACCTTGCTCTTTCCTTGCGGTCCAATAAAAGTGAAACCCCCTACCGGATTTTCCAATAGGGGCTGATTGAGTACTGCAAGTTCAAACTTGTCCTTAATCCCTTCCAACTTCTCATTAGTCCGACTAATCTTAACAGCTACTCCTGACTCCTCCCTCTGATCTATTTGGGGCTTGTACTGACCAGCCATATGGAGGTTGAAATCGCCTAATAAAATAATTATCCCAAATGGAAAAAGATCTTCCATCTCCAAAATCGTCTCCTCCAAGGCCTCCCAAATGCCATCACAGTAATAATCCGAGGAAGCCGGAGGTACATATACATTAATAATGATACATACAAGATCTCTTAGTGAGCCTGATTTAATTAAACCAACTTGAATTTTTGGTCTGTGTGAAACTAGGGCTTGGACGAGGAAGGGACTAGTATTGGGGTATTTTCAGATGTTACGCGGGCCCTTGGCCCCGTACTGGCACCACCGGCTTCGTTCCCCGCCGGGGTCACCCCGTAACGGCACAACAGACGTGCCGGGGGGATCCCGGCGGGGAAAGTGGGAGGGGCGAGGGCCGCACGGCGCAACGTGCGGCCGCACGACCCCGCCCCCTCCACGCACCCCGCCGCCCGCCCTCCGAGGGGACGGGCGGGCGGTGGGGCCAATGCGGCCGCCGCGGCCGGCCGACTGTGCCACGGCCAGACGTGACATTTCCTTGGTCACGGCCCGGGGTCCATTTGACCACGCTTCCCGGAACCTTCCCCCGGCTAGCCCGGGAAGCATGGTTCAAACGAACCCCATGTGGGGATTGACCGTGGCCAACATCTGGCGCACCGCAAACAGACGTACGAGACACGGTGACCACAGGTGGGTATTCACCGTGGTTCACCGTGATCTCGTAACGTCTGAAATCACCCAAGGATGTAGCAATTGCCAAGCCTCCTGAGACCCAGCCTTTGATTCGATGTTTCTGGCCACCATGGCACAGCATTTGAAATCCCTTTGAGTCCAAGACCTCTTGTGGCTTAAGCCACATTTCCCGCAGGCAGATGATATTATACCCTCTAATGAATCTAACCATCTAACCAATCCTTATCACTACTCAGTGCTCTGAGGCCATTGATATTCCAGGAGGCCAGACGCACAACCTTCCCAACAGATTTTCCCTTTCTGCCCTGAGCTCTTGAGTCTGGTATGGTCCTTCCAGAGTGCCAGTATTAGGAGTTGGTGACCCCTTTTCGCTTTCAGTTAGAAATCGAAGTGCCGTTAAAAACCTCAGTGTCATGCACCAGCTTATGTTCAGTAGAGGCTGCTGAAAAGGCTATATCCGTAGCCTGGGCAAGATTCCTGAAGTGCTCTAATCTAGAAAGGAAGATATCCTGATCTACGATGGAAAGTTTTTGAAACATATCCAAAATACAGGCTGAATCTTCTACTAATATCTTCCCCAGCAAGTATGCTCCCACCTTGGTAGCAAGCTGAGTATTTGAATTCCCTGAGGATGGCATCTGACTCTGCAACTCCCCCCGAAAACCTACCTGCTCCGGCTGTTGGCCGCTAATAGGTACTACGGTTTGCCAATTCTTATAATTCTTCTGGGTACCCATGCTTTGGATTGGGGAGCCAATAGCTTCTTCCTGCATTGTCTGCTTTTGCACCTCTGGGGCTTGGATCGGCAAACTAAAATCCAGATCCAATAAATTGCCCAACTCCTTAGGGTTGGACTCATTTGGCAAATTGATTTCCATGGACACCTCCTGATTTTTATTCCCAGCTACGGGAGCTAAATCCCTAGGTCCCACAGGTACCAAATTGGGGGATGTGGCTGTTGTTAATAAACTAATAATTAGCTAAGAAACTGGTTGTCTGGTCCAGGTCTTGAACCCTGACTAGCAGGGTTTATTATTAAGCATTCATATAGTGCAAGTAGTGTACATGGTGCTTTACAATTGTTGTTATTAGAGACATGTCCCTGCCCAGGTTTACAATCTAAGAGGGACACGGGTGAGGGGGACACGTAGAGAGACAGTCACACACACTCCCATTTTACAGATAAAAAACAGAGGCTGAGAGGTTGTGACTTGTCCAAGGCCATGAGTAAATTCATGGCTAGGGTGGGATTCAAACCCTGGCTTTCCAAGTCCAGCACCTTATCCACTACACCACACTGGCTCTCTTTTTGGGAGCGGTGGTTGAGCCTGCAGTGTCACTGCTTCATCTTGTCTCAGGCGCTCTCAAACGGCCTTCCTGCCCTACCCTAGCCTGGCATTTCCTGTCTGTCTCCAGCCTCTGTCGCACCTCCTGGTTGGCTGCCCACCAGCGTATATCTACCAGCATATAAGATTTGCTAGTAGCGTCAGGAAGCTGAGCGAAGCAACTCTTTCTTGCTGCCTTGTTCTCTGTCCCTTTGCTCTGTGCCCTGACTTGTTCCCCAGTCCTGCCCCTCCTCTTTCCTTCAGCCGGGTCACCTGTTCTCAACTCTGTTATCCTGTACCCCAATTCATGTACACACATGTCCCACACACCGTTCAGCCCACACAACCCTTACACTGAGTAAGCCCAAAATGGCTGTTCGGAATACCTATACTGGATAGGCAACCATTTGCCCCACTGCCAGGGCTGATATCTTTGATGGAAGAGAACAGAGCATCTACAGTTTCTAAACAGAGAGCTTGTTGGGGTCAGCAAGCATTTGAACTTGGGTTGCATCAAAGAAGGGTTCACAATAGCAGATCATAGTGACATGACTCGCCTATAATCATGCATTTGAGTAATCACCCTAAGAATAGTAACATAAGCTCATTCAGGATATTATTCAACAAGGTATCTTTATCCTTCTTGGTTTCATAACAATCATCACTCTCTCGTAAATGTGAGCATGTAAGAAAAATGTTAAAGATCACATTAATATTTATGTTAGTCTCTCGCTATCCAAAAAAACTGATTACACCATTCCTTTTTAAGGAACATTATGTCACTATGTCATATTCATTATAATTCATTGGTTGATATCGCCAGCCTCTAATTTTAATAGCGATTCCACTGAAATGCGGAGTAGGAACTATTCGTCAATCACAGTTAAAGTAATTTGATTTTACTATATAGTCACTGATTTGGAAATAATGGCTGGGGTTAAAAATCCGATTGCAGTTCAACTGACTTGTCTTTTTTTCCCCCCTGAGGTGTTTTATAAAGTGCCTGACAATTTGCCATTGAAGTGCCTCTTGCTGCTTCATAAATTACCATTTCCAGGCATCGGTTCCACTGGAAATGTATGTACCACAATAGGGTAGTCATATAATGAGAAGCTAAAAAAACCACAGCATCTATATAAGTGCACCACTCAAATAAAATATTTAGTAGTAGTGTTGGCCTCAGTCCAGGTCCTATAAGATAAGTATTCCTCTTGCAAAATCATCAGTTGATAACTTGCCAGTGACTTTTTTGGTAGTGTCAACTATGAACCTCACACCCACTATATGTGTTACAGGGTACCCATAGGGCAACACTTCAGCCCTGCAACATGTATAATGGGTGGTGGACAGTAAGTGGAGAGTGTCTTGTCTGAAAACTCCCAAAGTAGGATACCCCTTGGCTGTTCTAATTTGAATATATATATATATGGAATGGGAATTTTCAGTTTTGGATAGAACTGAAAGTACCTGATTATGGCCATTTCAGATTAATCCAAACATTTTAATCCAAAATTTATATTTATATATATTGGCTGAAACTCAGGTTTGACTTTTTCTCAGTTATCGCTGAGAATCGCAATTCTCATCTCGTTTTATACGAGAAAGGATAACCGAGGAAAATTTCCATCTTTCAGCAATTCTTGGTCGAGAATCTTTTCTCGAATTACCAGTTACTATTTGTTAGATTGTCATTTACCGTTGGATTGCCAGTTACTGAGTTACCATTTACTGAGTTGTTGGTTACCATTTACCGGGTGGTTGTTTACTGGGTTGCCTTTGAGCCAAATCCAGTAACCAAAAAGCACAGTAAGCAAATAACCAATAAACATGGCAATAAACCAATAATAAATAACTAATTAACCAATAAACCTGGTAATTAGCCAATAAACAATAATGAATACAAACCAATAACAATTAACCAATAAACAATAACCAATAAAAACCAATAAACGTGGTAATAAACCAATAACCAATAAACATGGTAAATGGCAAATCACAGTAACCGGTAAACATGACACATGATAAATCGCAATACCGATACTACCGATGAATGGCAAAAACCCACGGTAACTGGTGAACACGGTAAATGACAAACGGTAAATTGCAGTAACCAATAAATTGAGTTTAATCTGAGATCTCGATTGGGGTTAGAAAAAGCCGCAAAATCTCAGCAGCAATTCTCATTTCCTGTGAAATTATCATGAGAATCCATTTGATTCTCATTTCAGCACTTATATATATTTTCAAAGGATCACATAGAAGTTGAGGGATATTGTGTAAGATATCCACACATTGTGTGAATATATGTACATCTGCCATTTTCAGGCAGTTATGGATTAACCTGAATCTGTAACAGTTAACACCCATCTCTAATACACATCGGAACTGTGGTGCTCACTATGGCCATTTTTCAAATGGGTGTGAGTGCGTGGGAGGATGGATGGGCAGCGCGGTGGGTTGGTGGTGCATCCGCCATTGGAGCCCATTGCTCCATGTGTGCGTCCTCCCTCGCCCCCCCCCACCTGCTGCAGTAATCACATGGATGCACACATGGGCGGGAGACATCCGTGTGAAAAACCCGGTAACACTGAGTACTAATTGACACCCGTTTAGTGTCCGACGGGCTACCTAAGTTATCAATTTACCTTTTTGCATCCCAATTTTTCAGCTTCCAGTACTGTTTGTCCAACTTCCCATCCTGATTTTTTTTTTTTTGAGTTCTGGAACTGATTCACTATTTACCAGTCATTAAAACATAAATTGGTAGCCTGTCAATGGTAATACCTGTTATTTCTAGGCAATCGGGCATCCCACAAGGTACTCTGGTATCGAATGGGCACCTGACACACTACTCAAAAATGCATTACATATTTTAGCTCTAACCATGGTGAGATTGCTCCACCTGGAATTGGATACCTAGCTGTTCTAATCAAGGAAGGCTGCTTTCAGGCATCATTGCTGCTCTGAGGGCCTTTGTGACAGCACCACAGGATTGCTACAAGGTTATTGCACACTATTTTTTCTGTGTTATATAAAATCTCATCGAGAAGCTTGTTTCTATGGCAAGACCTATGGCGAAAACTCGTTTCAACCCTAGTATACAAAGATCTATCACATGGTAACAATGAGGTGCTCCTTGGCGAAAGGTGCTTCTACCACAAGCCCAACATTCGCAATTTTAATTTACTTTATACATTGAGTAAATAATAGATTTCCGACTAGAAGGCTTGAGAGCCTCACCCAATTATCCAGAGATGACAGTATCAAGAGATGTGAAATTTCACCGCAAAGACTGCCTGCCATTTATAGCTATTTTACGTTAGATTCTAGATTAGCAGGTTGAATGAGATTTGTCTCATGATGCCAGCTGCTATTTTTAGCAGATTTGTCATTTTCTGTCTCCTATAAAGATTCTGACAAAAGCTTAGATAAAAAAATCAGGTTTGGGCCCACCCCCAACAGGGGAAGAAGGAAAAAAAGAAGCCTTTTGCATGTAGTGCCTCCAAGACAAACCACATTCTGAAAATGGCATAAGGGGGTTGATAGAGGCATTTAGCAGCTGAAAATTATAGCAATCTGTCACAGCAACGTTTAATGGAAGGTGCACATAAAAAAAATACTGAAGCCACCAGCGAAACAGGAAAGTTACAAAACACTCTTCTGTGTTCTTGGTGTATGTCTCTTCTTAGATATGAAATCACAATTTAAAAGTAGATTTCAGGCTTTAAAAATGATTGAAAATTTGCGTGAAGTATAGTCTTTGGAGTGATGAAAAGACTTTTCCATGTGTATTTGATAGGATTAATAAACTTAGTTTGTGCGTGTACTGGCGCCTCTAGTTCTCAAGAGATCTTCCTTCCTGGAGAAGCAGCTGCTGCAGACAGGACTGTGTGAAACTTACCTGAATTGTATAAGCTGCCGAAGAACCAAGACTCAGAACTCGGGAGATACTGGCCCAGTTGGGCCTTGAGTTTAGCCAGGGGCTGGAGCCCTAGCCGTACCTTGCCAACATGAGATTGAGTTAGAGTAGACAGAGCTAGACTGGGAGCTGAGCTGGCCTGGGAAGGGACTCTGGGACCTAAGAGGTGGTTTAGAGAGAACAGCGAACCTGACTGTGGGGCTGAGGACAGTGTCGTAATACAGTGGTTATAGGGAGGTTGAGTCTGGGGTGGGGAGGGGCTGACATGGCAGCTTGGCCAGCCCCTCTGAATACCTTCCATGTTTCTGGAGTATACGGTCGGACTTCTGGGGCAGCCTTTAACCCTGACACCTTATTTTGTTTTTCTTTTAACAAAGTTAAACACTGCGTTAGAGCTGAAATGGGTATCTAAATTGATACCTGAAGGTAATACCTGCATATTGGAGTGCCAGTTGGGTACCAGGATGCCTGAAACATCTTTAATTCACAGTACTGATTTACTGATTCTTCCCAGTTACTGATCAGTAAATCGAGAGAGAGAAACCAAGAATCAGGACCGGAAGTCAACATTCAGGACACTGGGTATTTGAATCAGACACTCATCAGGTACTGATTAGTACCCCAACATGGTGGGTCAATTCAAGTACCAGAAATTCAACAGGGGATACCCATTTTTGTGGGGCCTAATTTCAGCTCTACACTGCATCTGAAATCTGAAACTCCTTTATGCCATATTCCTAAGACGCTTGTCTGCCGTTGCCTCACTGGCTTCGATGGGACTCCTCCTGTTTTGTGTTTTTATTTTTTATGGCTTCACCACGTTGTTTTATATTGCTCTTTTATATGTCTTATATTTTTGTAAGCTTTTGTAAGCCGCCCCGAGCTGCTCTGCAGAAGGGGCGGGGTATAAGATTGTAACATTAATAAATAAATCTAGAGTAGTTTCAGGATTGCAGCAGAAAAGAGTGATCTAAGGCCATTTGAGGCCCACATAGCCCCATGTTGGAGCTAAGGCCAAGCACTAAGGCTAAATGTAATGAGGATCATGCTTTTAGATGGGAGACATTTCTCCTGCAGCTTAAAAATCCAGCTTGAAGAAACCCCCATGGGGGGATTTAGATGCTCAGGCAGAAGTCACCCGGATACCGTTGGAAACAATGGCCCCAGGTGACTCTCAGATGCTTAGAGAGACAGATTAGGTAAATCCCCGATAGCCGAGGTCTTACCAGTCTGCATCTCAAAACTGCAGGGAGTTGGCCAGTGCCATTGTTTCCAACAGTGCCCGGGTGACTTTCAGTCTGGCAAGAAGCATCTAAATCCCCCCACAGGGTTTCCTCAAGTGGATTTTTTAAGTTGTGGGAGAAATGTCTCCTGCCTCAAAATGACCATAGAGTCTCCACTCCCTCAGTATATCTGAACCTTTCGAGGCAAAATAACACTTGCAAATGACAGCCTCTTGCATTGTTTGTTTACCCAGAATTTTGTCCTCCCTTCAAAATTAATATATTTCTGACAACCATGGTCCAACAGAGTTAAAAGGACGAAAGAAAGAAATAAAGAGAAAGAAAGAAAGCTGAAGAAACAGCTGAATATGTATCCACAACAGAGCAGCTTAATATGTTTTCCTCTTCCTCCTAAGAACAGGAGCGAACAGTAGCTAAAAACTATTTCTGAGCTTTGCCTGAGCTTTGTTGAATAACACAAAGTGCAGAATGCTTCCGAGCCACAAGGAACAACTCCATTGCTGCTGAGTCTCATGGGGTTCATGCTTCATCTAGCAGGAGACAAGTTGAACTGTAGGTATGACATGTCCAAGGGTAGAGAAAGCAGGTTGTGTTCCAAACATCTTGTTTGTGTGCTGTCATCGGAACATGGCCTGAGCTCATGCAGTCCCCCCCCCCCCCCCCGCCTGCAATCAACCTTTGATTTGAAAACAACAATGTAGATTAAGTGGTTATCCAGTGTCTTCCAGCCGCAGATCATCCCATGTAGTAAAATACACTGCCCCCCCCTCTTTTCTGAATTGACTATTGAACTAGAACTGAAATGAATGCAATTGACTAGCTGCGGGTGGCTATTCAGGATTGGGACTTCACGGAGTCCTGTTGGGACTAGAGTAGACGCCAAGGTCCCCAGAGCAAAGAGGGAAGCGGGTACACAGCTGGTAGCATACGTTGGAGCGTAGAAACAGAAGAACAGAATGTATCGTGTACTAGAGTTCAGGAGCAGGACAGATGAGGCTGAAGAAAGTGAGGGATGGGGTGCAGGAACTGGAGAGTGATAAAGCGGAAGGTCATAAGGATTGGGGTGCAAGAAAAAGGATGAGCAAAGCAACATTGAGACCTGTGAGCTGATCTCAGGCCTGGTGCGCAGGCAAACTCAAGGGGGGAAACCTGGAAGTCATATCTTCACCCAGTCAATCCCTGCAAGAAAGGAAGCTGCTGCTCCTGGGAGAGTAGATTTGGGGACTTGGACTACAACATCTGGCGATGCCCTCACCCCTGCCCTCCAGTGGATATAACCCCCCCTTCTCCAGCAGGCAGCTATTTGGGGTGGCTGCCGAAGGTATTCGGCAGTCAGAGGTAGAGACTGGGCCTATTTTGTTTCGTGTTCTGTATTTTAATGTCTTTTTAGAGGGCTATTGGTTGGGTGAGGTTTGATGGTTGAGGGTAGACATGGGATGGTGGTGCCACAGTCCTCCAGTGAGAGGGGGGCATGTGCACGGTTTGGGGAGGGAGGTTGGCCCATGGCCCCCTTCTGAGAGGGGGGATACAAGCATGGGGGATTGGGGTTCTGTGGTGCCATGCCCCTTCCCTCACTGAGAGGGGAGCACATGCAAGTTTTTTTTTGTGTGGGACAGGAAATGGGGGTGGCTTGGAAAGAGAAGACTAATTTTAATTAGTGGTGTTTTTTTTAAAAACTTTGAGTAATGTTTAATTTTTGTTTTATGTGTGTTGGAGTATGGTCGGAAAGGCAGTCTTTCAGATATGTGGAATCCAGGAACGTTTAGGGCCTTGAAAGTCAAAACCTTCACCTTGAATTGCCCCTGGAAAGCACAGGTGTAATGTCCTCACAAACGACCCACCCCTGATAGGGCAGCTCCACATAGAGTGCATTGCAGTAATCTACCTTTGAGATAATAAACACATGCATGATGGTGGCCAGATCTGAATCGCAAAGAAATCACAGTCTCCTCACCGAATGAAGTTGGGGAAAAGCACTCGTGGCCACTGCTGTAGCCTGATGTTCAAGGGATCCAGAAGCACTCCAAGGCTGTAAACCTGGGTAATCAGAGGGGGATTGACCCCTTCAATGACAGGGGTCCCAATCCCCTCAAACTCACAAGTTTGGCTAGCTATCATCACTTCATCCCTGTCTGGATTCAGCTTCAATTGCCTCACGTTTGTTCAGTCCCCAACAGTTGCCAGGCATTGGGTAAGCACTGATACTTCAGGATCTGGGTCAGATGAAAGAGAGAGAGAGAGAGCTGGGTGTCATCAGCATACTGCTGGTACTTCACTTCAGACCTCTAAATGCATCATATCAAAGACACAGGAGGTAATGGTTAGGGGTGTGCACCAGACCCCCATGTCCTTTTTTGTTATCGTTATAATTTTTGTTGTTAAAATGTGTCATTTTATCGTTATTAACAAAATGTTGCTTTTCATTATTGTCATTATCGATATTGGTACTGATTTCAAACAAAGATTTCGGTTTTGGTATCGATAATGATACCAAATATGTAATGTATGGGATCTAATTATACAAAACCTAACCTAAAACTAACCTATATTTATACAATATGCCTATCCTATAATCCTAATATAATAAAACAGACAAGCCTAAATACCTATATAATATCCAATCTCTCTCTATATATGTGCACAACTAGTATCTATCTAAATCTAAGGGAGACAGGGGAAGGGAGAAGGAAAACTATTATCTAATTATCTATATAACTAGTCTAATCAATATGTCTATAGTATATATCTATATCCAATCATCCGTCTATCTGTCTAGCTATCTAGATATAATGTACAGGGGGGAGAAGGGCAGGGAAAGGGAGAAGGTAAAATGTAAGGTATGAGAAAGGAAAGGTATTAATACAATGAGGGCTAGGGAGGATTTTTTGTGTGCAAGCACCACAGTTCTGTAAATGCAACCTGACAAGCAGAGCTCTCACAGAACAGAGAGAAATAGCCTGACCCTCCCATTATAAAGGGGTTCAGTGCCCTCTCCCAGAGCACCCCTGATTGGTTGTGGGAGGCAGCAGGCATTGAGCAATCACAGAGTGCCATGAGACTGCTGGGGCCTGCTTGCACTGCTCATTGGCCAGCGATACATCCGTCAGATACTGCTGAGCTGCTTGCCCCTCCCAACACAGGCACAGTTAAAGAGTTTAACCTGTTTAGGGCTCTGAGATGTCTGCTCCTTCCTCCCCTCTCCACGTTTCCCCTCCAAAATCCAATTGCCACAGCACTAGTGATGACAACAATAATGACATTGTTGTTTTTATTATCATTGTCATTATTGATTGTACTTTCGTTATTGCAATAATAATGAAAACGACAGTTTCCGTTATCGTTATTGTAATAACGAAAACGACATGCACACCCCTAAATGGTGCCCCTTTTGTCGACATTGGTTTGAGACCATACCAGGATTACAGTGTTCAGACTTGGGCAGAGCTTTAGTACAAGATTGTGACCTGATCAAGTACGTAATATCCCCAAATGTCTACTTCCGGTCCCCGAATGTCAACTTCCAGTACCAATTTATAGACACTTTTGTTGATATACCGGCTCCTTAAGTTGATTTTATCGTTTTTTGGTGAAGTTCCAACAATTTTTAGGCAGCTTTCAGTCCTGGAAAACTACTTTCTAGTTCCAATGTTTTTACTCCCCCTCCCAAATCCCCCTCTTAAAACACTTATTTATGGTTTTTCTATCCTGACAAATCAAGTTTCTTGTCCCAGAAAGTCAACTTCCAGTCCCAGAAAGCTAATTTCGATCTCTTCCCCCCCCCACCCCACTTTAAATTGTGCCATTTTAATTTTTGTTTTCTGACTTGAAATATTGATTGGGAATCAGCAAAAAAAAATAAAAAATAGTACCGGAATGTCTCAATTTTTCAGGTTTCCTAGAACCTGATTGGTACCTGGTTAACCCACCGAGTACCAAATCAGGCACTGGGAAAGCAGGTATTATTTCAGGAAGGATGTTACTTTAAGAATTACTTCTAGCACTTCAAGAAGGATGTTGGAAAATTGGACAGGATCCAGAGTGGAACAATCACGATGAACAAGAGGCTAGAATACAAGCCATATGAGCAACGCCAAAAGGGCTGTGTATATTTAGCCTAGATAAAAGAATACTAACAAATGGTGAAGTTGTTCCGGCTTTACTGAAATCTCCAGAGTCTAGTAGAGCAGCGATCCCGGGGCCGTCTTGTGCCCAGAGGGATCCCTCTGTGCCCTTAATAAGCCCTGTTTGTTCCCCTCAAGGTTCGCAGGAACTGGTGCCAACAGAGGGGGTAGTCCCCTGTTGAGATTCTCCCCGTCAGCATCAGTTTTTCAAACAGTTGGATTCAGAAAGTCATTGTGCTTGGAATATAGCGGGATGGCGATTTCGGTCCCTCGACCAATCCTTTTTGAAGTTTTTTGGGGATTGGGACATACTTTGCCACCTGGAAACCTGGTGTCAGGATGTCCCTGAGCTTCCGGGGTTTATAGCCTTTAGGACCACGGCTGTCTCTTACTCCAATCGGGGCCATCCGTGTGGGGGTCTTGTTTGCTTTATTGCAGTTAGACGGGGGTTTTTCGTGTTGGAAGCAGTTAAGCTCCTCCCCATTGCTTTAGCAGTAGTGGGTAGAATGGATAACAGGCTGTTCATCCTGCTTACTGTCTATATTCCCCCAGCCAATGCACCAAGTTTTCGGGGTGAATTCTGGGACAAACTAGAGGACTTTATTCGATCTTTGCAGGATAAATATCCCTTGTTTTTTTGTGTTGGCGGGTGACTTTAATCCTCGTCTGGGTGATGATCCTGAGGAGCTTTTGACGGATTGCCCCTCCTTTAGCCCTGGTGCCGCGGTATTAAATTGCTGCTCCAGGGTAAGACATTAAATGCCTCTGGGCTTAGATGGGCTGCCCTGGTGGCAAATTCCAATGTGCAGATTTTAAATGGTGTTTCTTCGGGAGATGTTGAGGAGAACTTTACGTTTATTTCTCATCAGGGCTGCAGTGTGATTGACTACATTGCGGTCTCCCCCAGTTTTCTCCCATATTAGTTAGATTTTCGGTGGGTCAGGAAATCCACAGCGACCATCTTCTGTTATTTCTGAGCTTTCGGCTCCATATTGATTGGGTGAAGGAGGATAGCAGGGTTGATAACAGTGAGGTCTGACCCCGCAGGTGCTGTTGGTCTAATGATCTCAGCAGGCGGCTTGGGGAAGTGTTTTTTCTTCTCCTGGCCTGGCAATCAGGGACGCGGTGGTGGGAGCGAGCTCTCACCCTGATTTGATGGCACAATATCTCGGTCTTAATTCCTTCTTGAGGCTGTTTCTTGTCTCCACCCCTAGCCAGCTTCAGGGCGGCCGTGGGGCTGCTCATAGGGGAGCCCCCCTGGTACGACTAGGAATGTAAAGAACAGAAGGCTCACCTGAGTGTCCTGTTCAGCTCCTATAGGAGGTGGATGGAGGAGAGGATGCTGATCGAGTTTTTGTAAGCCAAGAAGGTTTATCGGGTGCTTCTTAGGGGAAAAAAGGCTGCCTACGTTGCCCAGAAGTGGGACACCCTGCTCTCTGTTGCCAGGGCTAGGGATTTCAGGAACTTCTGGTGGATTATGAATTCCTTTTTGGGACAACCCCATAATTTCTGTCCAATATTTATTCCTAGTGGGACCTGGGTGTCCCATTTTTGGACCTTATTTTCAGCCCAGGAACCCGAGGAGGATCTTTCTGTGCATCTAGCGGAGCTTCCCATCTGGCCACTGGTTATGGAGCTAGAGATGGCTGAGCTTATCCAGTCACTCAAGATAGGGAAGGCCCCTGGGTACAATTGTGTGCCTGCTGAGATCATAAAGAGTCACGCGAAGTGGTGGGTCCCTTTCCTGGCAGCCTTTTTTACCCACTTGGATATGACTGGTGCCTTTCCGGCCAACTGGGGCAGGGTGGTGATTATTCCAGTTTATAAGGGTGGTGATAGGTCAGACCCTGTGAACTTCAGGCCCATAAGCCTGTTGAGCATTATAGCTAATCTGTATGCCAAGCACCTGTTATCTTTGCTGAATAATTGGTTGGTGGAGTTTCAAGTTTTGCATAGGGAGCAGGCTGGGTTTCAGGCGAACAGGTCGACTCTTGATCACTGTCTTGTCCTTTTTCATTTGGACGAGAAGTATGTCCAGGTGAATTCCAAGCTCTTTTGTGCCTTTGTGGACTTGAAGGCCGCCTTTGATTCGGTTGACAGGCCCCTTTTATGGGACAAACTGATTAGCCTGTCGATCGATCAAAGGCTGCTCATTTTGCTTCGTCTCTTGCACAGGGACTCTTCGTTGGCAGTCAGACTTTCGCAGCAGGGGCTTCTTACGTCGTGGCTCCCTATTTTTTTCAGGGGTCAGGCAGGGCTGCAAATTAGCTCCCACCCTTTTCAATGTTTTCCAGCGATGGTCCCAGCGATGTCCCGGATGGAATTTTTTCCGCCCAAGTTGGCCACACGTCATCTGGGCTGTTTACTCTATGCCAATTATGCGGTTATCCTCTCACAGGCTAAGGTGGGCCTGAGTAGGCAGCTAGGTGCCCTTTTTGATTATTGTTCTACCAACAAATTGGTTATCAATTACAAAAAGATCAAAGTCCTTGTGTTTGGGAGGTGGAAAAAGAGCTACCATTGGTCTATCGATGTCCACCTGATAGCTCAGGTCTCTTCCTACAAATATCTTGGGATTTTGTTCCACGCGTCACTTAGTTGGACCCCCCATAGGGAGATGGCCCTTAACAAACTTAAGGGTCCAGTTTCTGCTATTGCCCATACGTTTAAGCACAAAAGCCATGGCAGCTTGGGGGTCACTCTTAAAATCATGGAGGCCAAAGCTCGTGCTCAACTTTTTTATGGCGGAGCTCTATGGGCTGTGGGTGCCCCACTGGTATTAAACTCTGTGCAGATTAAAGTGCTAAAATCTTTGCTTCAGGTCCGAGGTCCCCTCGGCTGCCTTAAGAGTGGAGTTTGGCCACTTAGCTTGGGGCAAGCTAAACTGGAAGCAAGCGGCTTTTTGATGGCTGCGTCTTTACTACAATGCCCATTTAGGGCTCCTGGCTTATATACCCCAGGATCCTTTTGTTTTATCTTGGATGAAGAGCCTGACTTCCCAGATAGCTGCCTGGGGGCTCTCAGTTGATTATTTGAAAGCTACTCAGCTCTGTAAAGCGTGCGGGGAGATTGACGTCAGGATTTCGGACTTTGTCCGCCAGGAGGATTGGGCAGAGGTGGGCTCTTTTGCCTCTTTGGCTCATTATAGGTTGATTATGCTGCTTGCCGGCCAGAGGGTGGCTTATTTATCGTCTTCACTCTCAAGGAGGCATCTTACTCTGCTTTTTGGGGCCCAGCTCAATGTGCTCCCCACCTGCGTGTTGGAGGGGCGTTATGCTGGAACCCCCTTCAGTGTGAGATTATGTCCCTTCGATCTCACTGAGATGGAGATCGTCGCACATACTTTGTTTGTATGTCATCTGTATGATGTGCCCCGTGCCCAATTGTTGGCCTCCTATATTAACCTATATCCCGGCAGGACCTATTCCGAGCTGCTCTGCATTTTCCTCTCAGATACTGATATGACCCGTTTGAGGGCTGTGTCAACCTTTTTAGTTCAGGCCTTCACCTATAGGGACCGTTTCCTCAAATTCTTGCCCTTGATCCCTGGTGATGCTTCTCTTTCTGAGGATGATGGGGGCTAAGAGCCACTTTCTTGGCATTGGTTATGTTAATTTTAATGTTTTTGTATGTTTGTATAGTTTCTTGTCCTGGGTAACACCCATGTTTGTTTGTTTGTATTGACTGCAAGGACCAAACGGTCACGCAATAAATAAAAATTTGATTTTGAATTCGAACAAATGGTGAACATTTGTTCTCCATTACCACTGAAGACAAGAAAAAAACAATGGGTTTTAATTATAAGGATAGGCATAGATTAAATATTAGGAACACTTTCCAGTTCAGCAACGGATCAAACCGCCTAGAGAGGTTGTAGAATCTCCTTCCCTGGATGTTTTAAAAAATCATCTGAACAAGCAACCGTCGATGATGTTGCAGACAGAGGATATCCTGTGTTTGGGCCTAGGGTTTGACTAGATGCACCTTATGATTATTTCAAACCATACAGTTCGGTGATGCTGTTCTTCAGTTCATTCACCCTGTAATTTGTGATGGGTTGGTTGTTTTCATAAGGTGTAGGATCTGTTTATTCCACTGGGTGATGGGTATTGAACAAAGTTAGAGTATGAGTTTGATTAGATAAACTGTTTAATTGCTTCATGGACTAATTAAAGGCAAACTTTGGCTTTTTTTAAGTGAGCAATTGAACTGAAACAACCGAACTCCAACTTTTGCACCATTAAAAATCAAACTGATCAAACCTAACAATCAAGTTCAAATAACAAAATTGGAATTCATATGTATATTCCAAAGCTGCTAATTGAATTTGAATATTTATTAATGGAAACACATCTTTGAATTCAATTTTCACTTTGAATTACAAATCAGAAAAACCTGATAAGTTTCAAGTAAGGCTTAAATGAAATGGCCCGTCTCTCTCCCTCTCTCCTGTGGAGACAGGCAGTTCTTGCTGGGCTTAGCTCCTCCACTCCACTTAGAGACAGGAGTCAAGTCCTTGATTGCCTCAGCTGCCTAGCCTAGGGGAGGAACCAACCCTTGCTTGGCTCCCAGATCTGTTCCTGCCTTCACTTTGGCTAGCAGGATAGGGTTGTTTCTCCACAGCTGTGGAGGACTAGGTTATTTTCCTTTTTCTTTTCTGATTTTTATTTTTCTCCAGCGGTAACAATCCCAGGGAGGGACTCCTTGTCCCTAGCTCCCCCCACAGGGGACTTTTTTATTGGCCCAAGAAGCAAGCTCCCTCACCTCAGAACTCTCCCCTTTTAGGGAGTGCAGCACAAGGTTTGAGGCAGGGCTATTTACGCTACCGTGGTCTCTCCCTTAGATAACTGTGAGGGGAGAAGATGCAGGAGCCACATTAAAAGGTGGTGTTGGGATGAGGGGACTAGCCCCTCAGTTCCTCAGGGCCAAGATTCCTCCCCCAGCTTCACAGCGAAGCTTGAGGGGCAGCTGACAGCGTGTCCATGTCCTGAATCCCTGGGACAGGACAGGGGGAGGAGGTTTTCAGACCAGGAGGGGGTGAGTAATCCCTGTTTGGATGCCCTTACTCCTCCAAGCCAACCCTCCTGCCATCGGAGCAGGGCCGTTTTCCTGGTCCGCAAGCTGCTGTGTCTCCGCCTTCTCAGCCGCATTAGGCACCGAGTCCGCCACCTCTATGAAAGGATAGGCTCAGGCTTTCCTGATCTTTCAGAGAGCAGTTCCTTCTCCACCAGCGGCGGTGTGCATTGCAGGGCACCAGGGGCATAGCCCCTCCTGGCCTGATCCCTCTCCACACGCTCTTCATGCTTTTAAAAGGAAAGAAAAAACAAACAAACAAACAAACAAAAAACCCCTCACTTGAGTCCCAAAGGCACCGGGGGCGGGGGGAGCCAGCAACCTGCTCCAGACTTTCTCCGAGTCCTGGAGTGCTCAATCAGCTGAGTGCTCAGTGTTGTTGTTGTGCCTCCCTGGACACATGTGCAGGCAGGAGCTGAGGGGGTGGGGGCCAGTGCCTCCTGCTGAGCCTGCTCTAAGGAGTCCCTTAAGGGACAAAACTTTACAAAAGTGATTTGGGCTATTGAGCTTAGAGCCCATGCTGCCTGAACGGAGAAAAGCACTTTGCTTTCCCCACCAGTGGGGGGCAGTGTTGCACAGAGCCCTATGGGCTGCTTTGAAAGACGCTGTTTGGACTGGAGACTCAAACTCCCAGGCAGTGTGTGCCTGTGCACAGCTGCTGCTGTTGAGGGCTCAGGCTGCCTGCGTGTACCCCCCACCCCGTAGGGTGGGGTTAAAAGAGAGCTCTCCTCATTTGGCATGCTGGTGATCTGCGCCATTTTGTTGGAGAGCGCTGGCTGGCCTGGCTTGTTTGTGGCTTTGTTACCCCACGCTGCTGCTGGACCTGCATCAGACACATCCCCATTGGTGAGTTAGTTATTTTTAGTAACGCTGGTGAAAAGGGGGCCTGGGGTGCTGCTTGGGGGTGGGTGGGTGAGAAAATGGGTGCTTCTGGTGGGGGAGGAGAAAGTGGGGCTTCAACAGAGCTGTAACAGTGAAGCATGTTTTGTGGGGCAAGTGGAATTCCTCGCTGCTGCTTTTGTGGTGTGCTAAGACTTCACATAATATGGGTCAGTTGGTTTAAGATCTGGTTTTCTTTCCCTTGTTCTGTGTTCGTGTTTGCATGTGCATTGCTAGTTTTCCCTCACTCCTCTCCCAAACCCCTCAAGCATGTGCAAAGGCTGTGGCCATTTCCTGGTAGCTCCACTGGCCATGGCTACTTTTGGTTAAAATTGGTTTCTTTCTTGGCTTTTTTTTAATGTAAACTGTCTACTTTCTTTTTTACGCGTGGGGGACCTAGGGGCTTAGATGGAAGGGTTTCCAATCTTTACTGGAACATTCCTTGCATTTTAAAATGGCCCCGCCCTTTACAGTTTGGTGGGATGCTGTGGCAGGCTTTTTCACTAATGGCTAGTCCTTGCATGAATGCTCCATGTTTAGTTTCAGCAGAAACTAACTCTTACATTGCAACAGAGCTGTGTAGCATGTTTTGGGGGACAAGTGGAAATCCCCACTGCTGCTTTTATGGTGTGCTAAGGACTGCACATAACATTGTTGCTTTAAGATGGTTTACTTTGCTCGCTCTATGTTTGCATGATACATTGCTGCTTACCTTCTCCCCTCCCAAGCATGAGTAGAAAGGCCATTTTGTAAATTTGTGGGTCTACTGGTTGTGGCTACTCCTTTCTTAAAATGGTCCCTTAACTGTTTCACTGCTGCTCTCTGCTGGAAAGTAATTTCTGACCTCTCTGCTTGTGACTGTGTGACTTTGAGCATCTTGCCTGGGGTTTTTGTTGAGAAACAGAAATGCATTGTTTAAATTTTGATGGGGCTGGTTTGGTGGCAACAGAGGCCTGTAACTGGTCAAACTTTTTAAAAAGGCCTGTGTGCTTGGACAGGTATTTGGCTGCCAGGGATACAGTGTAGGTACTGGGGATGCTGGTCTCAATGGGCCTGGTTTAGTGGCAATGCAGCCCTGAAACTGGCCAAACTTGTTTTAAAAGGCCTGTTTGCTTGGACAGGCATTTGGCTGTTGAGGATAGTGTGTAGCTACTAGGGATGCTGGTCTGGATAGGCCTGGTTTGGTAGCAATGCAGCCCTGAAACTTGCCAACATTCTTTTAAAAGGCCTGTTTGCTTGGACAGGCATTTGACTGCCAGGGATACAGTGTTGGTACTGAGGATGCTGGTTTGGATGGGGAGTGTTTGGTTGCTATACAGGCCTGCAAATTCTCTCCTTGTGAACCGAGGAGAAAGTAGGTAGGAGCATGGCAGAAGAGAAGGCTGCAGACAACAAGACCCCTTTCCCTTGTCCCCCACTGAACCCATCTCTTCCCCTTACTCTTCTCGTGCACCAAAACCAAACCCTTTCCCTCCTACTCTCCGCTGTTGTCCTTCTCTTCCCTTTCATTCTCTTCTCTCTGAGAAGAGATTGAAAAGGATGCCATGAAAATCAAGGATTCGAGGGTTCAGGATAAAGGTAGGTGATGGCAATGTAATCTATTTATGTAACCTGCTATAGTTAATTTGGACCCGGTCGGGGAGAGTGGATGGGACCCCAGTAAGAGGGCTCTCTATCCCCCAGTGGGAGTGCTTCACACAGCAGCAAGGAGTTCCCAGCATTAACTAATGTAATGTCCATCCAAAGTTAACGCTGGGAACTCCTTGCTGCTGGGTTACCGCATACACTGGCTCTGGCCCGCCAGCGACAAAGCTGCCGGCAGAAAGTTCAACATACCCACTTCCCGCCAGCCTCAAAAAACATCAGCCGCCACTGTTTTCCACTGTCATGCCTGGCGCAAGTCCTGTTCAAGGAGGGAAAAGAGTAGCTCACCTCATCGAGGAAGCAATAGAGGAAGGGGCACTTACTCCCCAAGGTGGGAAGAACTTACCTCAGTCCCAATCTCTGTTAACAGGGCTAGAAACAATCCAGAACAAATTTCTTTAATAGATTCTTCCAATGATTATTTACAGTTAGATTTGAAGCACTTTGTGAGGGTATCCTCAACCATGACTGCAGTGTCTGATTAAGCATATCTGAATTGAAGGCTGCTATTTTTGCATTAAAATCTCCAAGGAGCAAAAAAGTAACATCATTAAAGGATTTCATTATTACACCTATGAAATCATTCAGTTGCTCCCATATTTAGGAGTCATAAAACATAGATGTTTCCGGGGGAATATATATATATTAATTATAATAAATGTACCCATAGACAGAGATCTAAAACTTAAGGCTAGACAGTTATTCATCATTGTAGGAATAGTTTCGACTTTAACCGATGATCTTGTAGAAATCAGGATAGCCACCCCTCCCGAAAGTCTATCTCTTTTCACTCGTCTGTTTCCCAGCACCGTGAACACCAGGAACCCATCTATCTGCAGGGCATCCCCCTCCTCTAAAGAGGGCCAGGTTTCCTGCAGACAGACAACCTCAAAGGTGGCTATGAACTCTCTCCAGTCCTCATGCCAAAGCTTGCTCTTAATTCCCTCTATGTTCCAAGAGATACACTGCAGCTTTGGTCCCTGTGACTGTCATACAGGGGGATCCAAAACTGGAGTGAAACTAATAGGAGAGGTGGAGTTAACCACCACTGAGTGATCCATCTGTTTTTCTTCATAAGAATCTCTTGGATTCGCCTTAGGCAGAAGAGCTGCTCTATACACTACAGTGTTATTAAGTGAAGACACATCAGAGCAAAAACTCTCTGATACAGATTCCTCCTTATCCAACCCTACCTTTACAGATGGATCCATTCGGTCTAAGTCCTGCCATTCCTTATCTAAGACCTTCAGTGAATCGGTTGATCCCGTCATATACAGAGTTTGCCATTGTAGAAGAAAATTCCATACTCACAAGCTGCTGGTGAAAATCTGTCAGAGTTCTTTATTGATCTCAAAGCGCAAAGAGAGAGAGCAGACCTGAAACATGCAAGTCTTCAGGCTGGTCTGCCAGAGCAGAAATTACATAGGTATTTTATAGATACCGGTTCAAGCAGATAGATACAGGGTGTCAATCAAAAATAATTTCATATAAAGTGAAAGGTTACAGTAATTGTTTACATAGTCAGCAAGTATGTTCTCAAAACAATATAGCTAACCTAAGAAGTCTAAACAATTCAATTAGCCCAACACAGCTGCAAGGCCGTTATATCTTATCTATCAAGGTAAAGTACATGGAGAGCTGCTTCTCAAACTATGTCCTGCAAAACATCCTAAGCTACCAAAATGATTATATCTTGTCAAGCAAGCTAAAGTTTATTTCAGCAGAGGATGGTTCTTTTACCCAGCATCCATCTGTTTTCCATCTTGTGCTACCTTGCTCTCTCTGGTTCTGCATGGTTCTATATCCATAAGAGTCTTATTATAAAAATTCCTCCACACCATTCATGGGAAGTTTCTCTTTGGTTAGCCCCAAACTGGTGCAAATTATTTTCTAAATCATAATAGGTAAAAATAGCCCTTGCAAGTGAGTTTTCCACCCTTTGGATAAATATTCCTTTAAATTTCAGCCGGCTCCTTGCTGTCCAGATCTTCTCTGACAATCTAACGAGTTAAAAACCAACTCCCATCTAATAAACCACCCTCTATCTATAAGGGCTTTAAAGCCTCGAATATCTGAGAGCCCTAATCTAACCTCCATTGTTTCACAAATGAAATCTGTGAATTTCTTCTTGTCCATCCATCTCGCTTTTAAAAATTTTTATCCCTTATTTTTATTAAAATTAAATATTATAGCTGCGACCCACCTCTCTTTTGTCTCTTGAGGCCATATTTTCAGATTTACATCTTTCTTCTCCATGGGGGGACCAAGAGGTTCAACAACTCCCTTCGGCCCTACATTTGCTACTTGTTTGTTACAAGCCAAATTTAGTTTACCCTTAGGGGTACTTCTATCCTTTTCTACCAAAGATGCCCTAAACCTTGCTTTCTTGCTTGAATGATCACCAGTTGCATGTTCTTTAGAATGGAACTGATCATTACCCATCGTGGATCTACCGTTACCCCGACAGTCTGAGCCTATATCAGCAGAGGTCTGAGTAGCTACATTCTTTCTAGAGTCAATTACAGGGTCTGCCGGATTTAATTTAGCGGAAAATGTGTTAAATTCTAACTAAGCCCCCCCCCCCATTAACACTTTCATAGAAAAAAGTAAATCATAAAGTTCAACCAATTTTTCCTCCATCTCCTTATATTGTGTATCTAGGTCCAATTCTAACCTTATGTTCAGATCCTCAAACTTCTGATTAAGTGTTCTAAAATGCTGTTCAATGTAGGGACAATGAGAACAAGGTCCTAAGAGTGAGTGGCAGAGAGCTGCTCCAATCCTCCAACCTTCCCCAGCAACAACACTCCACCCCACAGGAGGGGGGGAGAAAGAGAGAGAGAGTTGTTTTACTTACCTGGTGAATTTTCCTTCTTATCTCCTGGGGAGGCAGGCAGTCCGGCCCGCCCTGTGGAGTTTTTCTTCATTTTTAGAGAGAACTCTTGCAACACCTGATCGATCGAATGCTGTAGACCCCATTCTCAGGTATTCCTACCCTTCTCAGGGAATCTGGAGAAAGTTGGCTAGTTGCCCCTCAGCGTCCTCTCCTCACTTTTCCTCCGTTGTTGCCCTCTTTCTTGGAGCTTTTTCACTAAATTTATGTTGTGATGTTGCATGTAAGTAGTTCTGTCTAGTAGCTTTCGCAGTTACAGCTCTGGGAGCCAAGCCCCCCTCTGGGAGGTTAGCTCCTCCCCTAGGCTAGGCGACCAATCAAAGACTTGAATCCTGCCTCTAAGTGGAGTGGAGGATCTAAGCCCGGCAAGGACTGTCTGCCTCCCCAGGAGGTAAGAAGGAAAATTCACCAGCTAAGTAAACCAAATTTTCCTTTTTCTGTGGTGAATCTGTGCAATTGGAATGGTCCACGGAGTCCTGGCATAAATATTTCTCATGGATCGAAATCTCCCATCATAGGAAATAATGGATGGAAATAGTGGATGGAATGTAATGGATGGAATCGTCCTGGCATGGGTGGGTCTCAAAATAAGACTTAAGCAAATTCTCCATATGTGAAGAATGTCTGTATAATTGGAATGGTCTATGGAGTCCAGCATGAATATTTGATTCATGCCAGATCTGCTGGGACTGCTCTAATGACTAACGTGTAGCACTGTCTTACGCATACACGATAGGAAAAAAAACAAAAACCAAAACATTATGTGTACATACAAAAACATATCTAGTATTTCCTCTATGGTGCATGCACAAGTTGGAGCTATACTTAGATAGGGGAGCTGACCTGGGTCCAAAAGAACAAGGATTGGATTACGGTCCATCTCCATTCATCCTGCTTGGATTGAACTGGGCAGCTCTGTCTGAAATGGAATCCTGCAGCAAAGATCCACATTCAGCTCTGGTTTTAACCTTAATTGCAACAGGCTGTTCTGGGAAATGGACTAGCAAGAATACTAGAAGCATCTGTACACTTGAGTGTCTCTGCTCCTTCAGGTTTTTTTATTTTTTTATTTTTTTAAAACATCTTTTATATAATCACATTATTCTTTTGCAGTAAATTATTATTTCCAGGGGAAGATTGAGCTGTATTAGAATATTAAGTAACTTAAGCCATTTTTTTTTCCTTTCAAAGAATGAACAGAGAATATTTATTAGGTGATTTATGTTATGAGACAAGAGACAAAGTAGTTAAGATGATATCTTTTATTGGACCAACTTATGATTTATGTTAACAGCTTTTCTAACAAGGCATATTGTGTTGGGGCTTTTTTGCACGGATGCCCCCCCCATGTGTGGGGGTGGGGGGCATCTATTTGATCACCGTGGAGGGTGCAGGGGGATGGGGAGGGGTCCGTTTGAATGCCGTGGGTGGGGGTGCATGCGTGTGCGCTCCTGTGCACCACCCACTTTCACCAATGCACGGAGCAATGGGTGCCAATGGGTGCATACTCTGTGGGTGGGGGTCCATGGGAATGCATCCCCATATAATGCCCACCTATCCCCCCACACATCTGCGCCTGTTTGAAAAGGGCCTTTTTTTTTTCCTTTGCAAAATGTGTTAAAACTCCTAAACCATATTAGTTTTTCAGTTGTGCTCTTCACCCTTTAAGGGTTCAGCCACACAAGCTGCAGAGGGGTCATGATCTCTGTGTGGAACCGTGGCAGGCAAGGACTGCCACTACATTCCAGGCCAATGTGGGGAGAAGGGCAAATGATCAGCCCTCCCATGGGGAAGATGGATGGACTTCTGGCAGACCTTCCAGCACAGGATGGAGCATGCCAAGGCACCGGCCATATGAGTGAACGCCCAGTCATGCCCCACCTCCCTTTACCCGGTCCGCCTATTATTCCACCACCAGCCATTATGTGGCCATCCAGGACTGCAGTGAGCGGCCACTGCTTAAAGCCCTTCAGCGTACTTCACTCCGTGGTGGGGTAGATGGTGACTGGGCAGATGAAATTCCATGCCTTGAGCAGCCTCACTTCCGTGAGGCGCTCTACTTTGTATCCTTGACCTTTTCCCAAGGACACAGCGCATATCAGCCAGTTCCCCTCCCCGCCCCACCTCGTCGTGGTGCTGGTGGTGGGACATCTGGTGGTCGCTAGCCACATGATGTACTGCATAAACCCTAAAGTTTAGTTACAAAGGAAACAATAGATTTCCTTGTGTCAGGGACAGCACATTCATATGTAAATGAAATAAAATATCTAGGTGGTAACAAGTGTTAATATCCCAATGTTCTCACCAATCATAATGCTGATGATACTCAGCTGTACCTCTCCTTTTCAACTGACCCAGACCCTCCTGTCTTGTTGCTATCCCAATGCTTGGAGGCCGTGGTGGAATGGATGCGGCTGAGCAGACTGAAGCTCAACCACGATAAGACGGAGGTGATGTTGGTGGGGAGAGCGAGGGAGGTAGTGACCCCTCTGGTTGGGTGGGTTCGTCCTCCTATAGCTCAGCAGGTTCGGAGTCTGGGGGTGATATTGGACGCAGACCTTCGTCTGGAGCGGCAGGTAGAGGCAGTCGCTAAGGCTGCCTTTCGCCAGCTATATCTGGTTCGTAGGCTGCGTCCGTTCGTCTCCGGCCCGGACCTGGCCACCCTCATCCATGCCTTCGTCACCTTGAGGCTGGACTATTGTAACGCGCTCTACGTGGGGCTTCCCTTGTTTCTGGTCCGGAGGCTGCATCTGGTGCAGAATGCGGCGGCTCGCCTCCTTACGGGGACGGGCCATCAGGAACATATTACACCTGTGCTCTGAGCTCTGCACTGGCTGCCAATAGCGTGCCGAGCCAGGTTCAAGGTGTTGGTGTTGATCTATAAAGCCCTATACGGTCTGGGCCCCTCATATCTCAGGGACCGCCTCGCCCTCTGTGCCCCAGGGCGGCTTCTGTGGTCTGCCGGGGGTGCCTTCTTGGAGGTCCCCCGTGTTAAGCGGGGGGCCACAATGGAGAGGGCATTCTCGGTGGCCGCGCTGCACCTTTGGAACTCCCTTCTGGAGGAAGCTCGCCTGGCCCCAAGCCTGTTGATATTCCGGTGATGTTGTAAAACCTGGCTGTTTGCCCAGGCCTTTGGGGAGGGTGGGAGGGTTTTATCTCCACCACCTAACTTATAACTTATTATCTATATATTGCTAGCCCTGTTTAAATACTTTTATATTGTATTGAGTGTTTTAAATTGTTTTTATTGTATTTTATTGTTGTAAGCCGCCACGGGCTGCATGGCAGGAGGGGCGGGATATAAATTTATTAATTAAATAAATAAATAAATAATCAAGTAAAGATAAAGAGGGTGATAACTCAGGGTGATTTCAGACGTGATGGGCGGCTGCTTTCACCATGGGCCATGGGGTGGTTTGGATCATGGTCGGGGTGAAGGGGAATGCCAACAGATGTGCGCCCCATTGCCCCTGGCCGTGGTCTGAACCACCCCCCAGCCCGTGGTGAAAGCGGCCACCCATAACGTCTAAAGCGACACCCCCCCCAGAGGGGGTGGCGCCGCACGGCATAGCGTGCTGCTGCACGGCCCCACCCCCTGCGTTCCCCGTTGGCCCTCCCGACGGATAGTGGCAGCGACCAATCTGGCCACTGCCACAACCACAGGCAGAGGTGACTCCCATTGACCATGGTTAGCCACAGGCAGGGACCACGTCTATTTCTGTGTTCTGTACAGCACCAGGTCACACGACTGGTGCTATATAAATGATTATAATAATAATAACCAGACGTTACTTTCCGTTCACCATGGCTGTGATGGCCTTTCACCACACTTCTCGACCTCCTCGCGTCTGGAGGTCCAGAAGTGTGGTGAATGCAAACACAGGCCGCGTTTGACTGTGGCGCACATCTGGCAGCGAGCCAACAGATGTTCACCACAATCAAACACAGCCCGTGTTGGACTGAGGTTTAGCCGGGGTGAATGTCAGACGTGTAACGTCTGAAATCACCCTCAGACAGACAGCTTGTCTGCATTTCAAGAACCAGAGCTATTAGGAGCTTGTTTGCATTTTAATAGGCAACTTTCATAGTAACTAATGTTGGGGTCAAAATGACTCCTTCAGCCGAATAGGATATTTTTTTCAACACAACCTTCAAGTAAAAAAATAAATAATTGAAGCTTCACAGTATGCAAGGGTTAACTGCAGTAATAACTTCAGGGGTACAGTTACCCCACAACAACAACAATTTGTTGTTTTTATGCATAGTTGACAAGAGACTCCTGAGTGTTTTCATAAGTCACAATAATGTGGCTTCGAAAGGCATGGAAAGCTTCCTTTAGTTACCTTGCTGAGGTTTTCAGTAGGTGTTTTGTGCAATATTAAACTATAGTAGCAAGTAGCAACTCAGTGGTAACCACAGGAAAAGTCACCCAAATGTTATCCATGGTGTTTCCCCACCCCATACAGTTACCACTGTGTTACTATTTGTTTTAACAGATCTAATGTCACAAAGCATCCGGTGGAAATACTCCCGGGAGAATTCTGTAGGGTGTGTTCCATGTAGGCCTGAAATGAGAAACCTCAGTTAATGCTGTTTCTGGTTGAAGCAGGGCAATCACTGAGATTGAATGATGTGGAAACTTACTGGATTTTCTGCTGTTTTCACCATTTCCCATTATTTTTTGCAAGTTGAATGGGGCTGCTATGGGCCGATCCCAAACCCAATGTGTGCCCTGTGCACACCTCCAGGGGCTGTGGAGAAGAAAATGTGCTGGCGAAGCATTGGAGAAGTGCTGGAAATGCCCTATAAGTGCTGTAAAATTGCCATAAAAGTGTTGTAAAATTCCTGGAAAGTGACAAAAATGTCTTGGAAAGTGGTGAAAAGTGACAAAAGTGATGGAAAGTCCCAGAAAGTGACAAAAAATTGGCAGAAGTACGGAATCACCTGCAGTACTGACGGACACTTGCAAACACTCCTGAAAGGTCAGAATTTCCCTTTGGAAGGGGAACACTTGCTCACGTTTCAGCTCAAGTTCCATGGTTTTTCAAGCTGCATTTTATAATGTCTGAAAACACTTTCTATGGTTAATGCTTTCCACCTGGTCAACTATTTCTCTTTAACTGCATAGAATGCTTTCATTCCCTTTTTGTAACATACTTTCACATGTTACAAAAATGAGGCTTAGGTTGATCTTCCACATTTTTAATCTTAAAGCTATAAAATATTTATTCAAGGAGTCATTTACTTTTTTTAAAGCATTGTGATTTACATGAGTTTTGTGGAGTCTTCAGCTAATAGGCAGTTTCTCCAATTACTGCCAGAGTAAAGAACTTCAATTACTAGACCTTAGTCATTAATTCCATACTGTTCATCAAGAACTAGAGTCTTATTCAAAAGGAGCTATCTAAAACAATTGAAACAGAGATGCCCATTAGCTATGAACATACCCTATGAGCATTCTGACCTAGGTAAGCAGTCTAATTGGTTTTCCAGTTCGTGGAGATGACTAATGATTAGGAACTGAAAAGCACAAAAAACCACCAACTGGGCTAATGGTTTCAGGCTTTTATAATCAGTGGATTTGCTCCCCCCCCCCAATAAAAAGGACTGGAAAAGTTTCCATGGCTATTCAAATAAATACAGAATCCTCTCCTTAATCTAGGTTAATCAAATTGCCTGAAGTAATAAAAGATGCCTGTTGGGTTTAATTTTGTGACTGGTCACATTTTATTGAGACGACATGTCCCCTAAGAGAAAAGTGATATCCTTGAGAAGGCTTGCTGGGTTAGTGTCTTAACTACAAAAAAGGGTTATATAAGAATAATTCCCTATGGGGATCTCCCCCACCCCTCTTCTTTGTTGCAGTAATTTAAGGAAAGTAGTCATTACATCTCTTTAAAATTGGTGTAAGTGGAAGAATAATCAGACCTGTTACCTTTAGGTAACAGTGTACCCACTGTACTGTATCCAAAGGAAAGTCATTGCTCATAAATATGGCTGCCATCACAATTGCATGTTTTAGGAATCCTAATTTTTTTAGACCTAACACCTACAAATTAAGTGGTCCATCCAGCCCCAACAATGACCACCTTCTGTTGCTTCAGAGAAGGGAACTGGCAGTGGTCATAATGGAGTGATCCATGCCCTGCTATTTACTCTCAGTTCCCACCAGTCAGAGGTTACATCGTCAACCAATCTGACCCAATAGCCATTTATGGACCTTGGCCACAATCCTATGCCCTGCGTGTGCCTGCCACCAGCATAGCATGCATGGGATGCGCGCAATGCATGCACACATGGCACGTGGGGATACAGGAGAGTCACATGTGGCAAGCGAGCAGACCGGCCCAACCTGAACGCCTGCACCCATTCACTCTACCTATTCCATTGCCTGTTCCACACATAATTTGTCTTAATCCCGTGGGCCATAGGGTGCGTGGGTTCCGGGCTGAGCTCTTGCCACATGCGGCTCTCCTGTGTCTGTGTGCGCTGTGCATGCGTGCATTGTGCACGCATCTCGTGTGCATTCCGTGTGCATTCTGCGCATGTTGCACAGGCAGCGGGCGCACACAGGGCATAAGATTGTGCCCCTCGATCCTAAGAACTTATCCAATCCTTTTAAAAATCCTCAGTTATGGTATTGGCATTTACAGTAACCACCCTGAAATCACTTCCTTGAGACTAGTCCCACTGATTTGAATGCAACTACATGCAAGCAAGTGATTTCAGGTTTGTGCTACAGAGCTCACCTCCCATTCAGGCACCCAGGTATTTTCAGAGGAGCTTGTTGGGAGCTGAACTCTTTGGAAGATTTGGCAATAATACATAGCTAAACTCACCTTGAGGAAGCACTTATTATTAGAGGCTAAATTGATGATAATTGTGTTTCCAGTAAAGATAAAAACAGAAGTTTACTCAAGAGTTATGGGAACACAAGCTGAATACTCAGTTTAAGATGGGAAGTTGTCCAGTCAAGGTGACTTGATATACCTTTCTTGTTTTGAAGTGGATAATTTAAAGGGTTGTTCACTTCTCTTCTTTTGCTAAACCAGGGTAGGGGTGGAAATTGCAATGGTCAGAGAGAAAAGGAACAAAATGCTTGGAATCCAGAGCTGTCCTTGTTATGTTCCATAGTATGATTTTTTTTTAATAGTTCACCAGCTGTTCTTAAAGCTGATAAATACCACATTCCCTTTTTCAAGGTATGTCTGGTGTCCATGGGGGAGAAATATCAACTGACAGTCATTGTCACCATGTGCCGCGCTAGATAATTAAGCAAACTGTGTGTCAGGGGGGAAAAGTGAGTTAGTAGTATTGCAGTCGGAATCATTATTAAAAAAGGAAAAAATAAAATATACAGGCTATAAGGATGATTTAAAGGAGAGGAGGAAAGACGTTCTAGGGAGTGAAGTACACAGCTATGAATTGGAAAATCTGGATTGCGTTCCTAGTGCCATCACAGCCTTCTTGTTTGAACTCGGGCAAATTTCTATAGGCCTTAAAAAGCATCACTAAATTTGAGAGCCCTTAGTAGGCTGCTCAACTTAAGGCACCCAGTGTGGTATTTAGGAATGTTTAAAATCCTATTTCAAACAGGCAGACAAACTAGTTTTGAGCATGGTTGCAGTGTTGGTCCTAAGTAAGATAAAATTTCTAAGGATGAAGGCATGCAAGATTTTGAGCTTATATGGAATATTTTCAGGTAGTCCGTTTCAACATTCTCTCATCAATATAGAAAGTAAATGGGCAAATACAGGGCTCAGGGCTGGCCCCAGGTATCTGCCACATGTGTGGCTGCACATGGCCCTTCCGCTAGCTGGGACTGCACACTTGCCTGGCTGGGAGGCAGACTGCAGCCAGCTTCTCCCCCAGTAAGTTCTTCTCCCTCTCCTCCCTGGCTCCGGCCCCATCCCTCACCTGCCTCTGCTTGCTAGTTGTGCTGCTGCAGCAGCAGCGGGACTGGGAGATAAAGCTGTTTGTTTACAAACAACTCCTCCCATATGAGTGATCAGAAGGTTGTTGCCTTGTAAAGAAGGTTCTTCGAGATAGCTTCCGACATTCTCACAACTGGGTTGTGCATGCTCACCTAATTCAAATAATAGACCATGTGATGGTCTCGAGCTCCTCTAGTATAAAAAGCATTCTCCCCCTCAGAATGACAGTTCCTTACAACCCTTTCTAGGAATATAAGAAAATTCCATGCGGGGCTGGAAGGGTGGGTGTTGTGAGAATGTTAGAAGCCATCTCAAAGAACCTTGTTTACAAGGTATCAACCTTCTGTTCTTCTTCAAGTGGCTCCTCACAGGCCACTTGAAGAAGAACTCGAGGCTCCATGGTTGGAGGAGGACTCACAAGGAGACCAGATCTGGTAGCCTCCAGACCAGTGTTCCTGAGGCCCCAGGATGGGACTATTACTACAGGCCCTTCTCTCTGCCTATGACTCTCTGAACCTTGCTTCTTGGACCCAGAGACCCTGGACTCAGTCACCATACATGATGTGTGTGATGTATTCATATTGACAGACACAGTAGGAATTGGATCTCTAATGCTAAAACATACATCTGTGTAGCTTGAGCTCAAGAATATGCTTCCTGCCAGACACACAGCTATTTATGCTTGCAGCCCCCCCACCCTTAATAGTTGAAAAAGGGTTGGTGCATCATCACCTGTTTTTCAGAGGAAAACTGTGGCATAACATGGTCAAGTCACATGCCTCATACAACCCAATATTTTCTGTTAACCGAACCATTAGCTGAACCCAGATCTCCCGAGCGGTAGTTCACTTCCTTAGCCACAAAGATGACTTTGAAATGGAGTGCAGCACTGAATGGAGTACTTGTTCTTCTGATTGCCTTATTTGCATTAACAGATGGTAGTTAGAAGCTCAGTCACCCTGATTTCCATCTGCAAAATGATTGCAAGATGCAGAAAAAATGTTCCTGTGGACTTTTTCAGGTGAAACTTTCACAGGCAAAGGAAAGGAAGCCTTTTAAATTTTTTTTGGTAAATGTGATCCTTTAAGGTGGAAATCATAGATTTCTAGCCTGTACAATCCAACTGTCCCACTAAATTGTGCACATTTAAACCATGATTCGGTGTGTTTTACGTTAGGTAGAACTAATGTTGTAATGGTAGAAATCCTGGGATTACTGGGATGACTGCAGCTCCTAGTGGCAAACAAAGTTCAAGATTATTTCATAGAACACCATTTATGTGCTTTATAACATTTATTTATTTAAAATTCTTATACCCCGCCCTCTCCAACCACAGATGGCTCGGGGCGGCTTACAACAAATAAAAACTTTTTTTACAACAACAGTTGTACAACAAATAAAAAAAGACATTTAAATTAACAACTTACAGATATATCCAGGTAGGATTTCTAGATCTGAAACAAGTAACTGATTTGCTATCTGTGGGTAATACTCACATTTTTGAGTACCCCATTGGGTAGTCAGTAGGCTACCAGTTACCTATCCTGTACCTGACTACCCCCAAAATTGGTAATTTCTAGTAGCGATTTTTATTTTTCAATTTTCTGATTACTAATGAGTATGTCGAGATCGAAGAATTAGGATGGATAACAGGACTGGAAGTTGACATTCTGGAACTGGAAGTTGACGTTACAGGATAGAAAACAAAAAGAAAATTGGTATGGAAGTTGAAAAACTGGTACTGGAAGTCAACATTCCAAGACATCAGCTACTCAAAACATGTACCAACTCCAGTGTTGTTGGGTCGATCCAGGTACTGGAAATTCACAGAGTATTCTTGTTTTTGTAGGTACTCGTTTCAGATATAATTTGTATGAATACAGATTATGTGGATGCAACTGAAGCTGAAAAGTTATACTGGTTGGATATATGAATTCTGATGTTAGATTTTTTTGAAAGCTGAAGAAATACTTTCTTGGAAAATCCATTCATACTATGGGTGTGTGTGAACTGAAGATCAGTGCAAATGTGTTCAGATTAGGAGCAGACATGAACTGTATCATTTCACCAGGGCTACGCTGTCCTCAGTTTCTTGTAAAAAATGTAATGTATTTGCCAAGGATTGCTTGTTGACAGATATTTATCTTTTCAAGTGTTTGAATCAGTGGATTAATTGAGGTGCTTTGTGCAAATGTCAGTTACTGATTTTTCTGATGGATCTAGATATGCATTGCTTGTGTTACAAGAGAGGTAAGATATTGCTTATCATCTGTCTTCTGTATCTGTTACTTGAAAAAATGTAAGAGCCAGATCTTGTGAAAGAGCCATGTTTTCTGCCCCCAGAGGGGCTTGACAAGATGGGAATGAATACACTCTCTATTTACAATCTCTCTCTCATTTCTTCATCCTGTTATCTATATAGGCCCATCAGTATAAAACCTATACTGGAACCCTTCTTATGTCAGTTCTTATGGCATTATTGTTGCCACATTAATGAAGGAAGGCAAGAATGAAGATTATTGGTTCAGAATCGGATACACCTCGGTGTTTATTGACTAATCAATCAGTTGGGGGTTATAATCCCAAAATAATATAAACAAAAAACAAACCACAGACCCAGTGTAAGTATCCATGAAAACCAAAGGCCCTAAGGGTAATTGGACAGGGTTGCCCAACTTTAGGCTCAATTCTTTCTTGGGCCACCCCCCAAGGACACGGTTCCAACACTGCTTGTGGGCTGCCTGAGTTTTGCAGGCTATGCTGCTCTGCTCCCTTCTTTGGGAGAACCTAGCTATGGGCTGCACCAGCTACTCCCCCTCATACCTGCCCTTTCCCCACATTTCTTAAGGAGATGCCTCAATTGTTTTGCTTCTGGCTCTGTTCGCTTCTATTAAACTATCCCATTTTGCACTGATCTACTACCTAGAGTTGTGACAAACCTGCTAACTATCTGCAGCAAACCAAATAATATATTATTGGTTGTTCAAAACCGCAAACTGGAAAGGCGTTGTGGGGACAGCAACACCCTCTTCCTCTGCACTTTTGGCCAATTAGAATAATAAGAACATAAGTAGTGCCAGACTGGGTCAGACCAATGGTCCATCAATCCCAGCATCCTGTCTACGACAGTGGCCAATCTCTGTCTCTTGGGAGAAGTACCCACAGCTCACAATGGGCAATCCTTTCCCTGTTGTTCCAGTCCCCAACAGTAAGAGGTAACCAAAACCTACTTGGCTAATTAATAAATAAATAAATAGCCATTAATGGACCTATCCTCCAAGAACTTATCCAACCACTTTTTAAAATTAGCTACACTACCGACCATGACCACTTTCTCTGGCAGTAAGTTCCACAAGTCAATTGCGTGCTGAGTGGGGAAAAAAAGACGTTATCTTACTTGTTTTAAATTTGCTTCCAGTTAACTTCATGGAGTGTCCCCTTGTTCTAGTACTTTTACAGAGGGTAAATAACCGCTTCCTATTTACATGTTCCACACCACTCATGATTTTATAAACTTCTATCATATCCCCTCTCGGTAATCTCTTCTCCAAGCTGAAGATTTCAATGTATTGTCCTCAACGATTCCAAGATCTCTTTCCTGAGTGGTAACTCCTAATTTAGTGGTAACTCTGACTTAGGAGTTAACTCTTAAGTCAGAGGGGGGAAATTCTTTCCCTAGTCTCCAAAAGAGGTTTGACATCTAGCACCCAACACAGTGCCAGTCCAAGAGAATGGGCATTTGTGCTTTACTAGTTGACCTTTGACATTGACTATTTCATAAAGGCTTCTTTAGAGAAAAACAATACTTCAGTAGTTGTGTAAAAATGTTTCCGGCAATAGTTTGTTCCTGCATTAGCGGAACACTAATCTCTATGGGTAAATGTCCTATAACCACACATTTGGGTCATCTTAGCTCTTAAAATGGTGATATGGGCATATTCTGGGGACAATTTAGTGAAAGAAAGGCATCTCCTCCTAAGCGCAGTTACTAGGTTGCTATCTCACAGCAGTGTTGGTTTAAAAATGGTTTCTAACAAGAGGGAAGGGAGAGAGTTTAACAAACTCATGTTTGGAAAACAAAACAAAACTACAATTGCACTACTGCATGGAGCAATGCCATAAGCATGATCCTGAATGTATTTGGACTTTGTACTGACATGTATCTCATTGAAGTGAATGGAACTTGCAGTGGCACAAAGGACTATGTCACTTAGCTATCTGTTAAACTTGGATGTCCATGGATTTAGCAGAATGCTGGAAGCCATCTCTGCTGTGTGGAGGACATAGGGTTGTGCGAACACTGGGGGGGTTCGGTGTTCGACTTGTTCGGCCAGAATAGGTTGGGGAGGGGGGTGAACCCGTTTGCGCGGTGTGGGTGTGTGGTTTTCCCTCCCCCCTCCAGGCTGCACGGGGGGAAGGGGTGCTGGGGAGCACCGCCTCCCCCCACCCTGTCCAGGCTCGTAAATTTATTTATTTTTTAACCCACCAGACCCCAGGGATCACTCTACCTGCCACCGCCACTGCCAGACCCGGAGCATGACCTACCTGGTGGTGACAGGGCTCTGGCCCTGGGTCTGGTGGCAGTGGCAGCGGTGGGTCTGACAGTGGCGGCGCTCCGGGGTGCTTCAAGCCACTACTAGGCCTTCCGGTTTGACCCGGAAGGCCTACTAGTGGCCTGAAGTGCTCCGGAGCGCTGCCACCAGACTGGCCACTGCCGGATCTGGGGCCAGAGCCCTGGCACCACCAGGTAGGGTGATCCCTGGGGTGGGGGTGGGGGGGTAAAAAAAAAAAAAAAATTACGAGGCTTGGCAGGGTGGGGGGAGAGGTGCTCCCCGGTGCCCCTTCCACCCGTGCAGCCTGGAAGGAGGAGGGGAGAGGGAAAACCAGGTTCCTCCCTGCCCCCACTCGAATGGGTTCGGAACCCAAACTTTGTTCAGCCAGTTCGGGCAGGGGGTGGTTTGGACTCGTGGTGTTCGCGAACGGGCCGAACACCCTGAGTTTGGGCCGAACCCTGAACTTACGTACCGTGTTTACACATCCCTAGGAGGGCAGTTTCTGTCATGTATGTACGTACACTGAACCACATGGTAACCCAAAGGTGACTCAGGGTAGGAGGACCATGGAAAGTATCTTTTATGAAGAGACTAAAGAACATTCCTTTATGTGTGTGTGTGTGTGTGTGTGTGTGTGTGTGTGACCACATTCTCACACAAAAGAGGGTGTGTGTGTGTGTGTGTGTGATGAGCTCCCCGTTACCTTCCCCTGCAACATGACCTGGCAAAACTCCCCCCATATGTACAGCAGAGGCCAGTTCCTTTGACAGGACAACTATCTCTAGACAGCAGCATAGCTAGGTTAGAAAGGGCCCTGGTGAAGAAGATGAAATCCCTCTTCTCCCCACATGAGAGACTGCAGATGTATCAGGGAATGTGAGCCACAATGCAGCTACCCCACCTGTCTCTATTAAAGCTATACCCTTCTTTTTGGTGCATTGCATTATGTTAGTATATCTGACTTGCCTATACCCATTCATGAAACTGTTTAGTGCACTAATAGAGCAAATATTGCTTCCAATTTTATTTATTTATTTATTTTGCTGGGGTGTGTGTGTGTATTATGCAAGCCCAGTAAATATTTGAAATTTAAATACAATAAATAAATAAGAATACCCAGAGGCAGTAGCATACATGAAATACTGAAAATAAATCAAAGCTATTTTTTTTCCACTGTAGAAGTTCAAAATTGTCTGAACGCAATACATTCTATTATGCTCTTTTCTTTCATTCTTATAAATTATATTTATTCAATACCTATGGAAATAAAAGCCACCATAAATCATGGCATTTTTTAATGTTAATATCATGGAAACTATACTGTAGATGCCATATACCATTGATACAGTACATCAATAATCATGGATCTGCAAATACTCAACTTAATACTCTACCACCTATAACTTAATACTCTACCACCTATATTTTTGAGCATCTCAAAAACCTTTCTTGAAAAGTTTGTGCCTATTGCAGGTGTGGAAAAAAGTTCCCACCCACAGGACCATGTACCAAAATCTTCACATGGCTTGGAGCCACAGGACACACATGTGCCCCTTTGAAGCATCTCCCACGTGGAACTTCTTCTGCTTTGTAATTGGCTGGTGGAGCCAATGCTCTGTCATCCTGGCTGCTGAGATTCTGAGGAGCAGTTGGGATTCAGCTGCTAAGACTCGGGTATAATGAACTAAGATATAGGACCATTAAGGTTTTCTAAGGCTCAGGGCGAGTCTTGCCCAGGAGTTGCACTTGGACTTCCCAAGAGCTGCATGAAGTTCCTGAGTCAGTTTGCCCAATCCTGCTCTATTGGCTCACCTCATTTACAAAACGTGATCAACCTGGGCCAGAGCCCACGGGTCAGGTGTTTGTGCGTGAATAACACTTGTTGTATGAGTAAACTCATTTTTTTTAGAATTTGACTTGCTCTCGGGGGTAATGCACAGTTAGTGTACATTACTAAAGAACTACTACATGCAAAATTATGAAATACTCTAATTACAAATTATCCTGAAAATGTTTTCATTTTTTTTTCTTGTGATGTAAGATGGATTTAATCAATCACACAGTCTTGGGCTGTATTAAATTTCTTTGTGGTTTTCCAGAAGCACTACTGGAGGTGGGAGTGGTGCCATTCTGTCCCCCCTCTTGTTTAACATCTATATGCAGCCGTTAGGGGAGATCGAGAGGGGGTTTCAGGGCATGCAGTGTCATCAGTATGCTGATGACACTCAGCTCTACCTCTCTTTTTCCATCGACCCAGGCCAGGCAGTCTCCTTATTTTCCCAGTGCGTGTCAACTGTGGGGGCTTGGATGAGGTCGAGCCATCTGCAACTGAATCCTGACAAGATGGAGGTGATGTTGGTGGGCGAGGGCTTGGGGGTGGTTGAATCTCCTCTTGTTGGTGGGGTTCGCCCCCCCCCCATGGTATCTCAAGTGTGGAGTCTGGGTGTGCTCCTTGATTTGCGACTCAGCTTGGAATCTCAGGTTGTGGCCATAGCGGGGAGTGCATTTCGGCAGTTACATCTTGTCCGGCGGTTTCGGCCATATCTCTCAGACTCCAACCTCGCCACTGTCATCCATGCTTTCATCACCTCGAGGCTGGATTACTGCAACGTGCTCTACATGGGGCTGCCCGAGAAGCTGGTCCGGAGGCTGCAGCTGGTGCAGAATGTCGCAGCCCATCTCCTGAGGGGTCAGGTTGCAGGGAGCACATGACACCAGTGCTCCAGGCTCTGCACTGGCTGCATATAAAGCACCGGGCCAGGCTTAAGGTGCTGGTTTTAACCTTTAAAGCCCTTCACGGCCTAGGCCCTGCTTATCTGCAGAACCGCCTCACTCCCCATGTGCCTGTGCGACCCTTGAGATCATCTGTGGGAGCCTTTTTGGAGGTTCCCCGGATGAGGTGGGTGGCCACCGATGTTAGATCTTTTTCGGTGGCCGCCCCTGTGCTGTGGAATTCACTCCCAGAGGAGGCTCGGCTGGCTCCCACTCTCCTGCTATTTCGGAGTATATGTAAGGCCTGGTTGTTCCATCAGGTTTTTGGCGAAGGGTAGGGGTGGGGATTTTCCCCACGTATTGTATTTTTTTATTGTTTAAATTTTTTTATACTGTTTTAATTAATGTTGTTCGCCGCCCCGGACTGCCCTGTGGGCAGGAAGGGCAGGATATAAATTTTAAATAAATAAATAAAAATAAATAAATGTACTGGAGTCATGCTATCAAGAAATGGGGGGGGAGGGGGCAGTATCACAACCCCTGCTCTGTGGTTTGTATTGCTAATGCAGGAGGTAATGGGAGTGCCCTCACGGTGGCTCTGAGTCGCAATCTCAACTAGGGCTGAAGTGGCAACTCTTTTTTCTGCTTGATATTTCATTCCACTATTTTGAAATTGCCCACAACTTTCTGCAGCTTTTCCACCGGCATTCCACTAATTCAGAAACTGTCTGAACAATCTCGGAAACTGTTGGAACAAATATTGTTCTGCTACTTTGCAGTGTCGGTGGAAATTGTGGAGAATTGAAACTGTCGGAACAAACATTGTTCTGCTATTTTCACAGCCAGTGGAGGTAGCGGAATGAAAGTAGCGGAATGGCGGAAGTAGCAGAATGAAAGTAGCAGAATGAATGTCTCTATTGCACTGATCCGCTCATTGCGGAAGAGCTTTTTCCATCAGAAAAAGCTATTGCTGCAGCTTACCATTTCCCTAGGCTGGATTCAGATGTACGTTTAAATCGCACAGCTGCGTCGGCGGCATTGTGCGGTTTGAAAAGCTGCTCGGAGTAACTTTTCAAACTACACTCCAAACATTCGGGCTAAGTGGAAATGTGCGCGCTCACCGCATTCACACCAACCCGGAAGTGCGGGGTTCTTTAAATCGCATGATGCCACCAACGCAGCTGTGTGATTTAAACACACATCTGAATGAGCCCTTAGTCTCAACCCCATTACCCAGGCTGATGCCTTTTAGTATAAATCCCTTGAAAACCTTATTACATATTTTGAAACTTAATGGTTTCATTGATATTAAGTGAATTAGGACATTGGACATTATACAGTATGAAATTATTGTTATTTACTATAGTCACTAATTATAGGTCCATGAAGTTTTCCAGAGCTCCCCTTAATGTCCCCATGTGTCATCCATAAAGCACTTCTGACCTATTATTTGTTTTCCCTCTTTGACCTATTGCCTCCATTAGGAAGTAACAATGAAAGAACTGATGCTACAGCAAATAACCCATGCCTTCAGCCGCACACTTCCCCATGAACATCTAGTTTAAAACAAAATAAGTGTTCATTTTTCTGTAGAGACAGCTAATACACCTCTGTCTCTTGATGCTATCATGCTGCTACGCTGGGAGGAAAAGCCTAGCATTATGACAGTTGTGAGCTGATGAACCGCACAGACAAATCGTTTTATCAGCTTCAGGACTCCCGGCCTCTTCACTGCTTTAAACAAGAAGACTGGGCAAATTGTCTAAACTTTATTGTAGAGACTCCGAACTGTAATATCTTGCAGTTGGTCTCTGGGTAGGATGAAACTATGGGCCATTTTGCAGGTCAGAAAATAAAAACAATCTCTTCTCTTCCAGAATAAGTATGAACACACATCTTGGGAAATGTTTTCTTGATCCTCCTATTATCTCAAAGTGGAGGCTCGGTGGAGGGAAGTCAGGTTTTACATTATGTTTGTAAGGTAGTGGTTTGACTTTCAGGGTAAACACAGGCAATGCTGTACTTGAGGCTGTCTTTGATGAGTGTTTGGAAGCTGCCCCTGGGGTAAAATGTAGCAGCCATCTTTCTAATGTGAGTGGGTCACCAAAAGCACATTACAACAGTACTTCTGTTGTATAGCTAGAATGTGCACAATGCTAGAATATGCACTAGTTTTCCAGGAACAATTCAAGGTGTTGATATATTGGGTACTTTCAGACATGACGCTAACCACCCTTGGTGGTTATTTATGCATGTTGCAGGGCTGCATAGGGCACCAATACAGCCCTGCAACATGCATAAATAACCACCAAGGGTGGTTAAAGGGTGGTTAGCGTCATGTCTGAAAGTACCCTTACTTATGAAGCCTTGAATGGCTTGGGTCCTACTTATTTTTAGAGACCGCTAATACATCTCTGCCTAGACCACCTGGATTAATTCCCTACCATTCCCACAGGATTGTACATTAACTCCTTGTATCCCTATTACAATGTCCTTAATCAAAAGGATGGTCCTCTTCTTCTTTTTGGTTCTGACCATTATATCGTCTTTTGAGTCTGCCTCCATCTATCACAAACTATTGTAAAGCTTAATTAATTAAACTTTGAGATCTTCATATGAAAGGAATTTTCTTATTAATGTTCCTAATAGCAGTACTATATTCAGCCACACAAACAGGTAAGGTTTCATAGCCAACCTGTGGCCAGATTGCAATGATGCAACAGAACAATTATACATTTAAACGTATCAATTAAAATGTGGTGTTAGCATATACTGTGAATACCCAAAAAGTGGCAGTAAGTATCAGCAAAGGGAGCAGATTCAATTATACAAAACTGCCTCCTGCCTCAATTTTGCAGCTAATATGCCAAATTGTGCTATTGATTTCATCCTGTCTTCTGAAGTTACTGCCAATAGTAGTCTAATCTTATAAGCTAGAGGCATAGAAACTTTACTACCATAGAGCGGTTCTACCCAGAGATGCCTTATGTTTGTATACAAAGGACATCTGAACATGATATGGGGTAGGTCTTCGACCTCTTGAAGGGAACATAGACAAATAAAGTCATCATAAGGTCGATTCGAGTATCGAATGCCTTCTTCATATGAAAGGCATTTTCTTATTAATGTTCCTACTAGCAGTACTATATTCAGCCATTGAATTTAAGATTCTGATATCTTTAGATTTAAGTCTCAGACATTTTTACGGCTAGACACTCAGTGTGAAAAGAAATGGCATGAAAGCCACCCAAAAATGGGTATGCACCTGGCCATTTAAAAGGCTTCCCCTATTTTTACCTACCTCCGTTTATGGTTCAGTGACCACACACACTGTCCTGCCATGGAAGGTGAGGAATGCCATGTGGACTAATGCACGCCAATAGGTTGGCATGCAGGTTGATGTTCAGAACTGACTGGCCACGTTAAAGATGGTGCCCGCAACATGCTGATGCTGCCAGCAGCATCTTGGGAAGGGCTGAGCATGCTCAGAAGGGGCCAGACCCTGCTGAGCATGCCCAAGTTTTTGTTTTTTATTTATTTATTTATTTATACAGTTACTTTTATCCCTCCCCCTCCTGCCTCTGTTAGCTTGGAGCGGCTCACAATAAAAAACAATGTTTCAATAAATAACAAAAATTAAGATACAAGATAAAAATAGATGACAGTATAAAAACCAGACTAGTTAAGGGTCCATAAAACATAAAGAGACCCTCTCCCTAAAGCCCCACCCACTACCTGTCTCCCCTGCCAAAAGCCTGGTGAAACAGCCAGGTCTTACAACCGCATCTGAAGGATGGGAGATCTGGGCATAAATAGGCCTCAACTGGCAGGGAGTTCCACAGCCACAGTGCCACCACTGAGAATGTCCTCTCAAACGTGGCCCCCCACTGCACACGGGGGACTTCAAGAAGGGCATCTCCAGACGACCGCAGGGGTCGATCCAGAACCCAGGGAATGAGGCAGTCCCACAAATAGACTGGACCCAGGCCATTTAGGGCTTTATAGGTAACAATTAACACCTTACCTTTATATGCTCACGGCGACCTGTCCCCATGAGGAGGTGGGTCGCCACGTTCTGCACCAACTGCAGTCTCCAGACTGTTACCAAGGGTATATCGTGTTACAGTAGTCAAGTCTTGAAGTGATGAAGGTATGGACAATGGTGGCCAGGTCAGAGCCCGAAATATACGGCCGAAGTTGCCGTACCAGATATAACAGGCAAAAGGTGCTCCTTGCCACAGCCACCACCTGGACATCCAGCTGGAGCTGCAAGTCTAGGAGAACTCCTAGACTACGAACCTGAGGAACCAGGGAGGAGCATATCAATGATGGGGACCCCCGCCTCCCCAGCCTTCATCACCAGCATCACCTCCGTCTTGTCAAGATTCAGTTTCAGATGGCTCATCCTCATCCAGTCCGCCACAGCTGCCAGACACAGGGTAAGCAACAAGACTACCAGGGCTAGATCAGTTGAAAATAAGAGGTAGTTGGATGCCATCAGTATCTTGATGACCCCAAACCCTCTCACAACCTCACCCAGCATCTGCATCTACACATTAAACAGGAGAGAGGACAGAATAGAACCTTGCGGAATCCCACACATGCGATCCCGGAGGAACAAAGAACAAACCCCCAGGACCACATGCTGAGTCTCCTGGGCAGGAAAGAACAGAAACACTCAAGAATGCGGGACCGTACTGGGTTGAGCGGAATCAAACAAGTCACCAACGTTACGTGATCAACTTTTGAAAACTTACCAGCCTGGGAAGAGGCCATGCTTCATGGAACACACTCTGGAGTGTATGTACCCCATTCTAGGCCTCCGCCCTGCTTAAGTACCCCACTCCTTAAGTCCTTGCCCCCCTCCGAATTCTGAGTATTCTCCAAAGATCAGAGGACTGGCCCGAACGCTACGTTTGGGCCACAATGAACCCTTTGGAGAATATATGTCTCCAAATATTCTGAGTAGCTTGAGCTATTCCTTGATTGTCTACACTTTGTTTCCTACAGATCACACATTCTGACTTGCTACCAATCCTATTATTCTCAATTTTGTTTTGTTTTGTTTTTTTCTGTTTCTTTTTTTTATAGAAAAGTAATTGAACACATCGGCTGAACATATACAAGGTGATTTTGTAAAGTGTGAATGGGGTAACACAGGTTTCTCATTTACTGCTGGCATTTCTTTCACATTCCAGTCCATAAAGTGACTTTTGATATTTGAAGGGTTCTAGAGAACTCTTTTTGTCACATTGTTTCCACTATGCAAGCTGCACGATGTTGTCAGCATGCGCACTCCCCGGACCGGGGGCCCTGGCACAGCGGACCCGCTGATCCGGAGACAGGCCCGCCTCGGAGGCTCAGCAGAGGGATCAGGTGCGGCTCTGAGAAGATGAGGGGGTGGGGTCACGCCGCAAGGGAGAGCACTTCTGGCCACGCCCCCTGAATCCCCAGAACGGCGTCAGCTGTGGCGGCGGGGCAGATGGACCCCTCCCTGAGCACGCCCGGCGTCTTGGGAAGCAGGGCTATAAAGGGTACCGGCGGGGCTTGACTCCCCCGCCGATAATCATTCTTGAGAAACTGGCCCCCTTGCCTTGGAGATTCATTGTCTGTCGTAGAGTTTAGGTGGAGTGAGTGGTCCTGGTGTTTCCCCTCCTGTTGATTGAGCTGCGTGAGAGTGAGTAGAGGAGTGTCCTGTATTTAAGTGTGTCCTGTATAAACGGTGAGTGGTTTCATACGGTGTGGGGTACCTGCTTCCCTGATTCCTGTCAACCTCCAGTTTCCCTCCCCCAGTTTTCCTGGCACATCCCTTCGAGTGAGAAAGCCCGTTGCCCCACTCTCCTATCTCCCTGCTCCTATTTCCCGTTTCCCTTTTCCCCTCCCCTGGGGACCTTCCCCCCCATCCCCTCATTCCTTTCACAGAAGCTGCACGGTGTCCTGGACCCTGTGTACTTCCCCGAGTGGGTGGTCTCCATTTGTGTTTGTAAGTCTTGTCTCTCTGAGGCATACATCTACCGTTCGCCTTGTCCCTATGATGAAAAGGGTTGCCTTCTAGTATTGAGGGAAAGCCCACCTTCCACCCTGAGGGACCCTAGCCTTACTGAGCTAGGTATTGGCGTTAAGCGTAGTTGCCTCTGGTTGTCTTTGTGGTGTTTTATCTGTGTACCGAGAGAGTGTGGAGCCCCCCTTCTCCCCTACCTCCTTCCTTCTCCATCCCATACCCCCATGACAGATGTAAATAATGGGGCCCCCAAAATCCCTAGTGTAAATTGGCAAAGACTGTGTGTATTTACATGAGGGATTCATGTAGCTCAGTGATTGTAATAAAAGTGTGATAAAGTCTGTTGGCGAATTCATACTACAAACAATTCATGGTAGATACTTAATATCTGTTTCAATAAAACTGAGGGCATGATTTGAAATTTGATTTTAATATGCTGTAAAGGAATTATGAAGTAAGTAGAGAATGCATTCCTTTATTTAATTCAATTAAGTATATTGTCACAAAAGTTTCAGAGGAGTGCTCATTTAATTAGGGAATAGAAAGCTTCTTTAGTTCTATTGTAAAGGAACCAATTTGATAATTGTGTATTCTTTCTTAAAACAAACAAACCAAAAAACAAAAACAACCCACAGCCCCTCCAAAAACACCAGACTGCCTCTATACTAGCTGGTGAAATATTCCATGTCCTATTTTGTATGGGATTAGTTTTCTCCTGTTATTTATTCTATTAATGTTTCAAGCACCTGTGGGAAATGTGGGTTCTTCAAGTAGCAGCTGTGTTAATCAAACAACTTGGTATGTTTCGACACTGTCAAAGTTTATGTCATTGCATTAGAGGGCATAGCAGATGTAATTGGAGACTTGTAATGTACTGCTGATTGGATTAAGTTGTCCATTTTCTGTCGGCAGCTTGAACACTTATTTTAGATAAATTAAGAAGATTAAATCTGAAGAGTGACCTTTGACTATTATTCCACCCGAAAAAGATCTGAAGTCTTTCACATAAGCCCAGTGTTCGTGTAAGGAAATTGTGCTTTGTATAAAAGTAGACCAATAGTACGAATTTCATTCTGATATGTTAAATCTAGTCTCATTCAGTAGCAGCTTTTCAATTCTATTGAGTCCTGTGTTCTCTCATCACATACCCAGCAGGCCTGCCATGTCCTGTTGGCAAAAAGCAGTTGGAGTGTATAATATCTTGCAGTGTTGCAACATGCTATCTTTGAAAATTGCTAATACTTCGTTATAGTGATAGAGTAATTCTTTTCAATTGTAAGACTGTGTTTGCAGTCAATACTGCCTTGTTAACAAAATGTTGAACTTTTGTCACTATTCAGCATTTTTGTCATTTTTCATTACTTTCCAATGTTTTTAGTCGCTTTTTGAAACTTTTACGGCAGTCTTACAGCACTTTTATGACATTTTAATGGCAATTTTCAGAACTTCCCTGTCACTTAGCTGGTACTTTTGCATCTCCACGGCCTTCAGGGGTGTTTGCAGGGTGCACATGGGTCTTTGGATCGGCCCCATAGACAACTCACAACAAATAATGATAAATGACAAAAATAGCAGATAATCTGGTAAGTTTCCACTTTGTGTAAATGAAGGTGAATGGCGTATTTCTGATGGAAACAGCATTTGTCACAATTTGTCATTTCAAGTCTAGTTTTAACTACCTTTACCTTTGTGCCACCCGCAAATTTTATCACCTCACTTTATTTATTTATTATCCTGCCCTTTCCTAAAAAGGGTCAGGGAGGCTTACAAATAAAGTACAAACATAAGATATAAAACATGCATAAAAGCATATTAAAAAGTCCATAAAAATAGCAGAAAATGAAAACTCCCAACCTTCCCCCAAGCCCCCACCCAATACCATTTCCCCAAGCCCCACATCCAACCCTCCCTCACACCCCTGCCCAAAACTCACCCGCCAAACCCCCATCCCTGCCCACCAAATGGCTTTACAAATGAAAAGGTCTTGCACCACCTCTGGAAGACACCCAGGCTCAGTCTTAAATGAACTTCTGGGGGAAGGGAGTGGTTCCACAACATCAGGACAACAACTGAGAGTTCCTCCCTGCGAGCCCTCATCGTACAAACAAGACCAACAGATGGTACCAACAAGGAGGCCCTCCCTGCCAAATGTAGGGACTGCACTGGGGCATGAAAGGACAGCTGATCTTTCAGATACCTGAGGCCCAGACCATTTAGGGCTTTTAAAGGTCAAAAACAGCACCTTGAATTGTGCACGGAAAGCTATAGGGAACCAGCTCAGACTGCGGAGCACTGGTTTAATGTACTCCCGGTGCCCCACCCCTGAAAGGATGTGAGTCACCGGATTCTGCATCAGCTGCAGCTTCCGAACAGTCATCAAGGGCAACTCCAAGTAGAGCACATTGCAGTAATCTAGCCCTGAGGTGATGAAAGCAGTGCCAAGATCCAAATTGGAAAGAAAAGGCCACAGCCTTCTCACCAGATGGAGTTAGTGAAAAGCACTCCTGGCCACAGCTGCAACCTGACAATCCAGGTGCAGCAAGGGGTCCAGAATCACTCCAAGGCTGTGGACCTGATTGACCAGAGGGGGCCAGGCTCCATCAATAAGAAGAGTCCCAATTCCCTCCAGGCCACAAGGCTGGCCAACCATCATCGCCTCAGTCTTGTCTGGATTCAGCTTTACTCGGCTCACCCTCATCCAGTCCCCAACAGCAGCCAGACAACGGGTAAGCACTGAGACTGCAGGGCCTGGATCCAATGAAAAAATAGGTAGAACTGGCACTGCTTTTAAACGAGGGCATGCTGAAGCGCCTCCCAAACGCCGCATTAAAGGAAAGCCGCCGGAAGTGACGTTCTCCCCGTTGCCGGCTGTGGCGGCGGCTGGAGACACGGGGCTTTGCAGCGGCGCGTTCTTAAGAGTTCAATTATCTGGCTTAAGAACGCGCCGCTCCAAAGCCCCGTGTCTCCAGCCACCGCCGGCAACGGGGAGAACGTCACTTCCGGCGGCTTTCCTTTAATGTGGCGTTTGGGAGGCGCTTCAGCATGCCCTCGTTTAAAAGCAGCCTTGGTGTCATTAGCATACTCATGGCACTTCACCCCAAACCTCCAAATGGCCTTGCCCAGCAGCCTCATGTATGTAGGGGAGGTCCCAAAAGGATGATTAGCAGTTGCCCAGCACCACTCTCTGGGACCTCCCCAACAGGAAGGAGCGGAACCACTCAAGAACCATCCTGCACATCCTTGCCAGGTCCTGAATTTGTGTCATCAACACCTCATGGTCAGCTGTATCGAAGATCACTGAAAGATCTAACAGGATCAACAGTGTAGAATTACCCTTGCCAATCTCTAGTCGCAGGTCATCTACTAAGGCCACAAGTGTAGTCTTCATATCATACCAAGAATGAAAGCCCAACTGGAATGCATCCAGGAATATAATGCTGTTTACTTCTCGTTGCAAAATCGGACCATTTAGTCCTACTGTTCACTTCCTATCCTTTAATCAGTTACCAGTTCATGATAGGACACTGCCTAACTATTTCATTTCCACAAGAAATTCCCCATATTTAATTTCCGTAAGGGTCTCTCAAGAGGGACCTTATCAAATGCCTTCTGTAAATCCAAGTACACTGGCCCTTTTTAAACAGGTGGTGGGGATTGGTGGGTGGTGGGCGGAGCACCACTGCAGGGGTGATGGGGGGGTGCAGACAGGTGCACACCCATTTACACGCATGGAGCAACCTGCCTTTTTGTCATTTGCTCCATGCGTGGGTGATGAGTAGAGATGGATGGGTTGTGGGAACTTGTGCTGTGCACACACACTTTGCCCGCCACGGTGTTTACACGGGCAGTACCCATGCATGCAAATGCAATGGACCTTCATGTGCACATGTGGGTCTGTCTCATGTAAAAAGGGCCACTGTATCAACCGGCTCACCCTTATTCACACCCTCAAAAAATTCCAATAGATTAGTGAGGCACAACTTCTCTTTGCTAAATCCATGTTGACCCTTCCCCCATTATGGTGTGTTTAACAATATGCTTGGTAATTCTGTTCCTAACAACTGTTTCCAGGTTGCCGGGCACCAGCATCGGGCTCACCGGTCTGTAGTTTCCAGGATCACCCCTGGAGCCTTTTTAAAATATTGGTGTTACATTTGTTATTAACCTCCAATCCTCTGGTACAATGGCATATTTTAGCGATAGTTTACAAATTCTCAATAGTAGCTCTGAAATTTCATATCTGAGATCCTACAGAACTCTTGGGTGAATGCTGTCTGGTGGTCCTCGTGATAAGCTACTATTTAGTTCAGAGTTGGGCCACTTTGAAAGCTTGTACAAGCTCCGAGGGCCACACAGAAGTTGGGGCAGGGGTGCTTAATGGATGCACTCAAGGAATGAGGAGCCCAAAATCATGGATTTGTGCCATAGAACTGTCCCGTATAATTGTTTGCATGACCTTGTCTCAGCTCCCATCCCTTGAGCTCAGTCTTTCAGTGACTGGAGATAAGAACTGGATCCAAGGGCCAGGAAATTTGAAAAGAGCCACATAAAAACTTGATGTGGACTGCATTTGGTCCCCGGGTTAAGGTTCCCCACCCCTAATTTACTTTATCAATTTGATCTAGAACCTCTTCCATCATTGCATTGATATGTGACTGTTCTTGGCTTCTTCTGATGTACTTGAAAAAGTTTTAAATTATTACATTTTGCATATTTAGCAAGTCGCTCTTCAAATTCCCTTTTGGTGGGCCTTATTAATGTTTTGCATTTAATTTGGCAATGCATGTCATCTTGCTGATTTTCTTCATCAGGACTAGCATTCCATTTTTAAAAGGACAACTTTTGGGCTTGAATAGCCTTCTGCACCTCACCATTTAACCATGGATGCAGACATTTGGTCCTCTTGCTACCTTGGTTTGTTTGTTTTTGTTTTTGTTTTTGTTTTTGTTTTTGTTTTTAAACTCAGCTAAGTGAGGAAATCTTTGAGCCATTAGCCTTTATCTTTAAGAACTCCTGGAAGACAGCAGTGGTCCTCAAGGGCTGGGGAAGAGCAAATATATTTCTTATTTGAAGGGCATGATACAAAGTGGTACAAGTGAATTTGCAAGAGCCTTAACTCCTCTCTAAAACCGTCTATTAAAATAGACTGACTTTGGTATGGCCTGTAACATTCCCATGAGCAGCTTAAGAAGGTCATAAGCTCCCACCACCATGACAGTATAACAGTCTGAGTGGGATAGGTTAAAATGGAATATGGTTTGAACAAAGAATGAAATCTGAGGCACCTTCTTAAGAAGGTCCTTTTTACATGAGAGAGGCCCACTCATGCCCACTCAGATCCACTGCATCAGCATGAGTGGGTGCTGCCCGTGTGACCACCATGGCAGGTGGGTGCGTGTGCATGCATGTGAGCTCCCGCGGTACACCCATCTCCACCCCTAGCCCAACCATGGAGCAATTAGCCAGAACAGCGACGATCACTCCATGCATGGAGGTGGGTGTGCGCCTGTGTACTGCCATCCCTTCACCAGCGTGCCCACCCACCGCGACCCATTTAAAAAGGGCCTATGACCCATGACTTGACCTTAAACCCTGGAGGTTGTTTGGTGCAGCACTGCTATGCAGACTATCAGCTGTCCCTAGCAGGTGTCAAAACCAGAACTCCTCCCTCGGGACCCACCTTAAGGGATTCCAAATGTTGGTAAGGTTGGGAGCAGATGCTGGAGTAAAACCCCCACAGATTGGTAAATCACGGGTCCTAGGAAAGGGGAATGTTTTCTGTTTTGAGTTGTTCTTCCCTTCAGACTGAGGCAATGTTTAATAAAGAGTTATAGCCTTTTATACCCAACACTTGTGTCCGTTGCTTCTTTCTGTGATGCGGAAACAAGTAACTTCTATCTCTTCAAGCTGTTACTGTCTGTATGTTGTATAGCAGGGAGTTTACATAGCCAGACAAAGATCTCCTAGTATTCTATTAGCATGATGATATTATTAGTTTTCAAAGGCTAGAAAAGGAGTCTTAGTGAATGTGTGAGGGTATGTGTGTGTGATACGCATTCTCTTCCATTTAAGCTTCCATTTCTTCCCACTCAGGCTGTTTTTAAATGTGCACGGCGAACACGCTGCGTATAAATATCCTGCACGTGGAATTTAGACATGACATTTTGCACATTAAAGCCGGTTGTGTGTTCTTTTAAAGCCGCAAATTAAATACCTCGACGTCGAGGTATTTAATTAGCGCCTTTAAAAGAATGTGCAACTGACTTTAATGCGCAAAATATCACGTTTAAATTCCATGTGCGGGATATTTAAACGCAGTGTGATTTTATGCAGCGTGGTCATTGCCACGTTTAAAAGCGGCCTTAGTCTAGCCTAAGTCCTGCCTTCCTGCAATTGTATTCACTGGATACTTAGTTTGGAGCCGGGAAGAGTACATTCACTGTTTCTTTCAATTCTCTCATCATTGCTACTCTGTGGACCATAGAGTAACAGGTGCACAACAGGAATATAAACTACATTTTGTCAGTACTAGATGCCAAAATCAGTCCATTTGTGGTCTCGGTTGGCCTGCAGAGCAGAATTGCCAAAAATCATTTCCAGACTCAGGTCTTACATACAACACTTCATTGTGCTGCCTGCCAAGCTGCTGGCCCAGACAAGCCTTTATTACAGAGGCTGAGGAAAACTTTCTGTCAAATAAATGCATTACGATATTGGGTGACACAGCTCTTTTCAGCTTTGCAAATTACTTTCCTTGGTGAATTCAAGCCAAATATGTAATTGTGACCAATTTTTCCTAGCGTTGTCTTCTCCCCTGTCCCACAAAATTACCTCAGGTGAAGTCTTCTGGGCTAAATGGACATGACTGTGATTTCAATCTCAGAAGGAAGTGTGATCCTCTACGTCAAACCAATGCTGAATCTTTTGGAAACAACGACGTCGGTGGTATCCACAGCATATTTAATTTTGGCCATCACATTACTAGTTAAAACAGATTGGACTATTCTGACAAGCTGAGTTCTGCCACCTTGTTCTGCAGATGGAGTTTACTCTGTTGTTTATAATGAAATATGCTGGGAATTGTCTTATATTTCCATTAGACTGTAAGTTCCTTGTGACAGGAACAGTTTGTACAGAAAATGGCCATGGATTTTTGATGATAATTAATGGCAGTGGTTGAAAATCAGTTTGAAATCAGCTTCAATTTGACTAGGGAAAATGACTCTGAATAGCTATGTTTAGCTTAGTGCAGCAGATAACTTGGACTGCACCAGGGATGGGGAACCTCAGGTCCAGGGGTCAAATATGACCTGTGGGATAGTTTTAATTTAGCTCCTTTCCAGGTCCTGGATGTGGCCCCCGGATCCAGTTCTTACCCCCCAAGCACTGAAAGACTGAGCTTAGGGGAAAGGAGCAGAGATCAGGGCACGCACACAAAGATCGAGGACAGATCCATGATTTTTCCTAAGCTTATCCCTTAAGCGCTCCTGCCACAACTTCCATGTGGTCCTCGGAGCTTGTAGTAATTTTCAAAGTTGCCTGTGGGAGGAAAAAGGTATGTTATTGCTTCTTGGTACCTGTCGCAGGCAGATGTGAAAGACTTCTGGAATGGTTGAGCGTGTTAATCACTGTTTTTAAATGGGCGTGGAGCGGGGTGGGTTAATGTGTGCTGTGTGGTGAACCTATGCACATCTAGTGGGGGGGGGGGAATCAAATGGTCCAGGATGGATGTGCAATGGGTGTGTGACACTACCCATGCACTGTCCGCTCATCTCCCCCCCCCCCCCCCCCCCCGGATCCTGGATTTCCCCCCGATGCTCCATGCGGGGCATGAGCAGATGGTGCATGGGTCATAGGAGCGTACGTCCACCCATGCTGTCTTCAGATGGGTGCTTGGGTGGCTGGGAGATAAGTGGACTTGTGTGGGTGCAGACCATTTAAAAATGGCCATATATAGTATTGTAGGCTGTATTAAGGTGGAAAGGAATGCAGTGGGAATTCACCTCAATGGCCTGCCTCTCCTTTCCCAGGTGTTCAGTTGGTGAGCTATGCATATTCTGATGAAGGCTAAAGTTTTAATTAAATAACTTTTGTGTGCTTAATGTCTTAAAACTCAACTACAGTTATATCATGGGTGACTTATGCTCTGCTAATTCTGGTCTTTTTAAAAAAAATCCTACCAAAATGCCAATGCTTCCAAAATAGATCATTCTTGATTACAGATATTTTGGTGATTCTGTACAGTATTATAATAGGTAGATCAAGTTCTTTGGGTGGATTATATTCCTAAAGGATTTGAAGAGAGAATTTAAAAAAAATTAAAAATGTAAAGCAATTTTCAAAAATATTGTGGACATAAGCATTTTAGAAGCTAGTTTCAGTTTTATCGTTGGCTCAGAATGTGAAATCTTTCCTTCCATGTCTCTAGACTCCTACTTTCTAAGAGAGGTGCTGACATTAAGAACATAAGATTTGCCATACTGGATCAGACCAATGGTCCATCTAACCTTGCATCCTGTCTCTGACAGTGGCCAATCACAGTGGCTTGGGAGAAGCACCCAACAGGTCACTATGGGGAATCCATTCCCTGTTGTTTTCCCCGAGTTCCTGTCATGTTCCCTGAACCTGTCAGATCCATTAGCAGCTATTAGCTAATCTTCCAGAAACTTGTCCAAACCTCTTTTAAACTCTGCTATAATACTGGCCCTTACCACAGCCTCTGGCAGTAGATTCCACAATCCAATTATATACTGAGTAAAAAAATGTTTCATTTGTTTTAAACTTCCCACCCATGAGTTTCATGGAGTTCTAGTACTGGCTAAAAAGCTAGTTCTACTACTAGCTGAGAGGGTAAATAACTGCTCCTTGTTTTTTAGTTCCACACCACTCTTGATTGTATAGACCCCTATCATATCTCTTCTCAGTCGTCTCTTCTCCAAAATGAAGAGCCACAACCTACCAAGCCTCTCCTCATACGGGAGCCCTTCCATGCCCTTGATCATTTTTGTTGCCCTTCTCTGCACCTTTTCTAGTTCAGCTATGTCTTTTTTGAGATGGGGCGACCAGAACTGCACACAATATTCGAGGTGCGGTCGCACCATTGATTTGTATAGAGTCATTATGACATCCTCAGTTTTATTCTCTATCCCCTTCCGAATAATTCCTAACATTCTGTTTGCTTTTTTGACTGCTGCTGCGCACTGCGCTGTGGATTTCATTGTATTGTCCACAACCACCCCCAGATCCTTTTCCTGAGTGGTAACTCCTAGCTTAGTACCCAGCATTGTGTACGCATGGTTTGGATTATTTTTCCCTACGTGCATCACTTTGCACTTGTCCACATTAAATCTCATTTGCCATTTAGATGCCCAGGCACCCAGTGTCATAAGATCCCGTTGCAGTTCCTCACAGTCTGCTCATATTTTAACTACCTTGAATAACTTGGTGTCGTCTGCAATTTGATCACCTTACTCTTAACACCCTTTTCCAAATCATTAATAAATACATTAAACATCACTGGTCCCAATACAGATCCCTGAGGCACACCACTTTCTACATCTCTCTTGTGAAAACTGATCATTTAGTCCTACCCTTTGCTTTCTATCTTTTAACCAGTTTCTGATCCATAGTAAGACACACTCTCCTATGCCATGACTTTTTAATTTTCTCAAGAGTCTCTCATGAGGGACCTTATCAAATGCTTTCTGGAAATCCAGGTACACTATATCTGTTGGGTCTCCCTTAGCCACATGCTTATTTACACCCTCAAAGAATTCCAACAGATTAATGAGACATGACTTACCTTTACTAAATCCATGTTGACTCTTCCCCATTAAGTCATGTTTGTCAACATGCCCTGTAATTCTGTCCTTAATGATAGTTTCCACCATTTTGCCCAGCACAGATGTCAAACTTACTGGTCTGTAGTTTCCAGGATTGCCTCTGGATCCCTTTTTAAATATCAGGGTTACATTTGCCACCCTCCAGTCCTCGAGTGCAGTGGCAGATTCTAGTGACAGGTTACAAATTACTAACAGTAGGTCTGCGATTTCATATTTGAGTTCCTTCAGAACTCTGGGGTGAATGCCATTTGGCCCTGGTGACTTGTTATATTCAGTTTGTCAATTTGCCCTAGAACATCCTCCAATGTCACATTGATTTGTAACAGCTCTTCCAATTCCTCACCCACAAAGCAAGGATCCGGCATGGATACCTCCCCCAAATCCTCCACAGTGAAGACTGACACAAAGAACTCATTCAGCTTCTCTGCAATGTCCTTATCCTTCCTGAGCACCCCTTCTACTCCCTTGTCATCTAATGGCCCAACTGACTCCCTAGCAGGCTTCTTGCTTCTGATGTATTTGAAAACGTTTTTGTTGCTTGTTTTTGCCTCTTTAGTAAGCCTCCTTTCAAAATCTCTCTTGACTTGCCTTATTAACACTTTACATTTACGTTGCCAGTGTTTAATGCTCTTTCATATTATTTCCATTGGGACTAGCCTTCCATTTCTTAAAGGATGTCTTTTTGACTCTAATAACTTCCTTCACCTCCCCATTTAGCCATAGTGGAAGACTTTTGGTCTTCCTGCTTCCTTTTTAACTTGCGGGATGCATTTAATCTGGGCTTCCAGAAGGGTGCTTTTAAACAACCTCCACATCTCTTGCAAACTTGTAGCCCTTGCAACTGTGCTTTTTAGCTTCTTTTTAACTAGATTCCGTTTAATCACCATGGGGGAGAACTTGCCTCCAGCAGAGCCAATGGCAGAACTCCCATTGGGGACTGCTCCCATGCACTGCAGATCACCCACATGGAAACCGTACACACCTTCATTGCGGGTACATTGTGCTGCACGGAAACCGCACATGTGTGTACGTGCAGGATCTGCGGAACATGGGAGCGGCCCCATTGACCCTAATGGAAGTAGTATTTCATTAGGTCAACTCTACTTACCCACTGTATGCCTCTATTTTCCCATTTGAAAAATAGGCACTATTATTTGTATTTATTTAATTAATTCAATTTGTTAGCCGCCCCCTCATGCCTACGGCATCTCGGGACTGCGTATAAAACCCAATAATAACAATAAAATCAACAACAATAACCCAAACCCCAACAATTTAAAACATCACTAAAAAACCACATCCAATCCGCCATGGCCTCCAAACATAGGGAAAGTAACGAGACAGCAGGACCTGGGTCAGTTGAAAACGAGAGGTACAGATGAGTATCATCAACATATTGGTGACATCACACCCCAAACCCTCTCACGATCTCCCCCAGGGGGTTTGTATGGTGTAATTAATGTCTGCATGAATTTTAAGACCCAGAAGTGGTAGTTATTTTATTTAAAACAGGAGCTTTAGCCTAGTGGCTAAGATGTTAGACTGGGACCTTGGAGACCAGGGTTCTTCAAATCCTGTTGAACAATAATGATGTAGCTTACATTGTTGTTGTGTGGATGAACTTGATAGGGATTGCAAAGCACTTAACACTGGAAGTGTGATATAAATAATAATGTGACATATAAAATTATATTGCCTACAGTTAGATTTGAGTTAAAGCAGTAAATAGAACCATAAATAATTATCTATCCTGGTTAGCTCTAAAGATAAGCACCATCATGCAGAAATTAATTTGAATGAAATTTCTATATGTAAACAATGTTGTTTTTAAGTATTATCACTGGATGATCCTTTAGAATTCTATTCAGACATTTTTATTTATAATATAAAAATAGGTTTCTCCCCCCAATGGAGAGTTTTATTTTTTCTGATTAGGATCAGGATATAAAGACAAAAGAAAGTGGAAGATGGGGAGAGGGGGGCTGAGTTCTTTATGAAGTCAACACTCAATGTTAACAAGACTGAAAAATGCTGTATTGGTAGACTGGTAACGGATTTCAATTGAAAACCCCCTTCTGTTTACTGTTTTGTTTTTCTTCTTTCTGGCAGAGATTTGATACAGTTGTCTAGGAAAGAAGATACAGACATTGCAATGAAGCTTCTGGTTCAGTGGGCATCTTGTGGCCTTGAAGATGTTCAGCTAGTAAATTACTCTGTCCTGCTTGACCTGCCGATCTCTTCTCCAAACACTGTGATACTGAAAAGCAGTGGTGAATGCTTTTATCCTAGTGGGCAGTCGTGTAACAAAGAGACCAAAGAACTTCACAGCCAAGATCTCCTGTACTCCTATGCAGCGTACTCTGCCAAAGGAACTCTTGAGGTACTACAGCCATTTGTCTCTGCCATTTACAGCGAAAGAGAATTTGAAAGCTACAGTGTTGCTCTATTTCAAACTAATGCAAGTCATGGAATGATGGTGGGGTGCTTGAACTAGAGACCAGCAAACCAATTCGCCTCAGTTAAGATGTGACTTAGGCCTTACCCCACACATTGGAATGAATTATCTCCAAGATCCATGTGTCTTACCTTGTTATAAGAAAAGGCTTGAACATGTCTTTCAGTTGGTGGATTGGCATCTTTTGATATTAGATGAATGCAAAATGAGTCAAACAGCTTTCTCTAGAATTATGTCTTGCTAACGTTGAAACAGCCCTGCTGGCTATCATTTACAAGTAGTTGAGTTTCCCTGCAGTGAGACATAGGCCACTTTCAGACATGGACCTCTGCGCATATCTGGGCTGTGGGGGGAAATGCACAGCCCAAATATGCGCAGGGATCGGCCAGTCCGAAAGTCTCCTCCACGTGGCTTTGCTGGCAAAGCCGCATGGGATACAGAACTCTATTTCCTGCTCTGCATCCCGTGTGGCTTTGGCAGCAAAACCATGCCCGGGGGTGGGGGGTGGTGTGCTTTCAAGACTGGCCGATTCCCGCATATATTTAGGCTGCACATTCCACACACATTCCCAGCCCAAATATGTGCAGTAGGGGAGGCAAAACTGAAAGTGGCCATAGTCTGAGCATGTGATTATGAGCTAGAAATTCCTGTATTATTTGGGCTAACTACAAACTGTGTGAGTGCACTGGATGTATGTGTGTGAGGAGGGGAGAAGGAGACAAGAAACCTCCTGCAAAATCAGAGAACTTTTTTTCCATTGGCTGACATTTACAAATCAATTTAAGGTTCATGCTGGAATGTTTCTAAACATACTGTATGACTTTGGCATACCAAGACCATATACCACCAACATAAATGTCATGAAAAGATGGAAACCAGGATATACAATACCAAAAGCACAATCTCCTAGTGCATGGGCTGAAGGAAAGATTACTTTTGGTGTATCCGCTAGGGGTAAAACTCGTTCTAGCTGTTCCTGAAAATCTCATTGAGAACTGGGTTCTTGATGAGATTTTCAAGAATGAGTCAAGAATCACCCAGTTCTTGACCTGTTCTTGTGAGATTCTCAAGAGTCCCCAAACTGCACACTCCCCCTCCCCCCCCAGCAGCCATTTAGCGCATGTGCAGAGCATTTGGGGTTTTCAAGAATCTTGAAAGATTCTCAAAAACCTCAAACAATGTTCTATGAATGCTCAAAATGGCCACCAGGAATCCTCACGTGCACAGAATAGCCGTGGCGAGATTCTTGACAACCATAGTGAGATAGATCTTGCCAGGGTTGCAAGAATCTCACAAGAATGTTTTCCATTCTTGTTTCACCCCTATCAGCCTCTTTTTGCAATGAAACCAAGTTGAAAGCTTTATATAGATGTGGTTGACAGTGGTGGCCAAACTCAGGAATTTTTGGTACATCTACGCATCTAGAATTTGAACAAAATGAGAAATTAACGCTCTAACCTGTAGGTTATTGGTTAGTGGAAATAGTTCATCAGTAGGAGAACGATTCCATGCTGTAAAGCAGTGAATCAAATTTTCTTTAGATGTCCTTGGAGCTGAAATACCCACTAAAATCTGGTTCCTGAATGGATATTGCAGTATCTGGCTGGATACCAAATGGTATCCGGTTTGGTATCCGCCTGCTAGCCAGTTAACTGGATTACTGAATTACTATGTTCAGTGCTTATTTATATAAAAAAAGATTTTTAAGGGCTGTAGGCTCCCCTAGAAGCAGTGCCCTCTTCCCCAGAGCTTGATAGAGCAGGGAAATGAGCCCTGTTCTCTCACTAGCAACTCAGCCACTCGACAAACCGGACTCTTGTGATTTAATCTAGGGTGATCATTTATTCATCTGACCATTACACATAGGGATAAATAAAATAGTCTGATGAATAAATTGTCACCCTCTATATTATGGGTAGTGAAAGGGTGGGGCAACAAATGAAATCCATGTCATTAATGAAGTAGAAATAAACCAGCCAGATTTTTTCTGGCTTTAATTTCTAACCCTGAAATAACCAATAACGGCCTTTTCCTGTTCTTCCCTATTTCAGGTGGTGTACACTCCTATTGGGAATATTTCCCAGAGCTCATGACTCCTCCCTTGACTTTTATTGCCAGTGATGAGCTCCCACCCACCCCCAAATTAAGCCCTGACTACTTTACTATTTACTCCATTACTGTTCAGTTCTTATTAGCAGCTATTAGCCGGACAGGATCAGGGAACATGATGGGAGCTGGGGGAAAACAACAGGGAATGGATCCCCCATTGTGACCTGTTGGGTGCTTCTTCCAAGCCACCGTGATTGGCCACTGTTGGAGACAGGATGCTGGGCTAGATGGACCATTGGTCTGACCCAGTATGACACTTCTTATGTTGTTATGTTTCATTACTATTTGACTCTTTTTTAAAAAAATGTCCTCCCCCTCTATCTGGAAGGGTTTGGTGTTGTGGTAAGTGGTCATCGATAAATGGTAAAGGTGGCTTGTAAATTTAAATAAATCAATAAATGTGTAAATAAATAATATCCAGTATTCCTGTTAGGTGGTAAATCACTGTGGTTACAAAATAGTTACTGAATAACCACCAAGGTATCCAGAATACAAGAAAGCCACGGATGCATTTTTGCTCTTCACTTCAGCTCCAGATGTCATACCTTGTGCCTATAACTGCAATGTCTTGAGAGTTGTATAGGGTAGAGATACTTTGTAGCTAAAACAGACCCTAATCTTGAATACTTCAGCTTCTAAATCAAATGCAATCATTTGGTAACAGGACATAAATGTTACACCCATGGATCAAAGCAAGCTCAGTGTCCGATTTCAGCGATTCAACTTACTCCTCCTTTACTGTTTGATTTTGACATTTTCTTTGCTCCAACTTCCAGAACATAGAGCTATTAAAGAATTCGTAAGGGCTGCAGAACTACTTTTTTGACAAGGTTATTTGTAGAATAGCAGTGCTCTTTCTTTGAAGGCCCGTCATGTCCATTCATCATATGGCCATTTTATATGAGCTAACCAATTTGTGCTTTCTGGTAACAGTCTAAACAGCATTTGTGATATCTGAAATCTACTTTGAAAACCTACTTAGTGCCAGCATGATGGATGGTGCGCTATTGCTACTCCTGTTGTGCACTGGAAGGTGACACTGTTTACCCCAAGGTAATGACAGGCAGGTCAGCATGGGCTCCTTAGGAGGATTGTCCTGACAGTTGTGAAATACATATTCCAGTGTTTATGTAAATAATTTAGCATAAGCCAGGTAAGCTGGAGAAAACAATGGTACTTGTGCAATCTCTTTGTAGTGAAAGTTATGTATGGACCATAATTTAACAGCTGGGCTGACTTCTGCTTGTAAAACATGGTGAAGGTGGAATTGTAAAAAAACATACTGCCTTAACGATACAAGTCTTTGCAGGATTAGAGCCAAACAAGGTAAAAGCTTCAGGTTTTCTCCTCTAAGTGTTTTTATTTATGACAATTCAGAGCTCCCCAAACTGAAGTCCTTAGTTCACGAGCCCCTTCCAAGTTTGTTTATTTATTTTTTATTTATTTTATAAATTTTTACCCCGCCCCTCCTGCAACGCAGCTCGGGGCGGCTTCCATCATTAAAACAATAAAATACAATAAAATCAATCTAAAACAATCATAATACTTTACATATTAAATATTAAATATTAACAGGGCTAGACAAAACCACAAAACAAATGGGTAGGGGACTAAAACCTCCCTACCCACCCTCCCTCCCAAAGGTCTGGGCAAACAGCCAGGTCTTACAGTTTCGCCGAAATGTTAAAAGGCATGGGGCCAGGCGAGCTTCCTCCGGAAGGGAGTTCCACAGCCGCGGTTGTGTTCCACTGGGTATTTGGGCATGTGCAATAATATTTTTTGGGGGGGGGGTTTAATTAAAAATCACTGTGCCATGTGCAAAAGGGCCACTGGATTATTCTGTGCATTTGTGCCCTTTTTCCAAAATGGTGCTGGCAGCAATGGTGCCATTTTGGAACATGGGTACACATGCGAAGAAATTGCCCAGCAGCCATTTTCTGTATGTGTAGTTATTTTTTATTTATTCATATTATTTTATCATCTTCTTAAAAAAAATTAAAAAGAGAAAATGAATTGGGTTTTTACAACACCCCCTCACCCAAATGGATGGGTTTTTAACACCTAAAACAAAAATGAAAAAGATAGGCGTTGCACACACCTATCTGTAGCTGCTCTTGCAGTTACTAAATATCATCCAGTTATAAGGGGAAATGACTTGCCTCTAGATTTTTTATTTATTTATTTATTTAATGAATTTATACCCCGCCCCTCCTGTGACGCAGCCCGGGGCGGCTTCCAACAATCTAAAATACAATAAAAACAATTTAAAACACTTATAACAATAATAATAAAATATTAAAACAGGGCTAAACTCATAGATATAACAAACAAAAATAGGTGGGGGAGCTAAAACCCCTCATCCTACCCTCCCTCCCTCCCAAAGGCCTGGGCTCACAGCCAGGTTTTGCAACTTTGCCGGAATGTCAACAGGCTAGGGGCTAGGCGAGCTTCCTCCAGAAGGGAGTTCCAAAGGTGCGGCCCGGCCACCGAGAATGCCCTCTCCATTATGGCCCCCCGCTTAACACGGGGGACTTCCAAGAAGGCACCCCCGGAAGGCCGCAGGAGCCGCTCTGGGGCGCGGAGGGCGAGGCGGTCCCTGAGGTATGAGGGGCCCAGACCGTGTAGGGCTTTATAGATCATCACCAAAACCTTGAACCTGGCTCGGCATGCTATCGGCATCACTATCGGCCGCGGGGGCAGATTACATTGAACAGAGGGAGAAAACATAATTGAAGGCCTCAATTCTCAAAGTACCTACTCTGGAGTCAGACCATTGATTTCAATGGGACTTTTCTGCAATAATTGGGCTGTTGATTGTGGCCAAAGCCCTACATCTTCAGAAACAGGTAGTGGATTTATTATTCATGGATATTATCCACTTTATCCCAGACTTGAGTCCCTGGCCAGCTATCGGCCCGTTTCTGATCTTTTCTTTTTAGGGAACTTTATTGAACAGGTGGTTGCCCGCCAGCTCCAGGCTTATCTTGATGCTATCATATTCCTGGACCATTTCAGTCAGGCTTTCATCCTGGGTATGGCAAAGCCATGGAGCCTGTGCTTGTGGCCTTGGTCAATGATCTGCGCCTGATGATTGATAAGGGGAATTGTACCTTTTTGATCCTATTATGTGTGTGCGTGAGTCAGCTGGGGGGAAGCCTGGAGGGGTGTATCTGGCGGAGGTGTTGCCTGCCCTATCCCCTCCTCCCTCTGCAGGTATTTCTCCTGAGGCTTAGGGCCCTTGGGCTCCAGTCGAAGGGCAACATCTAAGGGTGTCGGCTGTTTGTCGGGGTGGTTTGCGGGCCATGAAGGCCCTCCAGTAGACACCTGTTGGGGAATATCCTTGGGAGAGAGCTGCTGGGAGGGCTGGATCAAAGCCAGGGCTTCTGCCCATATTGAGGACACCCCTAGGACCTGATTCCTGCCAGACGGTGCAAATTGAACAAGGACTACACATCTACCCATTTACCCCAGGAGGAACCGCAGGGCTGCTTGCTTAAGGGCTGTGCCATAGGGTCGTTGGGTGTGGCCCTTGGGTGAGGGTTGGGGGAGACTGGCTATGGGATAGGGCGGGTGGTTATGGGATAGGGCGAGTATATGTTGATGGGGTTGGAGGAGGTTTGAGGGGAATATGACTCCTCCCCTGCATATGTGGGGGATGAGGGGGAATTGGGTTGGGGAGGGTTGGGCATGTCCCCCCGGTGAGAGGGGGGGTTCGACCCAATAAGGGTGTGGGGTTCTGGTCTCCCTGTGAGAGGGCGGGGACCAGGGGAGGGGGGAGGATCTCCCCCGCTGCTAGTGCGGGACAGCCGGTGGGGGCAGGGTTGGTGGAGTAACCGGGGAAGAGAGGGCATGGCTATTGGGGTTGTGATGTGATGGGGGAGATATGGTCCAAAGAGGAGGGAGGTGAGACCAGTGAGGCGGGATAAATGCTTGTTGCATGTCCTGCTCACTACCCGCTTTGGGCTGCCACGAGGTAGGAAGAGCAGGATACAAATATGTTAAATAAAATAAATAGATAAATACTCCCCAAGCAGCGGAGCAGGTGGTTCTTGGTCAGAGGACCCCCGGCCCTGTGATGGTGGTGTTAAATGTGAGATCGGTGGCTAATGAAGTGACAGCAGTCCAGGAAACAATCCTTGACCATGCCGGAGATCTCGTATGTATCACGGAAACCTGGCTGAACAATGAATTGGGGCCTATTCTGGCTGATCTTGTCCCAGCTGGGTATTCCGTGCAGCAGGGGGCAGTGTAGCTATGATTTTTAAGGAGGGATGGTCTGTGAGGACGTATCCGGTGCAATCCATATTGGGTATTGAAGGTCTCCATCTTGTGTTTGATTTGGCAGGGGACAGTTTGGGAGCACTGCTGGTATACCGTGCACCTACCTGTGCAGTGGCCTCCCTGCAGACTCTGCCAGCGGTGTTGTCAGGGGTGGTGTTGCAGTCCCCAAAGACAATAGACTTGGGGACCTCAACATTCATGCTGATGCCACCCTTGGGGGAGCTGAGCATGAGTTTATGACCGCCATGGCAACCATGGGCCTGTTCCAGATGGTTATCAGCCTGACACATTATGGAGGACACACCTTGGACCTTGTGTTTTGCACTGACCTTGAGGTGGGTGTTCCATTAGTGGGGGAGATATCAGCTGTACCCTTGTCATGGATGGACCAATACCTCCTGCAGACCTCGCTCCTAGCACACATCTGCCCCCGGAAGGGTGTTGAGCCGATTCGGATGGTTCGCCCCAGGAGGATGATGGAACCAGAACAGTTCCAGAATGCTCTGGGGGAAATACCCTCTGACCTTGACCGCCGTTTCATCGATGGCCTCGTGCTGTGGAACACCTTGCTGATGGAGCCCATTGATCAAACGGCTCCTAGGCATCCGCTGCCCAGGCGGCAGCTCTGCAGACCTCCTTGCTTTTCTGAGGAGCTGTAGTTGCTGAAGCAAGATGGCGGTGGTTGGAGCAACGGTGGCATCATTCGCGTGCTAAAGCCAATAGATTGCGGATTAGAGCCAGTTCCAGGTAGTGCGGGAGCTGATCAGTCCGGCCTCCCTCAATCTTGGAGTGGAGTCATCTACTGCCCACTGTGACATGTTTGTGGATTATTTTGTGGACAAAATAGCTTGTATTCACCACAATTTTGATGCAGCATTTCTTACACTAGGGGAACCAGAGGTTATGGAAGCCCCGTCATGTCCAGTTCTCTGGGATCACTTTCAGTTAGACACCCGCCGATGTGGTGGATGTTCTTGGGGCAGTCGGGGCCACTTCTTGTGAATTAGACCCTTGCCTGTCCTGGCTGGTTAAGATCTGCTGGGAGACAATGGGGCCATTGCTGGCTGGGGTGGTCAACGCCTCCCTGAGGGAGGGCAGAGTGCCGGGCTGTCTCAAGGAGGCAGTGGTTCGACCTCTGCTCAAGAAACTATGGGTTGATGCTGGCTCCCCTGCCTGCTATCAACCTGTCTCTAACCTCCCCTTTTTAGGGAAGGTATTGAATGGGTAGTGGCTCAGCAGCTGCAAGGACATCTTGATCGCATTGGTTTTCTTGATCCCTCTCAGTTCAGCTTTCGTTTGGGTTATGGCACCAAGACTTTGGTAGATGACCTGCGCTGAGATATGGTTTGGGGTCGTTTGACCCTGTTGATTCTGTTAGATCTGTCGGCTGCGTTTGATACCGTTGATACGCCTGCGGGACTGTGCGGGAGTGGTCAGGACTGTTCTTGAATGGTTCCGCTCATTCCTGAATGAAAGAACCCAGTGGTGGTTCTCGTGGATTGTTTTTAATCATACCAAGACCCGAGTTTCACCCCCGAGTTTCTCGAGTGGCCACACAGGAGAGGGTGTTCTCGCCGACCATGCTGCGCCTATGGAACTCCCTTCCGATGGGGGCCCAGCTTGCCCCAGACCTCCCCTCTTTTCAGAAAAGTTGCAAGACCTTGCTGTTCCACCAGGCATTTGGCGGGGAGAGGGGTGATGGGTGGGAGGTAGGGGTAGGGTGTTTTATCCGTTTCCTCCTTTTAATGTGTTTTAATTGTTTTTATTGTTGTAAGCTGCCCCGAGCTGCCTGTGGCAGGAGGGGTGGGGTAATAAGTTTTTTGAAATAAATAAATAAAACAAATATTAGATCTTTCAGTGGCCTTTGGTACAGGTGATCATGAGGTGGTATTGACATGTCTGTGGGATGTGGCAGTGGTGCACAGGGCTGCTCTTGAGTAGTTCTGTTCATTCCTGTCGGGGAGGTCTCAACAGTGGTGATGGGTGATTGCTCTTCATCCCCTTGTGATTTCTCCTGTGGGGTCCTGCCGGGTTCCATTTTGTCTCCTCTCTTGTTCAATGTGTATGTGAGGCTGCTGGGTGAGGTCATTCAGAGGTTTGGAGTGAAGTGTGCTATGATGCTCAATATGCTAATGATACTCATCTCTACTTCTCTTTTTCATCTGACTCGGGTCCTGCAGTCTTCGTGCTTACCCAATGCCTGGCTGCTGTTGGGGACTGGATGAGGATGAGCTGATCGAGGCTGAATCCTGACAAGGCTGAAGTGATGAAGGTTGACTGGCCCTGTGACTTGGGGGGATTGGGACTTCTGATATTGCTGGGGTCTGCCCCCCTTTGGTCACTAAGTTCTGTATGACTGCAGCCTTGGAGTGCTTCTGGACACCTTGCTGTGACTGGATCTTCTTGTTGCGGTGGTGGCCAGGGGTGCTTTTCACCTACTCCTTCTGGTGAGGAGACTGTGGCCTTTTCTTTCTGATTCAGATTTGGCCACTGTCATCCATGCTTTCATCACCTCAAGGCTAGACTACTGCAATGCGCTCTACGTGGGGCTGCCCTTGATGACTGTTTGGAAGCTGCAGCTGGTGCAAATGTGACAGGCCGTCTCCTTTCAGGGATGGGTCACCATGGAGCACATTACACTGGTGCTCTGCACTGGCTACTGATAGCTTTCCAGGCACAATTCAAGGTGCTGGTTTTGACCTTTAAAGCCCTAAATGGCCTGGGCTGCATATATCTGAAGGAATGCCTGTCCTACCATGCTCCATTGCGGAGCCTGCGGTCAGCCGGGGTGCTCTCCTGTGAGTTCCACCTGTTACAATGTGGGCCCATAGGGGGCATTCTCGGCTGCTGCCCCAATACTGTGAAATTCCCTACCCCACCCCTGGAGGTCCATTTGAGTCTGAGCTTGGGTGTTTTTTGGAGGTGGTGGAAAACCTTTCATTTTAGAAAAGCATTTGGTGGGTGGGGGATAGGGATTAGGTGGGAGGTGATGGTGGAATGGGTTGGAGTGGGGGTGTTTGTTGATTTGTATTTTAATGTTTTAATTATATTTTATAACTTTATAAGCCACCCCGAGCCTTTGGGGAAGGGTGGGGTAAAAATGATAATATATATATTCCTTTGAATATCCAAACCAAATAATATCCACACTTAAAATTATTCTACACGAATCTACTTATTTTATTTCAGTTATTTTATTTTGTTTATTTGGGTAACATTGTTTCAGTTCTTGCGTGTACACAATAGCGTTGATAGTGCTGAAATGAAATAGCCGGAACATTGAAATGAACCAAGCTAAAATACCCAAGTAAATGAAGTAACCGAAATGAAATATTTGATTTGGATATCTGAGGATTATTTATTTATTTAGATTTATATCCTGCCCTATCTCCTGAGACTCAGGGTGGCTTACAATAAATACAAATATAAAATACATAATTAGAACCCAACAGAACTAAAAACAAACACCCTTTCATCCCCAAATCTATCCCTGCCCATTGAAGGGCAACTAAAAATGCCTTACACTGTCTCTGGAAAACATTCAAAATAGGGCTTGAGCGAACCTCCAAGGGAAGGAAACTCCAAAGCTGTGGGGCAGCTACCAAGAATGCCTCTCTGTGGGCCCAAGTTGTATGAAACTGGTAGGCATGGGCGAACAGATCGCAGTTCGTGTTCGGCCGTTCGGTTCGGCCGCGATCGGTTCGTGTGTTCGCGTTCGGCCGTTCGGTTCGGCCGCGTTCGGTTCGTGTGTTCGTGTTCGGCCGTTCGGTCGTGCCTCGCGTTCGCGTTCGCCCGTTCGGTTCGGCCGTTCGTGTTCGGCCGTTCGGTTCGTTTGCCATCGGGTTGTACGTTCGTGTTCGG
>QEPC01007373.1:1189539-1218175 GCA_003113815.1 Sphenodon punctatus | reverse complement strand
TCCCTGCTACATTTGGCCTTCCAGTGACCTGACAGAAGACCATGTTTTAGCCACCCGAACACAACCGAACGCGATTCGAATTGAACGAACTGTTCGGCCATTTCGTAGTTCGGTGTTCGGTTCCGTTCAGTGTGTTCGCCATTTCGGCGTTCGGTGTTCGGTCCGTTCGGTGCGTTCGTGTTCGTGTTCGTGTTCGGTTGTCCGAACAGGCCGAGTTCGGGCCGAACACCGAACTACCGAACCGCGTTCGCCCATCCCTAGAAACTGGGCCAATGATGGAGCCTGCAAGAGGGCACTCACAGCAGAGATTAAGGCCTGTGAAGGGACATAAGGAGAAAGGCTGTCCTTCAGATAGGTAAGGCCAAAGCCGATTAGGGCTTTAAAGGTTAAAACCAGCACCTTGAATTATGCCAGGAATGCTTCAAGCAGCCAGTGCAGACTCTGAAGCCCTGGTGTAATGTGCTCCTGGTGACCCACACCCATCAAGAAGTGGGCCACTGCATTTTGAACAGTCTTCAAGTACAGACTCGTGTAGAGCGCATTGCAGTAGTTTCGCATCGAGGTAATGAAGGCATGGATGACAGTGGCCAAATTCACATTGGGAAGAAAGGGACACGGCCTTCTCAGCAGATGGAGTGGGCAAAAGGTACTGCTGGCCGCAGCCTCGACCTGAACTTCCAGGCGCAGGTGAGGATCCAGGAGCACCGCAAGGCTATGCACCTGAGTAGGGAGGGGTGGCTGGACCATGCTAGTGATGGGAGTCCCAATCTCCCCCTCCCTCAGGCCACAGGGCCAGCCAACCATCATCACCTCAATCTTGTCTGGATTCAGCTTCAGATGGCACACCAGCATCCAGGCCCCAAAAGTAGCCAGGCACTGGATAAGAAGCACCGAGACTGCAGGGCCTGGGTCAGATAAAAAGGATAAGTAGATTTGGGTGTCATCCACATATTGAAAACAACGCGCCTCTCTCCTAGGGGCCTTAGATACATGTTGATCAGGAGGGGAGACAGGATGGAACCCTGTGGGATCCCACAAGAAAGGGGGCAGGGGAGAGAAGAACAATTGGCCATCACCCTCTGCTTGAAACCTCCCTGGCAGGAATGAGCAAGAATGAATTGGAGTACAGTAATGAATTGGAGGGCAGATGTTCCCTCCAAATTACCACTTACCTTGCATTAAGCAGCAGCAGTGATAGTTCATGGTTACCACTTGATTTGACCCCTATATTTTCCTGAGACAGGAGCGGAGAGAGACAGGGGAACAGGAACCAGTTGTCTCCCTCTATACCCACATGTTCTTAACCTCCTCTCCCTGCCATACCTCTCTCTGCCCAACATGACCCAAATGAGCTGCCCCCGTCTCACTTTCCTGGAGCAATTTCACCCCCCCGGAGAAAAATGATCACAATCCCACACCTGGGGTTGACAGTTTTCATAATATTCATCATCCCCAGGGGCTACCAAAAACAGGGTGTGTGTGTGCGCCCCAAGCCCAATATCCCTGGAAGCAAAAAGGCCAGGCAATCAGGCAGCAAACAACTACTACCCCTCCCATCCACTCCTGCTCCCTTGCCTCTCATGCAAGGGAGCCCCCACCCTTGGAAAATTCTCCCATCTGCCACCTGGGAGAGCAATCCCCAACCCATGCGCATACTCCTCCCTCTCACTGAGGGGCCAGGGCAGTACCCAAATTTGTCCCTACTGTTGCCACCTCTATTCTTGCCACTTCTGGCACCACTGAAGGGCAACGCCAAAAGATGCCCTTTGCCAGTGCCCACCACCAGGCAGGCCTTTTGTGACTGCTGCTGGTGTGGTGTCCTCCCAGCTGCCTGCCTGTACCCTTCCAAACCCTAACCCCCACTCTCCTCAGGGGAGGCTTATGATGCTCTATGTTCAAGGGGGGAGGGGCTTGGTGGAACAACAGGCACAGCAGTAGTAGGTGGCACAGAGACAGGAGCTAAAGAATGGAACCCCCTCCTTCCAGGCAGACTGGGGGTCCTTTTATACTGAAGCACATGATGAAGGGGTCCATGGCTGCTTCTGGCATGTTGTCCTCCCAGCTGCCTGCCTGTGCCTTTCCAAATCTCGCTGGCAAACATTCCCCAGAGGGGGCTTACGATGGTCCATGGAAGCAAGTTGTTGTTATTTTCTGTTTCCTTGGAACCCAACTATGGATAAATTCAATGAAAATCTTTATCTTGACAAATATTTATTTCAGCTCACAGCTCAGGCTAAGGTCTGACTGGGCCACAGCAGGCTATCACATCTGTTGCCGGGCCACCAACCCAGCTCAGGTCAGGACACCATGGCTGGCCATCATTGGCTGCCATGGCTGCCTGTCATGGTGGGGAGGTGGGGCCTGGGTGCAGTGTGCGGACGGGGAAAGCCAGCATCATGTTCCTGATTCTAAACTGGGTAATTTCAGTAGGCGAGGATATACTTTATTAGTAGGGATGATTTTGTTTGTATTTTCTTATTAAATGCAATTACCCATGCTAATGAATGAAAGGGAAATGTGGGGTCACTAAGCACAATTTTGGGAACCTGTGAACTAGGCCTCAAGGAAGAGTTTTCTCAAGTTATATATTATGGTTCTAACCTCAGCTGCGTTGGCATCCATCTTGTTTTTAAGAAAATGTGCCAAGTCTTGAGTTATATAGCTTGAATTCCTCCAATCTCCTAAAATTCAGAAATGGTGTAAAGGGATTTTGCTCAAACATGAACAAAAAAAGAAAGAAAGAAAACCAAAAAGAAAAAGAAAAATCCATTCTTGATGGAGAGCAAGCATGGAAAATGTCAGATTCAAACATGAAAGTTGTGGCCGTGTAAAAACAGGAGTTTATAATGGAATTGGAAACCATTTTACAACTGTCACTTCTGCGGGTGTTATCAGCACTGTTCATAGTAAGGGTTTTATATTTATAGAATGCCGCATTCCTGTCCCTGCGAATGCCTACACAAGGGTACAAGCTAAAAATAAAATAATTGGATGCATAACCTTTAGAGTAAACAACTGTTTAGTAGTCTTTTCAACACAGTGGTATTTATGAGTGATTGTAAAACTGGCAAATAAGAAGTTGTTATGCACTGTTCTTATTGTTAAGGGGGAAAAGGCGTGCTAAAAATTAGGAACATTGTCAGTATAAAAGTTACTGTAGCTAGAGAGAGGTAATGTCTTATCTTTCCTGGACATTTTTGTCTACCTTCTGGCTTCTTTTTTTTTGATTGGCCACAATAGTCTGACCCTTGTACTCACTGCCATAAGTTGAAGAAATGAAATAGAAATCTCTTCATAAAAAACCCAAACTCTTTGGAACACTGCACAGAATATTAATTGCAAGGGTTTAGAAAGAAGGGAAAAGAAGTAAATATAAATAAAACCAGAATGTGGAGAGAATTAAAGCAGGCATGTCTGAAGGATCAGGAGTGAAATGTTTTATTATTATGTGATGCAGCATGATAAATCGTGTCAGGGGAAGCCTTAACAATGTGTCTGATCTTTGATGTTTTCTAGACCCACCGCTGTTAATTTAGTTTTTGCGATATATGCACTGTGCTGTCAGGTAGTCTGAGAATGAAATGGATGTTCTGTAGTATAACAATGGTATAAAAAAACCTTGGCTACTGTTGTATAGGATAAGTTTTCTTTTTCTTTTCTCCCCCACCCCCCATAGCTAGGGAACATCTTTTTATATATATATTTTGAAATGAAGGCGACACTGACAAAACAAAATAGTCCTGCATTTTTCTTCCTCAGTACTAGGACAAGGTAACCTAAAATCAATAGCACAACAGGTTGTCTTAGAGCACAACTGGAGGTCAGTACCTCTCAATTCTTGATTAAGGAAGGCTGATGATTTAAACCCATTAGATGGAACTATATAGCTTCTTTTATTAAAGAATGGGACAATAAAGGAAATAGACCCAGTCTTTTGAAAATATAGGTGGCAAATATTTCAGGAATGATTTTGATTGCTCTGCCAACTTTCTACAAGTTTTATACCCAGTTTTAGCTGCAAGAAAGAAGGTTAAGAAACAGAGTGAAACTAGAACACAATATTAAGATTTGCACCATTGTACAAATCAATCCACAAAGCTAGACTTCATTCAGCTCCCTTACCCCTGTGTTTAAGCTTTCCTGAATTATTCATAAATCAACTTCCATTTGAACTATTCGTGAAGGAAAGGTAGTATTGGGATTCATAATCTCTGCTACTAGTGTAAAGATAGAGACTGATTTTCAGCACAGGTTATGTATCACTGAGGGTAGTTCTGCAATTTCCTGTCAAAGTTCCTTCAGAACTCTTGGATGACTACTGTCTGGTCCCAGTGACTTATTACTGCTGAATCAGTCTTCTTTAAAACCTTTCTAGTTCCATGTCCACTTTCTAGTGCCATGTCCACTTCAGTTTCATTTTGTTCTTTAAAAAACACACCATATTTTTGGTTTGGGTATCTCCCCAACACCTTCTGCAGTGAAGACTGTTGCAAAGAACTCATTTAGTGTCTCTGTAATGTCCTTGTCTTCCCTAAGGGCTCCCTTCATGCCTTGATGACCTCATGGTCTGACTGACTCTCTAACAGGGCTCCTGCTTCTGACATACTTAAAAATAATCTCATTTTTCATCTTTAGCCTTCTACCTACATCTAGTAATTAACCTCCCCCATTTTCTATACTAAGAAATAAAAGGAAAGTTCTCCTAGTTAATGGAAAACTAACCTGAAAAGGAATTTAGGTGCCAGAAGTTCAGATGGTTCTTAAACTGTCCAAATTCCTGTTTGCAAGTTGGATTTTTAAGATCTTGAGTACAATGTTAAATTAAATAAATAAATAAATGTATTTTTCCTCACAACATCCTTCTGAGTTGGATATATACCATTTCCCATATTGACAAATGGCAACTTGAACTACAGGGAAACTCTGGCCGCGTTTGACCGGGTCGATTTTTCAACCCGGTCAAATCGCAGCTGGAAAAACATGCATGTCCCCCTTCCGGGCGTGTAATTGCCGGGAGCGTATCGTCTGATCCTGGCTCCCGGCATTTTTTTAAACAAGCGCGAGCGCAGCCTCGATTGTCTAAAAACGGCCTTAGGAGTGGACTTACAGAGGGGAAAAACACTTAGATGTCAAACTCCCATTGGAAGTAAATAGGTGCTCAATGTCTAGGTACTATTGAAAATCTGCCTTTGTGAATTTGCACAACATCACACATGTCAAGGAACTGAAGACTGTCCTCCCAGATCAGAGGATAACATCTTAATATAATGGAACATCTTCATCAGGTAGACTCTCATCGCTAGTTAATACTGCCTCTAGGCCACCCTCTTGATGCTGCAGTCTTGCTGTTTAGGGGAATTAGCCGAGTCCTCAGATTAGAACACACTTTGGTAGAACCTTCAGCACCGGACAGCTCCTGGCTGTATGGGGACAGCTCCCATAGAAGCCTGCTCTGTCCAATCATTGTCATGCAATGGATTGCCAGGGCTTCAAGGCCAGCTATTCTTACAGCCTTAGAAAGGCGTTGGGCCAAGAGTGATCTTAAAGGAGCTGCAGTCTGCTCTACCACACTACCTTTCTGTAAAAAAAAAAAAAATAAGACAAAAAGCTAGATGTATTGGTAAATAGGACCAAGAACCAATATTGCCTAACAGATTAAATGTTAGACTTGGACCTGGGAGGAATAGCAAGGCTTTGGTGCACGTAGGCTCATGTCCCAATTATGGTTTTCCCTAAGAGCAAAGGGACTGGATCATGCTAAGTTGATTCCTTCCCAAGACTCCCAGCTGGCCTCGAACTCCCCCAAGCAAAGGTTGTGATGGTGTCCTGGCTCCCGGTGAGGCCTCTGGAGCAGGAGCAACCCCACCAGGAAACGGTCTTAAAAGTCAGCATGGCCAGCACACCATTCCCTGCCCGCTCTGAAAACTTCCTCTGTGTGTGTGTGTATATATGTATGTATGTATATGTATGTACACACACACACACACACACACACACACACACACACACACACACACAGTCTTGCTGCTTAGGGGAATTAGCCGAGTCCTCAGATTAGAACACACTTTGGGCCAAGAGTGATCTTAAAGGAGTTGGTGGGGGCAGAGTGTTGCTCCTGCTATTTCCCCCGTCCACTCTGAAAATTTCCTAGTGGTGTTATGGTCGCTTGCAGAGAGACCCAATAGAGTGCAGGGCCCAGCCCTCTCAATGCATGGTAGCTACACCCTTGACAGGGAGACCAGAATTCAGATCCTGTCTTAGTCATCAGTTCGCTGGGTGGGCCTTGGAAAAGTCACTGGGGCCGATCCCAAGCCCTGCAGATGAGTGTATATGGCACCCTCCTTACAGGGACTGTGGTGCAAGTGGAAACCACACAGAACTCTTTTGTGCATGCCTAAGTTGTGCAACATGAGATCTGGATCGTGTCTGCTGTCCCTCAGATTCAGTTTCCTATTTGTGAAATGGGAATAATAACGACTCTTATGACCCATGTTTGACTGTTACCACAAGTCACGGCAGACCGCCACCACCACAACTTGATCTGGAGTGGTAAGCCACTTGCAACCCAGTGAGGATTGGACCTGGCTGCACAACAAACATTCACACATGCCTGAGCCAGGGGTGGGTGTGGGAAGCCAGACGAATGTGCAGCTGCTTTACTCAGTGTCCCACACCCCGCCATAATGGACAAGCAGGGTAGCCTTGATCTGGACCAGGCCACAATGGGCTATAACAAGTGTTATAGCCTGCTGCAGCATGCTCTGGCCAATCAGGCAGATGGTAGCCCAGGCTGTGATCCCGGAGGTCTCCAGAATCACAGCTCGGGCTAGCCGCTAACACACCCAAGATAAATGTGAGGTAACAATCTGTTGGCCACCCAACAAACACGTAGGGTGTCCCGCGGGCCAAAGTGGGCCACAGCAGGCCTAAATTGGCCACTGTAGCATTTGTTAACTCCCTTTGTCAGAAGAAGGGATTGCAAAGCATTTTGAACACTGAAAGTGCTATTAAATATAAATAACAGCAAGAATAAAAGTCGTGAAGATGGTACTTAGTATGTAAGCAAGATGGTAAAATACACTCACCAGCAGAAGTATCTTTAAAGTTATTGTCTTAAACTAATTTGGTTCTTCTCGCTCTCTTATTTGTGACAGCACCGAAATCACTATTATTTATTGTACTAAGATTGTACTCCATTTGGATTCTTCTTCTTTATTTTTTTAAATTGTGGTGTTTTTTTTTCACTTTTAAAGCTTCATTGAAAGTATACATGGAATTTTGTTTGCTGATACATCTGTTAATGTACTACGTTTGCCCATTTAAAGAGGAAGTCTATCAATACAAGTAGTTGCCACCCTACGTGCAGTCTCCCCCGTAGTAAACAGTCACACAGAGCGATGTATGTGGATACTGAGATGATCATATCTATCGTATCTCAGGCAAAATGGTAGGTGTTTTAAAAGGTGACCACTGTACACTGTTTCTGTCTGGTTTATCGGATTTATCACGCAGGCCTTGAATGCAATGCAGTGACTAAGACAAACGATGTTTGGAGAATTTCACAAAAAGGACCTTTTGATGTTGAATGATAGACCATTAGGTAAATTTGTGGATGAATCAGAATATATATGAGTGCGTATTAAGCTCATGGTCCACATTGAAGGCTTGTTCTGTTTCCTGACAGCTTGGTGCTCATTTATTGCAAGTTATTGATTACTCAAATTTATGTGGGTCATAAAAAAAGAGTGTTGAGAGGAATTAAGGGAAGGTTTTCTTCATTGCAGACAAATGGTGAGAGTTCTATAACAATATCTCTATTCTAAGGGTGGGTGGTCATTTAGTTTTTCCGCTAAGTATTGTGCGACTCTAAATGTGAACATCGTAGGCCTCTTCCTGAAAATGTATCAAGAGCCTTGCAGATGGATGGGATTTATCACCGCATGCCTTCACGTTTAAATGTTGTAGGGGGAAAGGACCATCCTCATGCAGACTGCATACTTTCTGGTGGTTTTTTATATATAGGCCCTGGCTATATTTGAGATGGGTTAGGCCCTGGCTCATGGGTGGAGCTATAATAGGTGCTGCTGCACTGAAGCATGGGGGGGCCCACAAGTATGTAGAGTGCACTGCATATGCACACTGGAATGGGTTGCCCCAGCATGGAACCCATTCCAACTTCTGCACCAGGGCCCATTCCCACCTAGCTACACGCCTGCCCTGGCTATAGTCGAGACCAGCTCCTGGATCCTCACCCTGCTATTGACATCTGCTCAGAAATGCCTGATGTCTGGGGACTCCACCATCACGTCTTAAAAAGTTGGTGGCTGATTGGGCCTTTGCTATGGTGGACCCCTCAGTGCATAACTTGCCTGTTTTAGTCCTCCATCTTCAATTACCTGAAGTTTTATATATTCTCTGGGTGCTTTTAGGATCCTTAGATAGTGTGCCATGAGCCCAAGGGGCTTGGACACAGAGTGCATCCAGCTTGGGCACAATATCACCATTTCGGCACCATCAGACTTGGATCAAGGCTTCTATTAACCCACAGCAGGCCAGCAAACTGCAGTGCTTTAACATGGACCCTTCTTACATGGCCGGCACCCACACAAAAACACCCAGAAATCTGGGTGTTTATGCGTGGGTGAGTTTTGTGTAAACCACACCACCTGTGTGTGGGTGCGTGCGCGCGCACCCACCCACCTCCACCCATCCCCCATGTACGGAGAAACTGGTGAATACAGCAGTTGCTCCATTCATATTGATGGGTGGAGGTGGGTGTAGATGGGTGTGTACCTGTCTACACTTCCCCGCACCCGTTGCACATGGACCGCGGTGCACACCGACCCCTGCGCCACGGCCTGTGTAAAAAGAGCCATTGTCTCCCATCACTAACAATGGTGGAAAGGGCTACTGTAGAGTATGACATGGGTACCGATGTAGCTTTAGGGGTAACGCCTGTCTTTACTTTTATGTGGAGCTCTACTGTTGTAGGGGTCTGCTGGAACCAAATCTGCCCAAAAGAATTACTGTGGGTTATATTGTCCACATTTTGTTTTTAAGCAGCAACACACCTGTTATGGGGCCAGGTAAATTCTGCCAGAACTGGGTCCTAATGTCCAGGCCAGCAAGTCTTTGCAGGGATGCCTCCTTTGTTGGCCAGGAAGTCCTGGAAAACCCCATGACTGTTAACTGGGCCATAAGTGGCCTGATTGCTCCCAAATGAGCATGACAAAAAACTGCAAGTTGTCAGGATGTGGCTCAGTGCAGCCTCGGGCCTAGAAGGTATTTACCCAGTTTTGGGTGGGGGGAGGGTTGAGTTCAGGTCATAGCCATTTGTGGCACAAGTTGGTTCCGAGATGCAGTCCAAGGGAGCGGGTTGACCAATTAAGAGGACAATTCCAGATCATACTCAGTTGTATCATGAGTCCGTTCCAAGAAGCAATCTGAGGGATCAGGTAGGAGCGTGGAATACCATGGTCAAGAAGCTGGACTGATGAGGGTCCCAGGAGTCAGTGTGGATGCCAGGGGCTGTATTGGGATCCTGGAGGTCGTGGCTGGTGGAGGGGAAGCAGGAACTGGAGTGGGAAGTTTGGAGGTTGAGAGAGGGGCCCAGGCTGGAGCAGAAGTAACATCTGGGGTTGGATATAAGCAGCAGTGAACTAAGGCAGGATATCCACACAGTTGGTAAGCCAAGGAAAGACCGGCTGCCTTCCCCTATAGAAGGGAAGAGGAAGCTTTATGCTCCTCCCCCTTTGCTTCAAGTCCAGTCCTTATTGGCTAAGGTCACAGTACACAGTGTAGGGCCGGTGCTAGCTGTGGCCTGGCACTGCTCCAGCTGAAGGATGATGCCTCTGCTTCAGGACAGTGCTAACTCTAACCAGGTGATGCTGTGGCTGAAGGATGCCACCTCTACTTCAGGTGCTAGCTGTGGCCTGGCACTGCTTAGGTTGATGGATAATGTCTCCATATCTCATCAGGAATGGTCAAAGGAGGGTCACCTGTAGTGCCAGGTACTGTGGGTGACACAAGACAGTGACACCAGTGATAAAAGGCTGAGGTGCGATTTGGTTGGGGGAGAGCCAACAGTCTGAGAGGCAAGGCTTAGCAAGGAGGGCCTGCATTGGGCCTTTAGGGCTGCCTGGAAAGTTGATAGGCTAGCGTGCTAGCACTGGGGCTGGGAATTTGGGAGAGTCTTGCCTTGGAGGAACTCTTGGAGTAAACTAGGTGGGGAACCAGAGCACAGGCTAGTGTTTGGCATCCATCCTGCATTGACTTTTGCTGTAACAGGGCTAACCTCATAGCGTCTGCAAAGTCGCGTCCAGCAGAGCTGTTCCGGGTGGTGCGGGGACTGGTCAGTCCAGCCTCCCTCCGCCTGGACAGGGATTTGTCCCAGACCCGCTGTGAGGAGTTTGCCATCTACTTTGCAGACAAGATCGCTCGGATCCAGAGCAACTTCAACACTGGATTAGAGATAGTAGGAATAGAGTGTAAGGTGATGGAGGCGCTGTCTGGTCTATCTTTCTGGAATGAATTTCAGGAAGTGACGCCAGCCAATGCTGTGGAGATCCTGGGGTCAGTGAGGGCCACTAGTTGTGGATTTGATCCTTGCCTGTCCTGGTTGGTGAAAGCCTCCAGGGAGATACTGGGGTCAGTGCTGCTGGGGATTATCCCTTTGGCAGGGGAGTTTGCCCCCCGGTCTCAAGGAGGCGGTGGTGCACCCCCTGTTGAAGAAACCATCTTTGGATATGGATGCACTCGCCAGTTACCGACCCGTCTCTAACCTTCCCTATTTAGGGAAGGTTATTGAATGGGCAGTGGCCCTGCAGCTCCGGGCTCACTTGGACAGCATCGTTTTTTTTCTATCCCTTTCAATCAGGGTTTCAGCCCGGCCATGGTACAGAGACGGCGTTGCTGGCCTTGGTAGATGATCTCCACCGGGAGATGGACACAGGATGTTCAACATTACTGGTCCTGCTAGATCTCTTGGCTGCATTTGATACAGTGGACCATGGGCTGCTGTTGAGACGGTTGCGTGACCTGGGGGGTCTGGATGGGACCACCCTTGGTTGGTTCCAGTCATTCCTCTCGGGGAGGACCTAGTGGGTTGTCTTGGGAGCAGAAACATCTAGCCCCTGTGCCCTGGACTGTGGCTTTCCGCAAGGTTCAATCTTGTCTCCTTTATTATTTAATGTATATATGCAGCCCTTGGGGGAGATTGTGAGAGGGTTTGGTGTGCTTTGCCACCAATACGCTGATGATACCCAGCTTTACCTCTCTTTTTCAGCTGACTCAAGCCCTGCTGTCTCCGTGCTATCTCAGTATTTGGAGGCCGTGGCAAGTTGACTATGGCAGAGCAGACTGAGGCTCAATCCCAATTATTTATTTTATTTATTTCTTTATATTTATTGGCCGCCTCTCATGCCTACGGCATCTCAGGGCAGCTCACAACAAGTAAATAATAATAATAATAATAATATTTATTGTTAACCAAAAGGTTCTACAATCCTTATACTAGATACACAATAATACAATACATAACACAATTCATAACAATACATTCATGTATATAACACACATTTGGGCATCTTGTAACTCAAGCTTGAAGCCCGATGCCCAAAGTCCAAAGCCAGCCAACCTCCCACCCACCTTACTGACGGACTTCCTCCTCAAGAGGAACAGCCCTATAGCTCCTGATATAATGTTGGCCTAAATAATCAAATATCTCAATCCTTACTGGTGAGTTTGCTAGATCTCAAATGTAAGTAGACTTGACAGTATCTGGCCACCACCTTCGTGAGAGTCAAATCCACCCCTTCCAGTAACTGCCACTTTAACCTCCCTAAATCCCAGGCATCCTGTATATATTTCCCCAATAGGGCTTGTCTGGGCCTCGCTAAAGCGGTACATTTAAAGAGAATATGTTCACAGGAGTCGACCTCCTGTGAATCACATATTTCACAACTCCTTTCTATCCAAGGAATACCCCTGTAACGGCCTTCCAACATGGCCGAGGGGAATGTATTAAAGCGAAAGTGGGTAAAAACCCTACGCAGGTTATAGTCCAAACTAGAATAGAGGTAACAGTTACCCCACCCCAGGGGTCTAACCATGGGATAATCAGGGACTACTCGTTGGTTAGCAAGCAGAACTCCCTCATCCTGGATCTCCTGGTCCAAAATCCTTCTTTTCAAAAGGACCATAGCTCTTTTAGGGCCAAGAGGTTCCAGCGCCTCTCTTGAGAATCCCAAGAGTCTAACCTCTTTTTCCACACTGCCACCCCACAGGCTGAGAAGCCCCGCTTCCCCAGCCAAAGTTAACAGGGATCCATCCTGAGGGGGGAAAAGAAAAACTTTGATCCAAAACCTCAAAAGTGCCTGCAAGGCACAGGATCTGACTGCATGGCATGCGGTCTCTTGTCTGAGTAACACCTGCGGGGTACCCCTCGGAGCCCCCAAAATGGAACCAAGGGACTGGTTTTGTATGCTCTCCATTTTGGACAGAAAGGATAAACCCCACGCCGGAAATGCATAAAGGCTTTGAGCTAGAACTTTAAATCTAAACAGCCTCAGGGCAGGCAACACCAATCTCCCCCCCTGCACAACAAGTAAAACAATAATAAATCACATAAAAACATCATTAAATATAAGTGATTAAGTGATAAGACGGGGGTGATGGTGGTGGGCCAGGTGCAGGAGGTGGTGCCCCCTCTTGTGGAGGGGGTGCGCCCCTCCGTGGCTCAGCAGGTTCGGAGTCTGGGGGTATTTTTAGACACGGGTCTCCATCTAGATCAGCAGGTGGATGTGGTGGCGAAGGCGGCTTTCTGCCAGCTGTATCTGGTGCGGAGGCTGTGCCCGTATATCTCCAGACCCGATCTGGCCACTTTGATCCATGCCTTCATCACCTCAAGGCTGGACTACTGTAATGCACTCTACGTGGGGCTTCCCTTGATGCTGGGCCAGAGAGTGCAGCTAGTGCAGAATGCGGTGGCCCGTCTCCTAACGGGGCAGGCCGACAAGAGCACATAACCACCGGTACTCCGTGTGCTGCACTGGCTGCCTGTAATGTGCCGAGTCAGATTCAAGGTGTTGATGTTGATCTATAAGGCCCTGTACAGACTTGGGCCTGGATACCTCAGGGACCGCCTCATCCTCCTTGACTCAGGACGGACTTTCCGGTCCACCAGGGGCACCTTCTTGGAGGTCCCCCACATAAAGCGGGGGCTGCAATGGAGAGGATGTTCTTGGTGGCTGGGCCCTGGCTGTGGAACTCCCTCCCAGAGGAAGCACGACTGGCCCCGAATCTGCTGGCCTTCCGTCGGGTCTGCAAGACATGGCTGTTCTCCCAGGCCTTTGGAGGTGGGCAGGGAGGGTGGGCTAAATTTTTGTATGGGGGTATATTAAAATCTTTTAAAATATCTGTTTAGAGTTTTATATTTTTTATATTATGATAAATTGTTTATTTTATCTTGGAAGCTGCCCCGAGATGCCGTAAGCATAGGGGGCGGCATATAAATCGAATAAAATAAATAATTAAATTACAACACCATCATGCACAGTTCAGGAAAACACTGATTTTCTGATGAAGGGAAAACCAATGTGGGTGTAGTATTGACATGGCTGAGCTTAATAGAACAAAGCAATAAAGTGACTTATTGCAAAACCTCCATTCTAGCCAATGCTTGATGTCATAAAGGATAATGCATTCGCCACATGAAACTTTGCTATTTTAGCAGGTGAAAGGAAGATTGCTTTTCAAATTGTTAGGTGTCTGCAAAGCTGAGAGACGCTGTGAGTGCTTTCTGATGTGATGGCGCCTGCTGCCACCATGGACTGCTCCGGATGGTGGCAGGAGCCGCCACTCCGGCCAGGACTTGGCCTGGCCACTGAATGAACATTATGGTAGCCGGTCTGGGGAGGGGGTGGGGAGACGCATGGATATGTGTCATGCGGCCCTGCACACACCCCCAGCTGACAGGTGGTCATGACAGCCAATGATGGCAGCTATGGCTCCCAGCTCCCTCAACCACTCCAGACTGCGGTAAGTACAGCAGGCTATCAGATCTAATATCCCGCTTTACTTTGAGTCTGACGACTGGCTCCTGACTGTGGTGGAGCTTAGCCTGGGCGGTGACTTGGGGATTTCTCCGAGTCACAGCTCAGGTTAGCCCCCACCATGGTCGGGAGCCAGACCAGGCTAACATCTGGTGGGCAGATATAGGCATGATGGTAACACTCAGGTTAATCCGTGCTAAAACTGATTAAACTGCGCCACCATCACGTCTGAAAACATCATTTGAGACATCTCAAGAAACCATCACTGGACTCTACTTGCCCTACTATCAATCATCCCATCTCTGTCCTTCCCTTTTCCTCCAACTGCTGTTCATGACCGATGCCTTGACTTTCTTATGAGTCAGACCACTCTCAATCCTCTCCATTCTGGCTTCCACCCGCTTCACTCCACAGAGGTGGAGTCCCCAATGACCTCTTCATGGCCATGGGCCATTTCTTTACTCTCATCCTTGACATATCTTCTGCTTTTGACACTGTTGACCACCCTCTGCTCCTTGATGTTCTGTCTTCTTTGGATTCTGGGAGTCCATCCTGTGGTTTTTCTTCTTACCTCTCCCACCACACGTTTGGTGTATTCTTTGATGGATCCTCCTCCATCTCGATCTCACTATCAGTTGATGTGTCACAGGGCCCTCTTCTTTTCTCTCTCTACATCCATTCCCTTGGTAATCTGCCCCCCTCCCATGGCTTCCAGTACCATCTTTATGCTGATAATTCACAGATCTACTTCTCTGCATCAAAACTCTCACCCAGAATCCAATCCCCAATCTCAGCTTGCCTGTCTGACATTGCTACCTGGATGTCTTTCCTCCACCTTAAATTTAATATGGCCATGATGGAAGTTCTTATCTTTCCTCCTAAATGCATTTATCCCCTCCTGTCACCCTGTATTTCTGTGGGGAACACTATCATCCTTCCTGTCCCCTCATCCCACAGTCTTGGGGTCATCTTTGATCCCTCTCTCTCCTCTGCTCACATGCAAAACACTGCCAAGGCTTGTCATTTCTTTCTTTATAACATTGCCAAAATCTGTCCCTTCCTTTCTGAACACACTACCTAAACTCTTACTATTCTCTCATCACCTCCTGCTTAGATTATTGTAACTTGTTTATTGCAGGCCTCCTGAAGAACCATCTATCTCCATTACAGTCTATCAAAAACTCAGCTGCAAGACTCACCTTCCTTTCATGCTGCTATGACCATTTAATGCCTCTTCTCAAGTCACTAAACTGGCTCTCCATCCACTTCCACATACAGTTCAAATTTCTGCTTCTCGCCTACACATTTCATCACTCTGCAGCCCCTCCCTCCCTCTCCTCCCGTATCTCCCCTTATAGTTCTTGTGTCCTCTGTTCATCAGGCAAGATGCTCCTTCTCCTCCATTGCCAGCTCCTCACTCTGTGCCTTTCACCTCGCTGCACTATATGCCTGGAACTATCTTCTTGAGGCAGTATGTCAGACCCCCTCCATGTCCATAGTCAATGCCTGCCTAAAGGCTCACCAGTTCAGTTGCGATGATGAAAGAGTGATCTCCATTAAAGGGAGCCGAGATGAAGGCATACACTCAAGGACAGGGATTTGATCCCATTCTTTTCAACAGTACCTTTTGCCCGGTACAGTAATCGATTTTGTTAACTTATATCGCCTTCCCAGTAGCGAGATAAGATTGTACCAAGTTCAGCAGGCAGGGGAGCATTAGTACCTTAATTATCAAACTGGAGAAAGAGCTAGGTGACTCGCTGCCCTGGATTTTCTGTTGCTGTTTGTTCATTGCTGGGGGAAGAGGGGTGCACCTTTTCTCACTTTGACAAGCTTGGGATAAAAGTAATGCCCTCAAAGAACAAAGAAACGTAATACCTAGGCAGAAATTAGCTATGTGCCTGGGATCAAGATAAAAATGAAAAAGGTGGGAGGGGTGTGTGTTTGAGAGAGATGATTATTTAGCATGCTGAAAGGGACTGCCACTCTTCCCATCTGTAATCATCTGTGTTTAGTTTAAAACTAAAACTTTAGAGCCAAAGTCCATGCATCCAATTAAGAATTATGACCTTTTTAAAGGCTGAGTTTTAACTTGAGTCATCAGATAAAAATGTGTACACAGAGTCTATCCCACAGACATCTCTCTCTTTTTCTTTTTTTCCCCCTAGCTCAGCCCCAAAGTTAGTTAGCGGACTATTACAAATTTTCATAAGCACATGCAAAGTAATGCAAATTAGGGGATGGTATGAACTGTCCCTGTTTCTCTCCAACAAATGTTGGAGGTATGGGATCCATGACATAGATCCACAATCTGGTTCCACCCCTTCCTTCCTCCATCCTGAGTACATGGCTAAGAACCTCCCCCACCGCCTCAACACTTATCTGACCTGCATGGTTTATCCTAAGCTTCAGAGAGGCCTGTGGCAGGGAAAAGGTTCCATATTTCTTTTACCCTTAAAGTTTTGTTAAGTTTTGAAATGTGCTTCTTGCATTTCCCACCCCACTAAGGAAACGATCTCAGTTGTATACTTGATGCAATGGTTTAGAGCAAATGAATTCGCATTAAACATGAAAGATGTTATTTCAGTTATCAGAGCTATCCCTTTGCTTCTCCAAAGCAGTAAAGAGCTGCTTTAACTTTCAGATTTTTGTTTATGGGGCTACATGTTTATGCATTTCCCTGACTGATTAGATGCAAGTGCATCATGTTTGCTTGGACAGTGCTTCTAAGGACTCTCTCTTTTCTTATTTTTTCATTTATTACACTTAGGAAAACTGAGGTCTCACTGGCATTTTTGCAATTTGAATGTTTTCTTGTATTAGTGTATGACCTTGCTATCTAATGGTTTAGAAGAAATGAAAGCAGAGTTGCCAGCAGAATGGGATTTTGTGTGCGTGCATGCATGGCAGGGTAGCCACATCAGAAAGGAGCACAGAAAAGAGATTCTCCTGATCTTTCTGTTGAGCCCCTACCCTCTCTTTGGAGCACAGTGGCCATGTCTCTTAAGAAGCCTAAGTACATAAGTATAAGTACCACCACTCTGGGGTAACTACTGGTCCATCCATTTCAGCATCTTGTCTCTGTCAGTGGCCACCTTCACTCTCTTCAGAGAAGTACACAACTGGTCATAATTTATTTATTTATTTGAACAGATTTTTATCCCGCTCTCCCACTTCAGTGGCTCAGAGTGGCCAACAAAACCATAAAAGCAACAATATAAAAACACTTAAACAATTTAAAACATTAATAATAAAAACACCCCCCCAACCCTACCTCTCACCCCCCACCCCCTCGCCAAATGCCTGATGAAACAGCCATGTTTTACCGGTCTTCAGGAAGGCTGGAAGGTCCAATCATGCCCCCAACGAGAGGGAGTTCCACAGGCGCAGTGCAGCGACTGAGAATGCCCTGCTCTGTGTGGCCCCCCGAGACACCCGGGGGACCTCCAACAGCCCGCCCCCAGCCAACTGCAGGGGCCGATCCAGAACCCGGGGAGTGAGGCGGTCCCGCAGGTAAACCTGGCCAAGATGCAGTGATTAGAGCTGAAACTCGGTATTCAAAATGATTTGGTTTTTATCGAGTATCTCGGTATACCGAGTAACTGAGGAATTGGCCTAATACTTGGTACTCAGTATTCGGTTCTCAGTCCAGTACTCAGACCAACATATGGGACTTTTCCTGCCCTTATATAAGGTGACTTGGTACTTGGAAAATATTTTACCAAGTACTGAGTAGCGAGTATTCATCCAAGTTTCCAAGGACTGACTGAACACTTGGAGCCAGTCCTCGGAAATACTTTCAAATAAAATTTATACTATTCATTTTTACTCTGAAAATCTGTGACTGTAAAGTGCTGCATATGCCTAATAGCGCTATAGAAATGATAATTAGTAGAAGTAGAAGTAGCAGGACTACTGAAAGTTAGGAGTAAGTGAATGACAGGGATGGATTAATCAATTATTGTCCTGTGACCTTTTTGCACATTTCTTCTGAAGTATCAAATATTGGCCATTGCTGAAGACAGATTACTGGATTAGATGACCCTTTGCCCTGATCAAGTATGGCTGTTCCTATGTAATGGACAAGAAGGATTTATCATGTTTAGGTTGAGATTTTAATATGAACTTATATGTAATGCATATGAACAATCTAACCTCTCTTAAAGGTGAAACAAATATTTGATTCAAACATATTAGGGAGATTAAGGTATGGCAATGAATTTTGACAGGTCTTATTGATTTCTTTTTATGTACACATATGATTTTATATGTCACTTGCCCTGAACTCCTTGACTTGAGGCTAGGGTGGGATAAATAAATAAATTAAACAAACTGGTTGCATAGTATCTGTTGAATTTAACCACCTTGAACAAAATCTGACAGGTCAGAGGAGATTCACTTTGCTCTGTTTGGATATCTGCATTGGATATTTCTGTTAGATGTTCAGTGTATTTGGCTTAGTCTGTTGATTGTGCATGTGCAATAGGGCTTCAATTCACCGAAACAAAGTACCCAAATAACAGAATTGAATAAATGGATAAGTGAATATCTGCTTTGGATAGAGATACTATTTGGATGCCTATGTGAATAATATCTGTAAATGCAAAACTGCCTGCTCTTTTCACCACTAATAATGTGAACATCCCTTGTCCCAGCTCTTTCTATATTCTGGACATACCTTTTAATATCCACTACTTTTGGGAGATGTAGAGCATTGCATAAGAGAGAAAGCATTCAACAGATGATCAGCACTGTTGTTTCTGGCCACCTGGCATATCCAAATTTTGTTTCCTCATATTGGGCATTTTTACACACACCTTAAATGTCCGGATTTTTCAATCTTCTGGGTTCACAAGTCCACAAGTAAGTTCTGGATGCATTCTTCACACAAACACTGCCCTGAGGCAGCCTAAAGTAGCCGCAGCTGTAGACGTGACAGGCTGCCATGGAAACCAAGTGACCACAGCTGTCTGAAGCAAAGCAGCTTCCAGGAGAACCTTTTACACACAAACATTCTGGGAGAAGTTCTACTCTGAAGTTCAAAGAGCCAGATGTTTAGGATCTGGGTGAGTGATTTAGACACACAAAGTTCATGATGTTACAGCAAACATGCAGGAGAAATGGGTGTGTAAAAACACCCATTGTTTCCTGATGGGTCTAGATATGGCACCTGGAAGGTTATACTATGGGTACTCTCAGATGTGATGGCTGGCTATTTCCCTGCCTGGGGGTGATCTGGTGGGGGAGGGCTACCCCCGACCAGGGAAACTCTGGTGGCGGGTATAGACATCCCTGGAGCTTGCCTCAGATGGGGCGGGGAAGTGCTGCGTGCTGTGCTGACTGACTTCACCCCTGCCCTGCAGCCAGCAGCTTACCCACCCACCATGATGGACAACTATGGCTGCCAATAACAAGCAGCCATAGCTGGCTGCCTTGACAACCCCTGATGCTGGGCCAGGAACAGACATTCCCGCCCGGTTCCACCCTCTCTGGCCCAACTGGGCATCTGCTGGGACCGAACGGTGAGCTTGCTTTGTTCTGTGCCCACATCCGGCAGGCCTGGAACTAACGTTCTGCCATGACATTTGTGCATTTGGGCCAAAGTGGCCCCTGCTTGGCCAGCATCACATTTGTAAACACCTTGTGGTAGAGGTGGGGAACCTCAGGCCCGGGGACCAAATCTGGTCTAGGGCTAGTCTTATGTGGCCCCTTTCCAGTTCTTGGTTCTGGCCCCTAACCTTGTTCCTACCCCCAAGCACTGAAAAACTGAGTTAAGGATAAGGAAACCGAGATGAGGGCATGCATGCAAGGATAGGGGACCGGTCTAAGGCAAAGATCCATGGCCCTGCAAGACCTCGCTGTTCGCCCAGGCCTTCAGAGGGGAGGGTGGGAGGGTAGGGTAGGGAGGGGAACATTTGGGAGGGGTGGTAGTTTTAATTATTTATATTGTTCCTTTTATGTATTTTATTGTTGTTTTAACTGTTGCGAGCCGCCCCGAGATGCCGTAGGCATGAGGGGGCGGCCAATAAATATAAAGAAATAAATAAGAAATAAATAAATCTGGATCTTCCTCTTCCTGGGCGCACTTCAATGTCTATGCAATCCTCATAGCTTGTACTAATTTCAAAATGGACCCTAGGAGGGAAAGATTTTCCCACCCCCATACATAATATTCTATATTATTGTTGTTATTGTTTATTATATTCATTATATGTATTTATTAGCAAGCATTTATATAGCGCCAGCAATGCACCTGACACTTCGCAAAGTAATGAAATAGACATGGTCCCTGCCCTAGGGCTTACAATCTGAGAGAGACTGTGTGTGTGTGTGTGTGTGTGTGTGTGTGTGTAGATGAAGGAAGGGGAACCGAGGGAGGGACAAGGAATGTAACGTTCACGTAGATGCAAGGTCTCAGGTGCACGTGCTTGGCTTTCAAGAATGATGTCTGGCTGGTGCATGTGGTGAGGATACGAGTACACAGACCTCAGGTAACAGATTGTACTGGATGGAGGGTATCAGCAAGAGTTAGGAGAGGGGAGCAAGGAGTCGGGAAGGTCTTGAGGAGGGATCTGAAGGTACGAAGGGAGGGGGCGAGGTGGATGTGGGCAGGGAGGGAGCTATATAATAAATATATATTATATGTATATATATTATTATATAGCCCCCCCTGCCATGGCCCTCAGAGCGCTTTAAATAGAACAATTTAACACACATTTAATCCTCACAACAACGCTGTGAGGGAGGCTAGCCTGAGAGAATAATGTGACTGGTCCAAGGTCGCCGAGTGAATTTCTAGCTAAAGCGAGATTAGAACCAGGGTCCCCACTACCTCCCAGTGCAAGTACTGTGCATTTAGCCATTACACCACACTGGCTCTTAATATGGCTCTGTATATGGTGTTTGTGTGTCTAATATATAGTTTGGAGAATCTGCAGCATATTTTAACATTACATATTTTAATTTTATATTTTTACTACACTGGTGGTGTTATTTTAATTTTTTATGATCATAATTAAGTGTGTAATTGTTCTCAATTCAAGACAGGTGGCAACTCTAGGTGGTGGTTTCTGCTTAGGAAAGCACTCTCATTGTGGCATTGAGCATTAGGTATTCTTGCTGAAATATATCATTGCATGAAAACTGTTTGAAGGAGGGTAATGTAAATGATAATGGGCAAACATGGTGGGGGAGAGTGTTTTGAGAGAGGATAGCTTGATGCAAGAGCACTGGTGAACTCTGGGAGATGGCTCATGTCCCTGAATATATTTTAAAGAATTGCAAATTGCTGACAGCGCTCTCAAGTAGAAGAATTCCCCATGCACTGCAAATCATTGCATCCAAGGCAAAGTTTCTGTTGAATTACCAATTAGATTTAGAAAAAAAAAAGGGGGGGGGAGAGGTGCAAATATCATGATTTAAATTTAATCAGAGGTGGAAAGCTGTCGGGTTGTAGCGAGACTAGAGAGAGTGTGGTGGCTGTGTTGGCTCCAAATGTAAGAGGTGAAGACAAAGCAATTCAGATGATCTCTTTTATTCAGCCAACCTTTGTTTGGGGAGTGTGTGCAAGCTTTTGGGCCATGTGGGGTGCTTCCTCAGGCATAGTCAGGGCATAGCAAGAGCTTAGGTCATGGAGGAGGTCTTTTCCTCAACTACCTGAGACTCCATCCACCAATCATTTAGTGCCCTGACTTGACACCACTTAGCCACACCTGCCCACCTCCTCTCCTCTCCTCTCCATCCATCCCTGCATTCCTTTTCTGCTTGTCACTGTTTTCTGCAAGACAAGCAATTTTCTCTTCTCTTCTGGTTTGCTGCCCTCCTCCCTTCCCTTTCCCCTGCTGATACTGCTACTGCCACTGAATATTAACTTTTCCATCTCCACAAGGGATGCACAGGCAAGCCGTTTCCCCCCTTGTCTTAATTTTAGGTTGTGCAGTAGGACAGAGTCATATTTGTGTTAAGTTCTCTGGTGTCATGAATTTTGTTGTCATGAACTGTTTTCATTCATGACATAAGCTGTAAACAAGGGAATATATTATGAGATAATAACAAATATAAAAATTAAAAATAAAACACAAAGAAAAAAATAAATATCTTTATGGATGTTGCAGCTTTATCCTTGAGATCTAACACCGCTTTTAAATGAGGCACTGAAAAGCGCCTCCTGAGCCGCGCATTGAGAGAGAAGCTGCTGGAAGCGACGTGCCCTCCATTGTCGGCAACGGCGGCAGCTGGAGATGTGGTGCTTTGAAGAGGCGCATTCTATAGACTTGAAAATTGAGGTCTATATAACGCGCCTCTTCAAAGCACCGTGTCTCTAGCCGCCGCTGCTGGCAATGGGGAGCACATCATTTCCAGCGGCTTCTCTCTCAACGCGCGGCTCAGGAGGTGCTTTTCAGTGCCTCGTTTAAAAGCGGTGTGAGTGACTGAGCAGTTATACATAGGAATTGTAGGAGACCACTGTGTTTAAGGCATTGTATACATTTTCTTATTATTATTAATATATTCAATTGACATGCAATAAGGCTTTATATTAATACTTATTTTTTTCTTGTGCTCATTTCCAACAGCTATTATTGTATACATATATCCCACTGAGGAAGGGGAGTTTCTTCCCTGAAACGTGTTTGGGTATTTCATTCTGTTTGCCTCAGGCATTTTGTCAATTGGTGTGTCTTTGATGTGTGAAAAGATCATGTTTTTGTATAGCAATCAATGGATGTCGTATCATTTTAAATGTGTGTTTTATTAGTTTTAACTATGATATATTCCATAATCAAAAAACCTCTGACTTATAAGAAGAGTTAAGGCTCTTGCAAATTCAATCATGCCCTAAAAAGCATGGAAATTTAAAGTTAAGACTCCTGCCTTAACGTCCGTGCCATGTTAGCAGTAAAGACATTGTACAGTCTCACATATTGTGCTCGCTTATAACTTAGGCTCCATGCACCCACACTTTTCCTTTGTCTTTCAGCCCCAATCCTCTTCCTCTTTGCAGGTTGGGGGCAACGCTGAAGCTGGGGACAGGAGGACATGAGCTGGCCCCTCACCCCCTCCATTTCCTCGTTAAGAAAGAGAGAACTTAGGAGTTCTGCCTCCCACCCTTTCTCCCCCTCTAATCTACTTGGTCCCAGCCCTGTAACAGAGAACTCAGGAATCCTGGCTTCCAGCCTCTCCACCCCACTCTAATCCAGTGGGCTGCACCCCCTTCACAGGCAACTCAATAGTCTTGGTTCTGAGCATGTTCTCCTCTCCCACTTACTGCATCTGGTGCCTTTCTCATCATTTCACACCGTCTTGCCTTCCCTATGTACTCCCAAAGATACAGCTGTGTTCTATAATTTCACAATCACTTAATTGGATTTTGGAATGACAGTAGTATTTATTTAGAAATTGGCACTGCTGCCGCCTCCATTCCTTCTAATGGCCATTCTATTTAATTAATTTCAGTGCATACCCAAATTAGGTTTAATTAAACATTTGTATATGACTCTACCCAGCTTCACTCTGCTCTGGGAGGGCAGTGGAGACTAGTGGGTAAGAGGGACAGTTGTGAGCCATTAGTCAGCTGTCCTATGCTCCCCAACTGAAATGAAAGGATAGAGGGAAATCAGGGGGTGAGGGGCCAGCTCACGCCCTCCTGTTCCCAACTTCCGTGTTGCCCCAACCTGGAAAGAGGAAGTGGATTGGGTTTGAAAAACGAAGGCAAAGTGTGGGCACATGGAGTCTGAGTTGTAAGTGAGCACAATATGTGAGACTGTAGAATGTCTTTACTGTTAAGGCGGGAGCCTTAACTTGCAATTTCCATGCTTTTTAGTGTATGACTGAATTTGCAAGAGCCTTAACTCTTCTTTTAAACTGGAGTTTTTTTTATTATGGAATATCCAATTTTCTTGTTAAATACAATGCAATGGAGAAACTTTGTCCTGCTAGTGCAGGATAATGCTGAGCAGCGTAACCACTGTGGGAGCAGGGCTTGGGGAGGCTAAGGTGGAAGAGCTTCTCCCTTCAGTTTAGAAGGTCGTTGCTTCCTCCAAATAGCAAGCAAGGTGAAGTTGGATTTTTACTGGTAGCTCCCTACTTTACTAAGAACAGAAGCCAACAATTTTGGTTTGGTTTAAGGATTGCAAACTTCCAAAAACTGCTCTCTATGGTCTTTCTAGCTCATGGCTTGTACAGGAGTCTTTCACTCTACTCCCCACTGTCAGAGTTCTTTTCCTTGTGCAACACTGGCCATTCTGCTTCCTATACGACCTCCCCCTGTACAGGACTCCCTGGCTAGTTCACTCCTTGTACAGGGCTCCCCGACTCTGCTGTGCTCATATACAGGACTCTCCACCTGACATAATGCTGCCCATTTTGTAACTCTCCTCCGTACAAAGCTCCCTAGTGGACAGGGCTACCCTTTCTTGCACAACACTGCCTGCTCTGTAGACCTCCCCCTGTACTGCGTTCCATATTCTGTATCCCCAATAAAACTGCTCCCTGTAAAGTGCTCCCCCTGTGCATGGCTTCCACTGTGGAAGCTATTTACAGAGGCTATGTCCCTGCTTTCTCCCCTTAATGCCCCCCCCCCGTGTATTCTCCCTCCTTTGCTGCTCCCCCATAGGATTTCCCTCCCTGGGCTGAGGCTTGCTCTGAGAGTCCTCCCAAGAGGACTACACTTGCCACTCTACCTCACAGGGCTGCTCTGTACAGGACCCCACCATTTGCGTTCCCCCCCCTCCTGCAGAACACCCACTGTATCAGTCAGATCACCTGCTTATCCCTCATTTCTTATTGGGGTTGGGAAAGTTGGAGGGAGAAGCACTCAAAGAAGATTGATTCCATCCTACCTGTAGCCTCCTGTCCCTGTCTCCAGGATAAACCTCTTCCCAATTCCTGCACCTGGGACCATTCCAGGCAAACTCCAGCACTCCAGCCCTAGCCACGCTCCTTCAGTGGGGTGCCCCATTGGAGCCACAGCCCAGACATCCCACATTTTTTCCAGGGGGAAGGACTGTCACTGAAATCCATGCACTTTGTGGTTCTGGGTGGGTTTAGGGTGCAAGATCAGCCACCCCAAATGTCACAGTGGGATTAGCTAGCTCTGTTGTTTAGTCCTGGTCCCCAAGCCAAGGTGTCTGCTGTGCAGGATAAGATCAGAAGGACCTTCAGCTCTCTCCCTTCCACAGGCCTTGCTCTCCTCCTCTCCCACCAGATCAGCTCTAAACTGGGCTCACCAGTCACTCATACTGCCCCCTGGATGGTGCAGTTACCTCTCCCCAGCAATGATAGGCTCTGGCAAGCGGTTCCTGACAGGAGTTGTAGTCCCCAGTATTCAAGACTCTTTGCTGTTAAATAGTCTCTACATTACACGTAGAATGTTCACAAGCGCTCCACACTCAGGATGGTCTCCATAGGCTAACATTGAATTTTCATGATGTCATAACTTAAAAACGAATAATTGGATTTAGAAAAAGTAAACCAGTAGGCACCCCCTAGCAACCTCCTTGAATTTTATAAAAGGCGTACACCTCCTCCCAACCAACACAAACCCCCTTTACCCTGCCGAGATCGAGATGTTCTAACTTTTGGAAAAACAGGCTTCAAAGTGCAGTTTTCAAACTGCTGTATCTTAGCTGTTATCGAACCGATTTGGCTGAAATTTAGACAGATTGAACCACTTACTACATTAATCTTTCATCTCAAATTTCATGATCTGAACTGTAATCATGTAAACTTTATAATAAATAGAATGTTTTGACTTTATAGTAACGTGTGCAACACGCTTTAACTATAGAGTGGATCCTGCCATTCTATATCTTGAGCTCATTATAGCCCAGTTTGTATATTATACCATTTCATTTTGAGCACCTTGAATTGGGCCTGGAAGACTATAGGCAGCCGGTGCAGTGGCCAGAGCACTGGCATAATGTGCTCCCCGTGGCCTGTCTTAGTGAGCAGATGGGCCACGGCATTCTGCACTAGCTTCAGCTTCTAAAATGTTGTCATGGGAAGCCACACATAGAGTTCATTGCTGTGATTCAGCCTCAAGGTGACAAATGCATGGACAGTGACCAGGTTGGAGTCCGAGATGTAGTGGCCTAGCCTCCTGACCATATTTATTTATTTTATTTATTTAACTGATTTTTAGCCCACTCTCTCCACCCCAGTGGCTCAGAGTGGCTAACAAAAACACCATAAAAACAATATAAAAACACTTAAACAATTTAAAACATTAATCATAAAAACACACCCTCCCCCACAACCCTACCCCTCACCCCCACCCCCACCCCTACCCCTCATCCCTACCCACTCCACCCTCCCTCTCCCCCTCGCCAAATGCCTGACAGAACAGCCATGTTTTACAGTTCTTCTGGAAGGCCGGAAGGTCCGGGACCAATTGCGTCCCCACCGGGAGGGAGTTCCACAGGTGCGGCACAGCGACTGAGAACGCCCTGCTCTGTGTGGCCCCCTGAGACACCCGGGGGACCTCCAACAGCGTGCCCCCTGATGACCGCAGGGGCCGATCCAGAACCCAGGGAGTGAGACAGTCCCGCAGGTAAACAGGGCCCAGACCATGTAGGGCTTTATAGGTTAAGACCAACACTTTGAATTGGGCCGGGAAGTCTATTGGCAGCCAGTGCAGAGACCAGAGCACCTGTGTAATATGCTCCTAGTGACCCAGTCCCACCAGGAGCCGGGCCGCCGCATTCTGAACCAGCTGCAGCTTCCGAGCCATCACCAAAGGTAGCCCTGCGTAGAGCACATTGCATTAGTCTAATCGAGAGGTAATAAAAGCATGAATGATCGTGGCCAGGTCTGGAACCAAAATGTAACTGGCGGAAGGCACTCCTTGCCACAGTCTTGCCACCTGGAGATACAGGCGGAGCTGTGCATTGAGGATCACCCCCAAGTTCCGCACCTGGGATGTCAATGGAGGGCAAACCCCATCAATCGATGGAGTCACTACCTCCATCGACCTACCCACTAGCATCACCTCTGTCTTGTCAGGATTCAATCGCAGTCGGTTAGCCCTCACCCAATCCCGCACAGTCATCAGACAGCGGGTAAGCACCGAAACAGCCGGGCCTGGGTCAGCTGAAAATGAGAGACACAGTTGGGTGTCATCCGCATATTGATGACACCACACCCCAAACTCTCTGATCTCTTCACTGAGCGGCTGCATATACACATTGAACAGGAGAGGGGACAAAACCGAACCCTGCGGGACCCCACATGGGAGGTCTTGGTAAGATGAAAAATAAACACCTAGTACCCCCCGCTGAGTTTTCCCTGTTAGGAATGAGCGGAACCACTCAAGAACGGTCCCGCCCATCCCTGCACTTTCCCACAGGTGTGTCACCAACATCTCTTGGTCAAGAGTGTCAAATGCTGCCGAAAGATCTAAAAGGACCAACAAGGTCGATCGATCCCAGTCCTTTTCTTGGAGAACATCATCTACCAAGACCACAAGCCCTGTCTCAGTGCCATGCCCTGGACGAAAGCCAGACTTCGAAGGATACAGATAACCGACATGGTCCAGATGCCCCTGGAGCTGCTGAGCCACTACCCATTCAATAACCTTCCCTAAAAAGGGAAGCTTAGAGACAGGCTGATAGCTGGCAGGGGAGTCAGCGTCAAGTGATGGTTTCTTGAGAAGAGGCCTCTGAGAGACAGTTCAACACTCTGCTCTCCTGCAGGGAGGCGTTGACCACCCCGACCAGCACCGGCCCCAGTGTATCTCGGCAGATCTTAACCAGCCAGGACGGGCACGGGTCTAATTTATAAGAGGTGGCTCGAACAGTCCCAAGCACCCCCACCATGTCGGCGGGTATCACCGACTGAAAGTGATCCCATAAAATTGGACAAGCTTGGGTTTCTACAGCCTCTACTCCCCCATTGCATTAAGTGCGGCATCGAGGTCTTGGTGAATCCGAGCGATTTTTATTTGCAAAATAATCTGAAAAAAGTCATAGCGGGCAGAAAATGACTCAACACTGACCAGCCCCCTCACAACCCAGAACAACTCCACTCAACGGGATTTAGCAGACACTATGAGGGTATCAAAGAATTCCCTCTTTGCTATCTGCATAGCCATGGCATAGGCCCATAAAATGTCACAATCTGTCAGCTTCAGCGTGAGAACAACGCCACCGTCGCTACAACCGTCACCCCTCTAGCTTCAGGACCCACAGATCCTCAGAGAACCAAGGAGGCCTGCAGGGCTGCCACCTGGGCAACGGACATCTGGGAGCCATTTGATTGATGGCCTCAGTTAGCATGATGTTCCAAAGCTCATCGAGGCCATTGATGAGACAGTCGTCAAGGTCAGAGGGTAACTCCCCCAGAGCATCGAGAAACTGCACTGGGTCCATCAACTTCAACGTCCACGCCGATGCCGGCCTTGTTGGGGTGGAGCGGGAGTTCATGACTGCCATGGCAACTATGAACTTGTCCCAGGAGGTGATCTGCCCGACCCACATGGGGGGACATACCCTCGACCTGATCTTCGGCTCTGGCCTTGAGGCGGGGGGTCCGGTTGTGGGGGAGGTGACAGCGGTGCCCTTGTCGTGGACGGACCATTATCTCCTTCAGGC
>QEPC01007373.1:1136076-1179558 GCA_003113815.1 Sphenodon punctatus | reverse complement strand
AGAGCCTCTACACCCATAATCTCCTGCACTGGATACCTCCTAACAGGCCAGTCTTCCCTAAAAACAATAGCTACACCCCCTCCCCGGCCGCCCATGCGGGGCTGATGCTGCACGGCATACCCGTCTAGACCTTATCTCTCTTGTAAGAGGTGTTGGGCCATATAATAACCTGAGGGGTGTTTTTCTCCCACAACAGAGCTTGCCCCTGAAGAAAAAAAAGAATCAGGTTGTGGGTGAGTGTGGTGTGACTGTTTCCCCAGGGCCATAAATCCCATTCCCTTACCCTGTCCACAACACAGATTCCATATGAAACTGTCATGCCCACCAGGATGCAAGTATATTTAGATACAGGTACAGACACAGGGCAGGACAAAACAAAAATAATAATAAATGAAGGTGGGAAATGTAGATTGAGAATGCTCATTCGCTTCTATGGTCTACATAACACTGTGCACATTTTTTTTCTGTATTTTGTATGTAGAGCTTGACCAGTGACATGCAATGAATAATTTATGCAGAAATGGTAGTTGCCTTGTCCTGATGGCAGGTTCTTCATAATTATTTTAGAAATAGCATTTTGCTTTGCTTTGTGGTCTATTGGGAAATGTTTGAAAACTCGATTTTTGCTGTTGCTGCTGTTGTCACCTTAGTCTAAAAGGTGGAGAGACTCCAATCCCTCCCCCCTCAATTCTATGGATACCCTGACCCAAGCATATTTTATTCTTCCTCCTAGAAGCAACTATTCCACTGTACCCACATTCCTGCCCTTTCTGGTCTCCCCAGCTACTCTTCCTGCTCCTCACCTCAACTCCCAGATTCTCCCTGTATCCCCCAGGGGCGTAGCTAGGTTGAAATGGGCTCTGGTTCAGGAGATGGAATGGGCCCCCCTGACCTCTCTCCCGGTGGCTGAGGATGCATCTGCATGAGGAAGCATCTCCCCCTCCCCCCTGGGGAAACAGGAAGCATCTCACTGGGGAGTACAGGAACAGGAATAAAACAAAAGGCAGCAGGGGTCAGTAATACCCCACAGTGGCCACAATGTTAACACTAGCAAATACACAGGAATAGCAGCTGAGTTTTCCACTTGTGTGCCAACTGTTTACCAAGCAATTAGTGATTCTATCTAATTATCTTTGTGTTCCTCTGAGATGGCTCCATGAAGTCTGATATCTGCCTTTAAATAGCAACTAGGGATGTGTGAACAGAACGGGGTTTGGATGTTCAGCTGTTCAGCCCGAAAACCTAGTTCGGGTTCCAGGGTTTGGTCCAGTGGAGTTCGGTCCTGCCAAACGTTGATCAGAGTTTGGACCCGTCGGGAGGTTTGGTGTGATCCAGGGACCCACAGAGGTGACCGTAGTGGCATGGCAACGGCAACAGCAGCAGCGGGGACACACCCACTGGACTTGGAGATTAAGTTGTTTGTTTACAAACAACTTCTCCCCATGTGAGTGATCAGAAGGTTGTTACCTTGTAAAGAAGGTTCTTCGAGATGTTTCCCAACATTCTCACAACTGGGGTGTGAATGCTCACCCTATTCAAATAATATACCACATGATGGTGTCGAGCTCCTCTAGTATAAAAGCATTCTCCCCCCCCCTCAGAATGACAGTTCCTTCCAACCCTTTCTTAGACATATAAGAAAAAAAATTCCATATGGGACTGGAAAGGTGGATGTTGTGAGAATGTTTGGCACCATCTCAAATAACCTTGTTTACAAGTTAATAACCTTCGTTGAGTGGCTCCTCACAGACCCTTTTTACATGGCTATGCTGGGTGGTGGGTTCGTGAGCACGCTGGTGCATGGGCGGGGCATGTACATGGCTGCACACGCATCCCCACTCACGCACCCCCCCACTCATCCACATCCACTACACACTGTCTTTATCTCTACAACTAAGCTAACTCCTCTATCTATCTATCTATCTATCTATCTATCTATCTATACACACAGGGATGGGGGGGGACACAGACAGCTCACAATAAACAACACAGGGAGGGGTACAAAACAGAAATGAAATCTAAATCAATCTAATTCTACTCTAAATAGATCCAAAAACAGGGGAAGGGAATCAGGGATGGAATATATCATGGGAGGAGGGAAGGATTCAAAGGAGGATAGGGAGAAAGAACATGAGGAGGGGTAAAAAAATAAAAATAACACCTAAATCTATGTAATCTAATCTAAATAAATGAAACTATGGAGGTAATTGTGTGGAAATGGGTGAAATAGGAGGATGGCAATGGATTAGGAACACAAACTGCTGGGAGAGGGAGAGTTCCGAAAACACCTGCTGACAGGATCAGTGGCTAGCTCAGAAGGAATTGGAAGGGGTGAGGGCAATGACTTTTGTTACTAGCCCCATGCCAATTGCAGACTGCAAAGCGAGTGGGCAGAGGAGAAGTGGGATGGTGATTGGGCAGGCTGACTGCTAGTCAAAGCCTCTCCACTCCTCAGATGTTCCCTGCCCCCCAGGCCTTCCAGCCCTGTTTTTCCCACCCGAACACACCCGAACTCATCCGAACATGGCCAAAATGTTTGGGGCTTTGGGTTGTTCTGTTCGGCCGTTCTATTCGGCCGTCCAAATGGGCCAAGTTTGGGCCAAACACCGAATGCCCAAACCGCGTTCGCACATCCCTAATAGCAACCTTACTGCAAAAAAGTCAATTTAAAGTTAATGTTGACTCTTACTGACAAAAGGGTCACTTAGCAAGTAAATGGAGGGATCATTAGCATACTTTGTATTCCTGAGATGGCTCCATGAAGTCTCCTGATCTACCTTTAGATATCCACCTTACTGCAAACGAGTTTTAATGTTAAGCCTTACCGACCAAAAGGGTCACTTAGCAAATAAATTGAGGGGTCCAAATGACCTCATATTGCTGATTGATAAGTATTTTCAAAATTAATTCTGCAAACAGCTATGATGAAGAAAACAGTGTTGAAAGTTCACACCAGTGAGGTTATGACTGCAAAAAATATAGAACTCAATTTATGTTTGTAAAGTGGTTCTTTAGTCTGGGGTATAATAGACCCCCAAAAGCAATCATTTGTAGTGATATTTTGTACACACCAAAATGTCATCAATGAAAACAGACACAATGCTATATTTCTTTCTATTTCCATTTGTTGTGAGGAAAGAACAGGTTCTGGTTTAAGCATTTAAAAAATTATTAAAATGTATTTATTTCTAACAGCATTTTGGGGTTCTCTATTACTCCCACCACCCATAGGTGCACAGTACTTTCAGTTTCCCATGCACTTCAATTGGGGTCAAACTGACCCCCAGAATAAAAACCTTAAATTAAAAAAAATTACAAGGGAGGAGGCATGAAACATCACAGGGTAATTGAGCCCATTATGGTTAACAAAGTCATGGAGTAGTAGAAGTTTGTTTTAAAAAAAGCATTATTAACTCTTTTGTACCCCTCTCGGGTCAGTTAGACCCCCCCCCCCATTGGCCTAGGGTTAAATCTGGCTCTGAACAACTAGAGGCAATAACAGCACATTGTTAGCATAGGCTATACATTGTCTCCAAGTTGCCTGCTGGATTACAGGCCCTTCAGAGCAGAGATCTGTCTTGTTAAAAGACTAGCATTCTCCTAGGGCTTATCAAAATAATAAAGGATCTAAATTACCTGCCCTGGAGCAGAGCGATGGACTAGATTACCCTTGATAGATCTGCAGTTCTATTATTCTATAAATGAAAGAATATTTTCCCCACCTAAAACTGTTTGTTGTTTATAAATTTACCCTCACTACTTCTCCTTCACATGAGATATTGCTTAACTCCCTCTAGCACAGAACCATTTTTTTCTAGACACTTGTGCCTTTCAAATTGTGTACCATGAAACAATTTGGTGAGTAAGTACCCAATTCAAATGGATGATACAAATCATTGTTTAGCAGTTGCACAATTTTAGGATAAGAGGATTTGCCTTTGCATATCTAAACTTGTGCATGTACACAAGTGTTCTTTCACAGCACCTGATAAAAGGCTGAGCAGTTCTTTGTTTTTAAATAATATTACTCTGCCAAAGAAAAGCAGTTTATCAGTACTTTGCCTCCAGTGTTTGCTTTTTAATATTCAGAACGTATAAAATCAGGATTCTATCATCTTATCATCTCTAAAACGGAAGCCTAAAACAAAGAATTACAGCATCTACGCTTCTTATTACGCTAGGCTTTTTCTTTTGGCAATGAAAACAACTGCACTATGAGTAAAATACATAGTTAAATTAGAAAGCTCTGAGTAGATCATTATGCTATTCCCTCTTACCCTACTTCTCCCTATTATACTACTCACCTCCATAACTATACATATATAGTTTCTTTGTAACACTTTACAATACATGTTGTTGTTATTGTTGGTTTAAGATTGATATTGTAATAGCAACAACTAAAAGGTTCAACCGCTCTAGGCCATTCACAAGCTAATATCATCAGTGATGTGAAAGAGGTTAAAATGAAAGTAAAGAATATATATCACCACTATCTACATCACAAGACAAATTCTGCCCTCATCAGGTTGTGTTAGGTACAACTGAGGTGTAGGAAATCCTCCGTAACTTTCTGAAATATGAAAAATCAATTGATGCTGTGCCCATCCATTTTGTATAATAATTCCGAGTCTGTTGCATACTGAATACTTTTCCTGAAGACACTCTTTCTTTTCAGTACTACTTAAACGTTGCTACAGGTTTTTACTGCTAGATTTCAGTTGCTTCTCTGTGCTCCTCTGCCCTTCTCTTCTCTCTTTTGTATATCTGAGATTGTAAGCTCCTTGGGGCAGGGAGCCGTCTCATGACTGGTCAGCACCAGGAACGCTACTGGGGCTATATAAATAATAAAATAACAGCAAAAAATAACTGAATTAGAAGCAGTAGTTAGTAGGAATTATGCAGGAATAGACAGTTTACACAGTAAATGAATGAAAGCCTAATTCTTTTACAGCCATTCACCTGTGGAAACAAATGGCCAAACTGAAGAACCTTATGCTATCATATTTTTGTACATTGATTTGTGCCTCGGGAAAATTCAATGTGGCTTCTCTCATCAGGGTAGCGAAAGCTGTGATTTTCAGTTTGCTTCAGGGTAAATAGGAAAGGAATATTCTACAAAGGAATTAGATCAAAGGTCAATGTATAAAATCAGGATTCTATCAAAATAATAATGATTTGTATTGTCTATTTGAATTGGGTACTTACTCTCCATATTGTTTCATGGTACGCAATTTGAAAGGCATGAGTGTTTAGAAAAGAAATGGTTATGTGCTAGGAAGAGTTATGGAATATCTCATGCTCAGGAGAAGTAGTGAGGGTAAATTTATAACAAGAGACAGTTTCAGATGGGGAAAATAGTCTTTCATTTGTAGAATCATATAGCTGTAGGGTCGGGAGGTCTATCAGGGACATCTAGTCCATCCCTCTGCTCCAAGGCAGGCAATTTAGGTCCTTTATTGTTTTGCTAAGCCCTAAGACAATGCTAGGCTTGCAAAAATACATATATAACATGTATAAATAATATTCGGACCCTGGCCAAGAAGTCAAGATGGGTCCCCCTCTTTGAGTCCCACCGGCGGGCCTGGGGTTGCTGCTATCAAACACACAAGACACCCAAAATACAGCCAGCCTATTAAGTGCATTATGCTATGAAAAGAGACACTTATATAACCAGTTCAGTTGTGCCCCCATAACCAGTTCATTTGCGCCCCATGTAATCAATTCACGCTGCCTCCCCGCCCCCCCCAACCATTTCATTTGTGCCCCCGGGGCAGTGTGAATTAATTATATGGGAGGTGCAAATGAACAGGTTATGGGGTGGGGGTTTAAAGACAGTCTTCCTGTTAGCAATAACTTCATTAAGAAGAGTTAGTGAAATAGCAGCCATAATAATCTCAGATCCATATTTGCAGATTTTCCAAGATAGAATAGATATTACTTTACATCCTAAATTCCTACCTAAGATAATATAAGTAAGACAGTTGTGAGAATGTGGTCCTTTTTACATGGGCCTTTCCCACCCATGAACACGCAGATTTCTGAGTGTTCATGGATGGGGGAGCCCCATGTGAATGACGCAACGCGCCCGCCCGCGGAGACTGGGGTAATGTGCGCACACCCACCTAACATGAATCCCCACTCCCCCCCTCCCCCACTCATCCCCATGCACGGAGCAACTGGGGAAAATGGTGGTTGCTCCGTGTGGGAGGATGAGTGGGGGGTGAGTGGGGATGCGTGTGCGGCCATGTGCAGAAGAGAAGGTTGCTGCCTTGTAAACAAGGTTCTTCCAGATGACTTTGAACATTCTCACAACACCCACCCTTCCAGGCCTGCATGGAATGTTCTTATATCCCTTGAAAGGGTTGGAAGGAACTGTCATTCTGAGGAGTAGAGTACTTTTCATACTAGAGCTCGAGACCATCACATGGTCTATTATTTTGCACAACCCAGTTATGAGAATGTTTGGAGCCGTCTTGAAGAACCTTCTTTACAAGACAACAACCTTCTGATCACTCCCAGGGGGAGGAGTTGTTAGATTACAAACCGCTTTTATCTCCCAGTCTGATCAGTGTCTCTGGTGCTGCTGCTGCAGCACTACTAGCAGGCACAGGCAAGTGAGGGATGGGGGACACCCATGATGTGGGGGTGCCCTACATCCGGGTCTCCTCCAGCCCAGGTGCGGGGCTGCCCCATTGGGGCCAGGCTGTGGCCCTCTGATGCCTAGCAGTTCCTGGCATAAAGGTTCGCTCAATGGATGCTACACCCCTGAGTTACCCCAACACTCATGATTTTATGAACTTCTGTCATATCCCCTCTGTCGTCTCTTCTCCAAGCTGAAGAGCCCCAACCTATCCAGCCTCTCTTCATAGAGGAACTTTTCCATACCCCTTATCATTTTTGTTGTCCTTCTCTGTACCTCTTCTATTTTTTTTTTAAAATGGGACAGCCAGAACTGCACACAATATTCAAGGTGTATTTTTGGCAAGAACAGCATGTTGTTTACGAAGAAAACAGAAGTGAATTAAAGAGATTTTCAAGTATATGTATTTGAAGTATATCTATATCTACGGCTGTTTTTAAACAGCGGTGGGTGGGGTGGGTGAGTGTGCGGCCACGGTGGGTGGAGGTGGGTGTGTGCCCATTTCCACAGGCACACGCCCATCTCCACCCACGGAGCACCGGGCATTGGAACCCATTGCTCTGTGCATAGGTGATGGGTCAAGATGGGTGTAGCGTGGGAAGCACGCACCCCCCCACCCCTCCGCCGCGACATTCACACGGGTGCCTCCATCCATTTCCACGCAGTGGGGGCATCTCGTATGAAAAGGGCCTAAATCTTTATATATATATATATATATATATACTTGAAAATCTCTTTAATTCACTCTTGTTTTCTTCACAAATACCCTTTCCATTTTGCATGAAACTTTAGTCCTCCTCTGCCTTTGATTAGAATGAAGTCGAATGTTTAAGGATCAGAAGGAGGATTTTTCAAAAATTGCCTGTGCAAAGTAGCTGATTTTCTGTTCCGATATGTCAGTATTTGTTTTTAACATTGGTGCTTGTCTGACATTTAGGGCATATTTGGTAACTTAAAATTCCTACTTTCAGGTTGCCCAAAATCACCTCACTAACTAGTTATCTTGAGTTGAGGAATTTGTGGTTATTTCATCATTTTTCTTAGGAACTTTTTGTTTTTGGATTTCCCACCCCCCTTGCTGTAAGTATTGTTCTTGTATTATATCAACATGCATTTACAGTTTTCTGTGTAATAACAGTATTGCATCACAATTTCTGTTGTAACCTCCAGTTGCCACAACTTCATAACATTTCTAATGTAACCCAATAGAACTGGTATTTTCCACACTTTGATTTCTGGCCAAAGGGGATCATTTGGGAAAAAGTCTGAATAAAATCTCTTCAACTGTTTTTTTTTTTTTTTATTATTCTGAGATGAAGGGGGTGCCCTGTATCCGGGTCTCCTACAGCCTACGTGCGGGGCTGCCCCCTTGGGCAGTTGCTATTTCAAAAGAACTGCTGTGTTATTTTCCTACCTTACAGAAGGCCTTAGGAAAACCAGTGTTATTGTTTCGGAATAGTTTCATCTACTACCAAGCATGGTAATAGTCTCCATCACCTACATTTTTCAGGTCAAGACTAGACAACTTTCTACAAGCTATCTAGGCAAAATAGAGTTTAGTATGCTTACATAGTAAAATCTGTTATCATTTTGGATAAGGCATATATGCACAGAATGGTCCAGCAGCCATCTTGCAAATGCTTTTTAATGTATTTATTTTAAAAACAGTTTAATAAAATGCCCAAATAAATGGATTTTCCATGAAAACACATGAAAAGAAATAGTTTTTGGCAAACAAAAATGGAGAGAAAAAAAGAAAAAGTAAACTAATGGGGTGTGTTCTGCATACCCCTATTGTTACCCAACAGATAATGAATGTTATCCAGTAGAACCCATTGGATATCTGGTTTTATCCCATCTCCATTTACCATATTACTGTTTTTATTCCTGTCGTCCCTGGTTCAGTTATGTGGTAATGTGGTGAATGACAATATCCATTCTGGTCTGATGGCCAGCTAGTCTGACGGACCCGTCACAGTCTGGTTTCCCTCCTGTGTATGGCATGGAGACTGTGGTTGTGGCCTTGGTTGATAACCTTCACCTGGAGTTAGACCAGGGGAATTCTACCCTGTTGATTTTATTAGATCTTCAGTGACTTTTGATACTGTTGATCATGAGATGTTGTTGACTCTCCTGTGGGACCTGGATGGAGTGGGTGGGACTGCTGTTCAGTGGTGCCACTCTTTCTTGGTCAAGAGGTCTTGGTGAGTGGTGTTGGGCGACTGCTCATCATCTCCTTGAGATCTCCCTTGTGGGGTCCCACAGGGTTCCATTCTGTTCCCCCTCTTGGTCAGCGTGTATATGCAGCCGCTAGGTGTGGTAATTCGGAAGTTTGGGGTGTAGGGCCATCAGTATGCTGATGACACCCAGATCTATCTCTCCTTTTCATCTGACCCAGGTCCAGCAGTCTTGGTGCTTACCTGCTGCCTGGCTGCGGTGGGGGACTGGATGAGGGCGAGTCGACTGAAGCTGAATCCTGACGAGACTGAGGTGATGATGGTTGGCCGGTATTGTATCCTGGAGGGGATTGAGACTCCTCTTATTGATGGGGTCGAGTCACCTCTGGTTGATTGGGTTTGCAGCCTCGGAGTGCTTCTGGATTCTTTGCTGCACCTGGATTACCAGGTCGCAGAGGTGGCCAGGAGCGCTTTTCACCAACTCCATTTGATGACGCAGCAGCCTTTTTCTTTTGGACTTTGACTTGGCCACTGTCGTTCATGCTTTCATCACCTCAAGGCTAGGTTACTGCAATGTACTATACGTGGAGCTGCTCTTAGTTCAGAGTCTGCAACTGATGCGGAATGCGGTAGCCCGCCTCCTTATTGGGATGCGTCACAGTGAGCACATAACACCAGTTTTCTGCATTTGCTCCATTTGCTGTATTTACTGTACTAGCTGTTGATAGTCTTCTAGACCCAATTCAAGGTGCTGGTGATGACCTTTAAAGCCCTAAATGGCCTAGGCCCCATCTATCTGAGGAGACACCTTCCCAGAGACACCAGTTTTTTTCGCTGGGTCTCAACTATGAGGAGGGCGTTCTCGTCTGTCGCACCCTTGCTATGGAACTCCCCTTTCCAGGAGATCTGCCTGTGTTCAAGCCTCGTGAATTTCCAGAGGCAATGTAAAACCATCTTGTTCCATTGGGCTTTTGGCAATGGGGGTGGAGGTGGGGGGTTTAATTAAGTGGGAGGATGGACTTGGGTTGCATAGGGAGGAACAGTCTGGATTTTTGGGGGGTTGTTTCTATATTTTAACTGTTTCCATGGATTGTTTAAATATGTGTTTATGTATGTTGCAAGTCACCCTGAGCCTTTTTTAGGGAAGGGAGGGGTATTTTAAAAAATAAATAAATAGCCTCCATAGTAACTGGAATGCGGTACATTATCCACAGATAATAATTTTGCTGTTTCAGCACAAAACCAGCTGTTATCACTGGATATTGTTGTGACTAAATACATAAGAGCTACACTAATCTTGATATTACCAATCAGGGATCTTCTCTCTTTCTGCACCCACCCCCTCAGTTTCTTTAATTTAATTCTTTAATTTACTGATAGGTGGATGCCTCAAAGAAGATGGTAAATAACTTTTTTTTTTCATTGCTACTGAGGGTAGGCTTAGAAATAACAGGCTCAAAGAAGACAGATTTTAGTCAAAAGTCAGGAGGGAAAAAAAACCAGTATCCAAGCTGTGCAGCAATCAAACAAGTTGCCTAAGCAGGTCAGAGACTCTTCTTGCTGGAGGTTTTCAAAAAGAAATTGGACAGCTGTCTCTTGAGGATGTTGCAAATGTAGTCCTTCTGCATCCAAGTAGCAAAATTGGACTCGAGGTTCCTTTCAAGTCCAATTCTGTTAGTGGGCATTTTTACACATATCTTAAAGTGCTGGTCTTTCAATCTTCTGGGTTTACAATTCCACAAGTAAGTTCTGGATGCATTCTTCACACAAACACTGCCCTGAGGCAGCCTAAAGTAGCCGCAGCTGTAGACGTGAGGGACTGCCATGGAAACCAAGTGACCACAACTGCCTGTAGTAAAGCAGTTTACCAGGAGAACTTTTTACACACAAAAGTTCTGGGAGAAGTTCTATGCAGAATTTCAAGGAGCCAGATGTTTAAGAACATAAGTGCCATACTGGGTCAGACCAATGGTCCATCAAGCCCAGCATCCTGTCTCTGACAGTGACCAATCACGGTGGCTTGGGAGAAGCACCTAACAGGTCACAATGGGGGATCCATTTCCTGTTGTTTTCCCCCAACTCCCATCATGTTCCCTGATCCTATCTGGCTAATAGCTGCTAATGGACCTATCTTCCAGAAACTTGTCCAAACCTCTTTTAAACTCAGTTTAAGATCTGGGTGAATGTATTAGACACACAGAAAGTTCAGGATGTAACAGCAAACGTGCAGGATAAATGTGTTTGTAAAAACATCCATTGTATGACAAGGGATAACTGCTGGCCATAAATAAGCTCCAGAAGGCAAGTTGGGAAGTTGCAGTAGCTGCGCTAATCCCAGTGGAACATTGTGACTCCAATAGCTGTTTGGTTTGGAGCTGCAGTCTATCCACAGTCAGGACTGATACGTCTGTCAGGGATGGGCATGATGTGTGTGTTCCCTGCTGGCACAAACAAACCCCAACCCCAGTCCCAGCTGGGGAGAAGGACCTACCCTAAATGTCCAGAATTGTACCTCCCACGGCATCTAGAATTTGAGAACTCAGAATAAACCAATGATTATTATGAGACCTCCGATTGACTTCAAGTCAGCGAAGAGCTTGGCGCAATATGTTTCAACTAATTAAGGTGGGGAAAAACTTTGAACCACTTCCATTTTTAGGTGAAAATTGTTTGGGCTCTTTAAATTACTGCTGGGAAATTGAGGTAGAGTCCCATCAAGACAGAAATTCATTTAACAATGAGGTTTGGTTCGCAAGCTGTTTGAAGTTACAGCCGATGTTTTTAAGATGATTGGGAAATGGAGGTGAGGTAATCAGAGTCTTCATGAAGCACTTTGTTGCTATATGGGTAATTTTGTTTCAGCGGAAAGAGCACACTTACAGGTAAATTACTGTAAATGCTTTAAGTGTTTCTCTTTCTTTTTTTCTGTTTACACAGGCTGAAGTCATTGACGTGCGGTATGGGACTGCTGCGGATTTGGTTAGGATTCAAGCCATGACAAATGTGACCAACAAAATTGCACTTTTGAAACTAGGACAATCGCCTTTACTCTATAAGGTTAGTTATGTATCTGACCTACTATAATTGAGTGGATTTTCTCTGGATATCTTCCCCCCTCCTCTTCTGAATACTAAAATGAGGCCTTTTGCTGCTGTTTTTTCTTTATTTCAGCAGCTCGGGGTTTAACAGCATTTTGTCATTCCGTCTCTTTCCTGCAATATTTCTTGTCCCTTTCCAGTGTCAGAGCTACATGCTTTATTATGCTGAATTTCTATCATACTGCATTAGAGACCATCCTGTTAATAGAACCATATCTTAATTCTGTGATATAAAGGTAATCCTCAGGGAGGGGATTTGTAGAAGAGAAAGGAAATTGAGCCAGATAAAAGGAACAGCCGAGACCAGGCTTGGCAGGAACCTGTCTGTCTAATGTTTGAATGTAATCCTGGATGGGAAAGAAAAATAGTTGACTCAGACATCATTATCTCTGGTACTTGTCCCACCGTAGATTTAAACATGAGCTAAAGTGAAGCCTTTGCCTGACTAACCTCAGGCTTTCGGGGATTTTACCAGGCCTGCTGGACTGTCTCCAAAATCCATGGCTTCCGGCTGCACTAGGAAAGCGGGAGCAGCGGAGTCTGAAAGTGTGACGTGATACTTTGTAAAATACAGTCTAAAAGGAATAGCCAGATGGGTCATATTTGGACAGGCTGCAAAGAAGAGAATTCTTGATCCTTGCTATTGATTGCAGGCTCTCTTAAAGATGAGGTTAGATCCTTTTAATCTTTGTATATATATACTTATATCTCTATGTACATGTGTGTGTCTGACTAGCTACATCTCTTTGATGCTAAGGTTGCTGGCCTATTTCAAATGGCCCAGCATAACCTGTACAATCATAAGGGGCACAAAGGAAATGTTATGGTTTTCTACTGTGGGCAGGTTAGAGATCAAATAAGTATTGAATACCTTATTTGTGATTGTTATTCTTTTGACTGGGTCAGTGGCTGAATGTCCAGTATTGTTTGGTTCAGGTTTGGCCAAGTGTGGCAGGAGTTTTGGTTTATGTTTGGTCTAGCTTGTAAGGGCTTCAGTTAATGATTTGGCTGGAAATTCCTGCACAGTTTCTGGACAAATCTGAACTAAGGAACAAACAAATGAACCATCCTGGACAAAAAGGTTAAGATCAACCGAAACCACCCAGACAGAGCAGCATAACTCAACAGAACCAACACAAGTACTAAACCAAATGATGACCAAATGGACAATCAAGCTGAACATGAGCAAATTGAACAACACCCCTCCCAAACCAAATACTATCCTCCCACAGAGAATACCACATACCCAGTCTGACAGATTCAGATCAGAGCACATGGATAGCACATTCCTGTCAAATATTCCTTTCACCTCTAAGGCAGGTACAATAAGGCATGCTTGGTACGTATGCTATTGTAGAATTGCCTCCTATAGTTATAAGAGACATAAGCAATCCAAAGTGACCTTTTTGTTAAGCCTTCGTAAACTTTGGGGTAACATTGCATTGCATGTTGAGGGAGAGGGAATGCTAGATCCATCCCTGACCCAGAGATGCCCTATCCACAATGTAGAGTACCCCTTCCCATCCCCAAGCTGAAACAAGTACCCACAATAACAGATGTACCCGATGAATTTCTGGTACCTGAATTGACCCAACAAAATCAGGCACCAATTGGTACTCCATTGTGACCTGATTCAAGTATTTGGAAGTCCCAGAATGCTGACTCCTGGTCCTGGAATGCTGACTTCGGTACACATTTTTCAACTTTTCTATTGATTTTTTTTTATTATTTATTTATTTATTTATTTATTTTTAATTATTTTTTTTACTATTGACACCTATTTTTTTTTTTGTTCCATCTGGGAAATTTGACTTTAGGTCCCAATTTTCTTTTTACTTCTGGTCTCATTTTTTTGTTTTCCAATACCGATTTTTTTGTGGGGGTGGGGGGTGGGGGTTACCTTGATACGCAAATTGGTACCTGGGTAGCCCATCGAGTACTTGATGTGATACTTGAAAATGTGGGTATTACCCGTGAGTATTAAATCAAGTACCTGTTTCAGCTCTACAACTCCATATCCATCCTTAATAGCTCTGGGTAGCATACAACCATCACAATAATAAAAATACATTAAAAAGTAAAACCACTAAAAATTACTCCTCCCCAATTCTTTAAGCTAGCACCCCCACAGTCTCTTTAGCTCCTATTACACACTTTAATTAATTAGCTCAGTTTTTATCCCACCATTTCCCAAAAGCTGAGAGGTCAGCAACAGCATCATAAAGCAAACATATAAAATATAGAATATAAAGCCCATGAAGCCACACAAAATACCCATACCATAAACACTCCATTTCTGACCATTCACAGCCCTTGGCCGAGCGGAGAACCACAAACACATGGAGGACTATGTTGAAGTTCCTGCCATGTTAGAATGAGCATGCTACATGGTTTCCATGACCGTTCTTTCTGTGTCTCTTTATTATTTTTTTTGTAATGAAGTAGTTTTCCCCTTCTTCTTCCACATTGGTTGAGAGCGTAGAACTGTCAGAGATGAAACATATTTGTCTATTTTAATTTAAACGTCCTTTGCCTTTTTCATGTAGAATATAAAAATAGTTTGACTCTTTTCATCAAAATCAAGCTATCTTCTACCCAGTATATTCTATAAACTAGACTAGCTTTATATTGCTGTTTGGAAAGAGTGTGCTCGCTCAGTAAATAATTAAACAAGACACTTCGTGCCCAATCCACAGAAGCAATTATAAAAGTCCAGTACCTCCAGATTTTGTAATTAAAACAATGTAGAACTGCTCCATTGGCTGCCGAAAGTGCCGCCACTGTCAAAAAACAGGTTCAGAAAAGAATGTCAGAATATATATATATTTTTAAGCAAAACAATCTTTGTCTTGAAAATGCTGTTTTCAGCTGAATAGCTCTCGCTGTTTATCTAAATTATTTAGATCCAATCTCATTACCTACATGAAAGGTCAATAATCATTAATGGAATTTGACTTCTTTGCAACAGCCTCGTACCTAGATCTCATGCTGTGTTTCACTGCTAAATGCCAGAAATAATGAAGCAGCAATCAAAGTGCATAAATGGAGTTTGGATATGATCGAAAGTTTATCATGCAAGATCGGAAATACTACTGTATATGCTACTTACCAGGAGAGCATGTGAAAGTAATGTTGTGATGCTACAAACATACTATTAGAAGAGAATCGAGCAGCAGAATATCTATTTGCATTCCCCCACCCTCCACTCCTATTTTGAGTTTGTATCCGACTTGGAAACATTAATCAAAATGTTTGAGGAAATTACTTTTTTTTTCAATTTAGGTGCATTCAATTAATTTTGTTTGTTTCATCCATTTTCTGATATTTCCATTCATTTTTGCCAGGAAAAATGAAAATGAGTGGTGGGAAATGAATGGTATAAACTGGAAAGGGTCAAACTGAATGAACCAAATGATCCAACACACTGAAATTGTGAAAATAGGTTGCAGTGATGTTCCCAGGGTGAGTCTTTTCAGGATTAGGCTCGACAAATCACTGTGTCTCCAGGGAATTTATCTCTACAGTATCCTTTATTAAAATAGTGTCCCATTAGCATATACACTGTCTCTTAATTCAGATATACACCGTTCTCAACCATACACATGGGTTGTTTTTAAATGAGACGGGTGGATGGGGGGCTCCGAGGTCTGTGCATGGGACCCCGGTGTGAGGGAATGCTTCAAATGAGTAACCCCCACATGGCTGCTCCATCCACGCACCGCCCACTCTGTCCCCGTATGGGCCACTCTGGATTTTTCCAGAATGTCCCATGCATTAACAGGGTGGGTAGTGCATGGGTCACGGGAGCTCTGCCCCCCCCCCCCGTATTCGTATGAGACATTCCCCATGTGGAGAGTGAGCATCCATGCGTGGGGGCAGGGGCGTAGCTACCATGAAGCGAGGGTTGAGCCTGAGCCCTGAGGGGGCCCTTTGGAAGTGGCCTGAGCACCACTAAACAATTTTCAGTCTGAGCAGGGGAGGAAGCTAAACAAGCACTCTGTGTCACATGTGGTTTTGGGCTGCTAAATGTGTTGTTGGAAAATACACTTTTGGGGTTTTGTTAAATGTTTTCACTAATGAATCACTGGTGTGTTACAAGCTTTCATACATTCACACAAAGGGAAGGAAGTCCATTTCCTCACACAGTGCCAGAAAAGACAGCTAACTGCAGGACCTGGCTCATAAGTCCATTTCCTTACAGAGTGTCAGAAAAGCAAGCTTACTGTAGGACCTGGCTCATGCAAGGGGGAAGGGAAAGGTTTATACAATCACACCCATAGGGTACATGAGGTTCCACCAGAGCACTGACCCTGGCTTAAGTCTCAGACCTGGTCTACGGTTATTGACACTCACTCATTCACTCAACCCATATGACAATGTTCTTTTAGATACTGTGGTCAATTCAAGAGATCAGAGACAGACTGGAAATATATTGGCAAACCTCTTAGCTTTATTTAGTACAAAGTTACAAAACAAGAAAAAAACAAAATATATTCTTATTACTCTATATGTTAATACAATGTTACTCTCTCAACATTCATTCATCCTTTCATACATTACCTATCCTCCTGTCAGGGTGGCCAACCCATAACAGAGGTGATGGGGGCGCCGGGACCTGTCCATTGATGATGAGATGGTACCATGAGCTGATGTTACAGGCGTCCGAGTTCCAAAAGACATCCATCCCATATTTATAGGTCTCTGGCTCCATAGGCTGTACATATGTTCTTGCAAGGCAGAGTCAGCCCTCCCATACCTTCCATGAGTCATTTTGACTAGGACACATCTGTCTTTCTATTGTTCCTCTTTTCTGACCAGTTGAACTTTGTCCCATTTCCTAAATGTTTGTTTTTCAGCTTTATGCCCAAATTAAGTATTGCAAAAAGTCAAGCTATATGCGGTTTGAAGTCAACCTTCTGCAAGCTGGCATCTCAAAATCAGTACAAAAGTTCACTTAAAGGCCTTTAGCTGTAAGCAATGTTTAGGGCCTGTGGCCTCAAGTCATGTCTTACTGTTCCAAGCAATTATCTGCAGTATCTTCAGCCTGGGCACCTCTAATCTCTATCAGCATACACACACCTAAAATGCTACATTTAGGTGAATACCTGTCACACTCCCCCCCCACATATTCCCCATTTATGAGGGAACATTTTACTCATAAACAGCCTCAATCCCAACATAATTAACATCCAATTGTTCATACACTGGTTCTAAAGGGATTTGCTCAAGAGGTGCCAGTCTAGGTTTCCATTTAAATGTCCATTTAAACATCTGGAGGGAACAAAACTGACAACATTTAAAACAGAAACAAAGTAACAGCAAAAACACAACACAAATTATTATTCCATGTAAAATCTTCCTCCCCAAGGCTCCAAAATCTGGTAGCCATGATGTAAGCCAATCCAAAGCATGATCAAAGGTCCAAACTGTGGTTTCCTGACTGATAGTGTGTAAAATTCGTAACACACACACTCCTCCATGTGAGGCCAATAAAATGTGTAAAGCCATTCTATTTTGTGTAGTAACTTGCCCCAAATTTGAAACTTCCCCTTGTATAATCTGAAAGTTGAAAACCGTGAGATTAAATAAAATATCCAACGTGGCTGAAAGATTGACCACAGCTCACTCCAGGTCAATAATGCCCAAAGTAGGATACAAAGCTCATGCAACCTTCCAAAATGGATTGGATCTCTGAACTAAAGGGTTACTGGCTTGCTTATGTCATCGAGCTGTGTTGCAAGTGTCATGTAAATTAAGCTGTTTGTGTACTGACACCCTTGGGATGATGGTACCTAAAGTGCATGTTCCATACCAATCCCATGGTAAGTATTTGTAAGCCCATTGACCACAAATCCAAAAAGTACCATTTGGTTCAACAGAAGGGTAAAGTTTTCCTCTATATCTATATTCTCAAGAGACTAGTTTCTTCAATTTCAAAGCGGGAATTATTCCAAAAAGTTTCTTATACCTGCCAAGCATCCAATGTTTCTTCTTCTTCTTCTTCTTCTTCTTCTTCATGATGCAATCAGAATGATCAAATTCCACAGATGGACCTGCTTTATGGGCCTGGGCAATTAGCCTCACCTGCCAGCATTTCTGAGTAACCCTAGGGCTTTGAGCACTATATCTAAATCATTCCCCAAAGCTGGCCAATTCAGCCATGTGTTGCATATCAGGCTTCATGACATGGAGTGGCTAAAAGGGTTGGATCATTTAGCTGGGCAGGCAAATGATGGCAAATCCAACAGTTGGTTAGTTTTGCTGTGGAAGCTACAACTGCAGTGGATTGAACAAAAGTATTATTTTTCCAAAAAGCCTTAGAGAAAGGAAACCTCATTAGTAGAAACAGATTGTCATGGGTTTCCTGGAGATTTTCAACAAAGTATACTTGGTAATAATAATAAAAGTACAATAAAAATACTTCTACAGTAAAACCTAATACAAGAACTACAATCAAATTAAAAAACATGTAATATGTATAAAAGAACCTGAGCTGCATGGTAGGGATATGTGTAATCAATACAAATAAGTATTGATAGTCCCAGAGGCAGATCAGTATGATCAGTGGGCATCCATGTAGGGGATCCAATTCCAATTTGTTGGCATGGATGATTTGGGCCTGAAAATGTGAGGTACCAAAGGGCTGCATGATAAAAAGTAAATATTAATCATAAAATTTAAAAGGGACAGCAATACCCCTACCTAACATATCAGACTACTATTTACATCACCTCATGTGCCCTATCACAACCATAAACAAGAGGTGATAAAACAGATAAGACAGTGTAGGGTCCTCTTCATCTGGAATCGAGGGTATGGGATTTAGTTCCCAACTTCAGGTACATGACCTGAGCCCCTACATCCAGTTCCGGTTTAAAAATCATGTTCGTAGGCTTTAAATCAACTTTGTTGTAGTCTGAAATGATTTCTTTAATCTGAGTTCTCCATTCATCTGCACTTTTTAAATGTTTTGAGATGGTAGGTTCTGTTTTTAAATCCCATGTTAAAACCCAACCTCATCTTATTTCCAAACAAAATTTCATACGGGCTGATTGTGATGTTAGATCTAGGAGAACTCCTAACAGCAGCAAGAATAGAAGGCAAATTTTGAGCCCACTTTGTTTTAGAATCATAACAGCTTTTTTAAAGCTGCTTTTATTGTCTGATTCATTCTTTCAACCAATCCAGCAGACTGAGGTCTATAAGCAATATGCAGCTGTCTGCGGATGTCTAACTCTTCTGTTAGCTGTTGCATAACTTCAGAAATAAAAGCTCTTCCTCTATCTGAACTGATATTCTGTGGAGTACCAAATCTACAAAATATTTCTTGATACAATTTCTTTGCAGTAGTTATGGCTGTATTATTTTTGGTGGGATAGGTTTCAGGCCATTTAAAGTATCCATTTATATTGTTTCCTGACTATTTCCAATATAGCTATCACTTTTGCCAATTGTGCCTTCATGGTTTTATTAATAATTCCCACCCTTTCTGACCCTGATGTATGTACAGCTCCCCAAGCTGTGATTCTGTGCCCTATGACATAGAATGAGCTGCTGTCTGTGAACCAAATACCTTGTTCCTCTTTAATTATTTTTGGATCCCAATCTTGGCTGCTTTTCCAGCCCCAGTTTCTCTGTGCACAATCATGTGTTTCCCCTGTATCAGGTGAATGTTTTCAGGGTGGGTAGTGCATGGGTCACAGGAGCGCTGCCCCCCCCTATTCGTATGAGATATTCCCCATGTGGAGAGGGAGCATCCATGCATGGGGGCAGGGGCGTAGCTACCATGGAGCGAGGGTTGAGCCTGAGCCCTGAGGGGGCCCTTTGGAAGTGGCCTGAGTACTAGGGGTGGGCGTGCCGGTAAATCTGGTATCCAATAATGCCGGTACTGGGCGTACCGGCATTATCGGATTCAACCCGGTAAATCCGGTCCCGTTACCGTATTCCGGGTACCGGATTTTTTTACATTGCAGCCATTTAAATGAATGGCTGCAATGTAAGTCCCATCAAAAAAGTAAAAAAACCCACCCTCCCCGAGTCCAGGCTGCGTGGGTGGAAGGGGGGACACCCCCCACCCACCCTGCCCAGCCTGGATTTTTGTTTAAAAAAGAGTCCCCCCGCCCAGGCTGGGCAGGGTGGGTGGGGGGTGTCCCCCCTTCCACCCGCACAGCCTGGACTCAGGGAGGGTGTTTTTTTTTACTTTTTTGATGGGACTTACCCCCTTCCACCTGCGCAGCCTGGGAGGGGGAGGGGGGAGGAATTGTATTCCATTGATTTCAATGGGGACCCAGTGCCCCATTAAAATCAATGAAATAAAACCGGTACCGGATTTAATCAGAGAATCTGGTTCTTTTGAGAACCGGAAAACCGGTAAATCCAGTATCCGGTAATTGCCCCGGGGTTCCACCTCTACTGAGCACCACTAAACAATTTTAAGTCTGGGCAGGGGAGGAAGCTAAGCAAGCACTCTGCCTCCGCTCTCTTTACAAATTTCACACTGGTACTTTGGAAACTTGCAAAGAATGCCAAGAAAGAATTGTTACAAGTGACTGGGGGGGGGGGGGAGTACGCCTCGACCCCCAGCCACCTTCATAGCAAGATTGCTGCTGCACCAGAAGGCCTGCTGGGAGCTTTTATGGGGAAGGCCTGCCTCCCCACACTGGAGTGTTCCCTCCCCCTGACTCTGGGAGGCCCTTTGCCCATAGGGGGGGCCATGATTGGGACATGAACCCAGGCCCACCGCAATCTTGCTACCCACCAAGCTTGGCACGCTTGTCTCAGCTGGTGACTCAACTGCCTGCACCCTGCACCATGTAACAAACCCTTCCATTCAGGCAACCCTTCCAAGCTCTACTATCTCCTACACAGATCCAAAGAGTCTCCTGTCTAGGTTGCTGACTCAGTCGCCTATACCTCGCAGTTCTAGCTTTCTCCTTTGGCTATTCCCAGCTCACCAAGTCCTCTCAGTTCAGGTAACACCCTTTGGGTCGGGCTTGCTCTGGAGGCAGAGCTCTAGCTAGAGCTCCTTACGCTCCTGTGTTCTCATCAGAATGAGCTTAGCTAAGACTTTTAGGTTTGTGGCTGGTTTCTGCCCCACCCAAGAAAAGATGGCAGGCTATCCAGTGCTGTCCTTTACATCACACAGCACCTGTGCCTTCAGTAGTGCCTTCAATTAGTTGGTGGTGCTACCTTCCTTAAAGGGGCAACATTCCCATTTCTGTGCACCCCTCTACAGAGGCAATTGATCGAAGATGGGTTGTGTTTGTTACTCGGTTTGTTTGTTTTGGGTTAGATTTTTCAGATTTGATGGATTTGCTTGTTTTGGCAGGTGCTTGTTTCAACGCTATGTACTGCACATGGGCTTGGCTTGTAAGCCTATTAAGATCTAAAACCCTCTCTCTTACTGTCTGCCAGGGACTGGAATAACAACTGTCCAATCAAAGATAGAATGTGGGAGGTTAGTCTCTTGCACACTGGGTAGCCGCAGGATCAGGTTAGGGGTGAAACAAATAGGTGTTCTTGTAATCTCAAATATTATTTACATTTCATATGGCCAGCTGAATAATATCCACAGACAAAACAAATATTTTCACGCCAGCTCTTTCAGCTATTTCGGTAATTCAGTTATTTTGTTTCAGTTATTCAACTTGTGTAGTAGTGCAAATAGTACCAAAATGAAGTAACCAAAATAAGTGAAATGGAATAATCAAAACCGATGTTCAACGAGGCAGGAAATGGACAGAGTGTTGAATTCCCTTTTGATGGAATTGAGACAAACTGGGCAAATTTGGTGGATACAGAATTTGGACTGGGTACTTGTTTCATCCCTAGATCAGTTCCAAACGACTTCTTTACAAAAGTGCTTTGCTGAACAGTAGAGATGTATTAAAAATAGAGGTGAGATGAGCAGCAGAATAACAGCTTGTGTGGTTTTCTTTGTTGTTGTTAATTTTGAGCAGGTTATAGTTGATCTCAAGTGACATTAGTTAAAACTTTAAGGAAATTATTTTTTGCAATTTTGTGGCAGTGGCGGAATGGTGGTTTTTGGTTTTTTTAGGAGGGGCTCAGTTTGTTTTGTTTATTTTGTCTGTTTCCAGTTTTTCTGTTCAGTTTTGGCAGGAACAATGAAAAAGAGTGGTGGAAAATGAATGGTAAAAGCTGGAAATGGCCAAAATAAACAAANGAAAAAGAGTGGTGGAAAATGAATGGTAAAAGCTGGAAATGGCCAAAATAAACAAATCAAACAAACAAAAATGAGTAATTGATTGAAGATTTGACAGGTAGTGCACAAACTGAAATTACAAAAATGGGTAATTGATTGAAGATTTGATGGGTAGTGCACAAACCGAAATTACAAAAATGGGTAATTTGTTGATGATTTGATGGGTAGTATTCATTACTTGGTTTGTTCATTTTGAGTTGGAGCGTCCAGATTTGACAGGTTTGGTTTGCTCGTTTTGCCAGGTACTCATTTCAGTTCTAATTAAAAACATAACTTCCCTATGAATGGCAACCAAAGAGGCAGTTCTGTCCTCTTGACTGTCCAAAATTCTGCCATTCACACAACTGAAGCATCAACCCCTGGCTCTTGCCTCAAAGGTCTATGCTCCTTCTCTCACATGTACAGTCCTCTAAGCAGCCCAGCAGTACCTGCCTCTACTCCCCGGTTGCCTCAGGTGCCAGAAGCTCCCCTGTTGCAGCACAGATGCCAGAAGCTGGTAGGTTGCAGCCATAACAGGTTCAACAGCATCCTGCCTCACCCTGTGCAACAGATGGTCAGTCACACAGTGAGTTCTCTGTTAGTTCTCTTGCTTGAACATACGAAGAAGCAGAAGCAGTATTGAAAGATCATGCTGCTGCTTGTGCACTGGGGCAATCCCCCATTAATGCTGGCTCCTGAAACCTCAGTAGCCATGGCAATGGCCACTGCCACGTCTCTGCCCTGGAATTTTAAAATGGATGTTGACCTGGTCACTTCTTTGTAACTGACTCCCCCATTTGTGGAGAGGAAAGTGTGTGCTAAAATTAAGTCGGGGGCTGCCTCCAGAAAATTGGAGCTGGGAGGGGGAAGCATGCCTCATCCCTTCTGGGTCTTAATAATAATCATTTTATTTATAGTGTCCCCTACCAAATGGCAATCGGAGTGATTAAAAAAAATCAGGTGAAATTTTTGGCCATCCTTTATTTATTGTATTATTGCTCCCCTCTCTGTTTGTCTTTTCGGGACCTCATTCCCTATATTTAACTCACAGACAAAACCAGCAATGCTGCTGGGCTTTGGAGCAATCAGTATTTTTGCTACTTTATTCCAAAAATATATCAAGCTAATATATAGACTAAAATCCATCCCTCTTATATGGAACATTCCTCAAACGCAAGCCTCGTTTGAATAACCATTGCTGTATTGCTTCCAATTTTTTTTTTAAATACCACTCTCCATTTTCTTATTCATTATTCCTTTCTTGTAAAGTTTTTTGTTTCTGTTCTTGAGTTTTATGCCTTCTCCAGATCTCTCATCCGTCTGCCTATATTTCCTTATCTCTCTCTGCCATATGCTTTGTTTTCCAGCATGCTAAACCAGAAAGATAGTTTCAAACTTAACTGTAATTGTAATTCTCTCCTTGCCCAGCCCAACCTCATTTATATCTTAAATTCTGTATTTAGCTCATGTATCCCCTATTTTAATTTGCTTTAATCTCTCTCATCACTTATTGCTTATATATACTCCAACAGTGTCTACAGATTCCTCTCAGGATCTCTGCCCCATTGTGCTCTGTGCTGTGTTTGTACCAAGACAGACATGCTCCTTGTTCTCCAGAGCTGACAACTCTTTCAACTTCCCTTTGCTTTTTCACTTTTGTTCTCTTTTTGTCTTCAGATTCCTGTCTTCTAAGGTCTCCCCCTCCCTGGTCCTCCCCCCTCTTGTCCTGTTTGCCTTCTTTTTTCACTTCCATTCTTCTTTTCTTTTCTCTCCCTTTCTCAGAAAGTCTGAAAAGAATTCTAAAAATGAGATGTTAGAAATTAATAATAATAATAATAATAATAATAATAATAATAATAATATAAATCTTTGCAGATAAAAAAATACCATTTGCTTGGTTCATATACATTATACTCAGTAAGTGCACAAGAGAGAGATTTTCATATGCAAATCTTGAACTACAATAGTAGTTGCTCAAAGAAAGACAAAAGCTACAGTTTGAAAGCAGTTCTTGATGAGAGCTGAAACAGGGAGCTCATTTTTTACCCACATATAATACCTTTAATTTGGAGTACCATATTAGGTGCTACCTGAGCACCGGTTGGGCACCCAATTACCTGAAAATATTGGGTACCTACCATTGCTGAATTACTGATTTATTGGTACAGGAATTGGGGTGGAAAGGAGGGTGGAGGTGAGAGCAAGTGTCCCTCTTCTGCAGTGAAATACCAAACTTTTTGGAGGGCTTGTGAGTGTCCATTAGTACTTTGTCTGTTTCCTGTGATTCCACATTCAATATTCCCCCCCCCCCCCCCCTTTTTTTTTTCTTTTTTTGTTTTTTTTTTTTTTTTTTTTTTTTTGTGATTCCACATTCAATATTCCCCCCCCACCCCCCGTTGTTTTCATCACTTTCTGGGATTTTGTTGTTGTTGTCAATTTCCAGGAATTTTACAAGTTTTACAGCACTTTTATGGCAATTTTAAGCACGTCATTAATGCTTAGCCAACATATTTCCATCTCTACAGCCCCCAGGGTGCATGTGGGGCACACATGGGGCTTGCGACCAGCCTGTAGCAGCCCTGTTCAACTTGTGAAAAATAACGGAAAATGGAAAAAAACAACAGAAAAGCCTGTAATTTTCCGCAGCAAGTGAATGGAGGCAAATGCCTTGATTCTGACAGAAACAGCACTTGATGAGATTTCTCATTTTGGGCCTAATGGAAAGTTGAAAAATTGGCACCGGAAGGCAGAAAATTGGGATGAAAAATGGCAAATTGGTACATCAGTCCCTCAGGCACTAATTAGGTACCAATTATTATCCAGTGTAACCAAGTTGAGTACCTCAATTTCAACAGGCATACCTGGTTTTTTGCAGGTACAAAATTCACCCTGACTGAATTTTGGAAACATTGAAACTGTGCTTTTGTCTTTGTTTCTGTCTCTATAGCCCCGGTAGATATACTGATGGTCAGGGACAAAACCAAGATCTAGGTTGGAGTTGAGATTCCAAATTAAGGTATTCCTAGTCAAAGTTTAATTTGATTCATTATAGATACTGGGCACTGTTCCAAAGTTTGGATCCAGAAAGACCAAATTCTAATCCCATGTGGTGTGTTTGTATCAAGGGATCTGATTTGGATTCATTGCTAATGGGGCTGACCCTAAACCCCTGTCCATGAAACACATATGCGTATACGTGCACGGGTTACATGCAGTTTGCACATGTTCCATAGACTCTATTACGGGGTTTATTTATTTCCATGTACTTATAGCCCGCTCACAATGGCAGCTCGGGGTGACTCACAACATAGTTAAATACATTAAAAACAATTATAAAACTTAAAACTTATTAAAATTATAAACTCATTAAAAGAGCAGAACTGAAACCCCGCTAACCCCAACTCAACCCTCCCTACCCGTATCCCTCCCCAAAGGCTTGGCGGAACAGCCAGGTCTTACATTGTCTTTGGAAAGAAGGGAGGTCTGGGGCTAGGTGGGCCTCCTTCGGGACGGAGTTCCACAGTCTAGGAGCATCCACCAAGAATGGCCTCCCCATCGTCGCCACCTATCTCTCCTCACAGATTTAAGCTGCCTCCTAGAGGGACCATAATTTCCCCGGCCCATCACAACCCCAATGGCTATAGAATCTCCCCCCCCCCCGGCTCGATCCCCAACCCGGAGGCTGTCCCGCCCAGACAATGAGGGAGACCCCCTTCTCCCGTACCCACCTCAAATGGGAGCCCAATCCCCTAACTCCATTAAGGTCCCACCCCTCCCTCACACTGAGGGGGCAGACCCTTCCCTCCACAACCCAGTTCCCCTCCCCCTCACACAAGGTGAGGGAGCCATAACCTCACCCACCTCCACCCTTACACACCCCTTCCTATAACCAATACTCCAACAATGTCTACCCTCTAAAACCAGCCACACTTATTGTTGCTCCTCTCCTCTCCCCAGTACAGTAGCCAACACCCCTCAGCCCACCCAAAGGTCCTTTGGTGTGGCGTGCGCCTGTGGCGGCGCCGGGCCAGCTGCTACTTCAGACCCTCCTGCCGAAAGTGGACCCTAAGGGGAGCCCCTGACCCCACCTTCTCCTCTCCTGAAAGGGAGGGGGGACTGATGGAAGTCCCAAGGGGCCTGGGGTCCCCTCCATCTGGGGCTAGCCTTACCTGGCTCCCAGTTCCAACAGCAGCGGCAGCAACAGTAGCAGCAGCAATAGGTGGGGAGCATGTGTGTGTCCCAGCCTGTGGGTTGGCTGCACGTGCGCTGTGTGCATGGCACGTGCGTTGCACACAGGAGTTAGAACTGATCCTTTCATTTTCAATTTGTTTTACTGAGCAAAGGGCTTTTCCTCTTAGACAAGAGATGGGGAAAAAAGGAGGGGGGGATGGTCGAAGTTTACAAAGGCATGTGTGGTGATAAGCAGATAAATATGGAACTATTATTTGTGCTTCTTCAGCATTCTAGAACTAGGAGAAACATGATGAAATTAATTGGCAGTGGAGACATACAAAAGGAAGTGGGGTTTTTGTGTTTTTTTACATAACCGACAATTAACCTGTGAAACTTATTGTCAGAAAATGATGTGATAGACAATAAATTATGATTAGTCAAGTTCATTTTAGCCTCAAACCTTCTGGGTGGCCTTGAACAAGTTACCAGTTCTCAGTCTCTGTCCCCCTATGTATAATGGAAAAGAATAGTGAGTTGCCTCACAGGTTTGCTTTTCTGTGAGGATGAAATAGATAAGGATTGTAAAGCACTTGGAACATTTAAATCGCTATTTAAAAAATAATAATCATACACAGAACAGTATATGTAGGAATAAATGGAGAAGGGAGAATGATGAAACAATTTGAAAGCTAGATTTTGCAACTCCTACCAAAAACAAAAACTGAATTCAATGGGACCACTCTGATGAGTAAGAAGTACTCAATGTGAGCTGCAGTTGCATAGCATAGGCCTTAATTATTATTAAAGGCAAATTATGTAGTTCAATTGTTCCAGAAATTCTGCACAAAAGTATTGGTTTTAGAAAGGGTGAGTTATTGACCTGTGGGATATTGGTAGAATTTATATTTCAGCTAGTACGAACCCAATCTGCCATCAAATGCAGATTACTTGATCTTTGTATGAGGATGTATGGCGAGTTTCATTATTAGTGATCTGCAAACCTCTCTGTGATAAGAATTTCTCCTGAAGAAAAGATATGGAATTTAAAAGATTGCACTATTCATTCAGATTTCCATTCAGATTAGCTGGGGATGGGAAATGTCACCATCCTGTGCCAGTAATACAACATCTCTCAGCAAACTTTTAATGGCCAGCCCGATGTACCATCAAGTACCAGTCCTTTGCCAACCTTACTAACTAGGTCACTTAATTACCTGTGACCTCTGCAGGTCCGGAGCCCATTGTCCACTCAGGACTGCCCTTGTCTTCAAATGCAGTGCTTGACCATCGTCCCTGGGCTGTAGCCTGAAACCTGGCTGCCCTTGACCTTGATTTTGCCATAAACCCCATCTCTTAAGGAGATGTCTTTGTTAACTAATTTAACTCTTAAACAAAACTGTACCAACTGGACCCCTGGAAGAGTGTGACAATACAAGTTACTGAGCACCATCGCCCCTGAACAGCGTTAATCCAATTAATGCCAATTGCTACAATTACTACATTGTGGGGAAGGCAAAAAAACTGACAGTGACATGGCCAAACAGTGGCTGAGAGAAAAAAATATTTCTTCCAGGCCCCATTAAAAAGGAGACCCGCATATGCCCACAGTATAGCGAGAAAAGGGGAAGTGGCTTCGTGCTCTTTCTGCCTCCTTGTGCCACTGAAATAGACTGTGCTAAGCTTGCCTTGAGCCCCGAGATGGTGCACATCTCACGCAGTGTGAGCTTGGTTTGGATCCAAAAAGAATGGTTGCTGTGGCAACCCTCGCTCCACCAGTCACTGCACCCAGGCTGCAGTCGTTCTGCAATTTCCATCCTGTCTTGTCCTCTTCCTTGAAAGGGGAGTGGGACAAAGGCCTCTGCCCTCAACTGCTGCCAAAGGCAAGCGGGGGAGAGGGGGTGAAAGAAATTCCTTACAACAGTTTTTTTCCAATTTTTTTTTTTTTGACTGACCATATTTTGAGACTTAAATATAATCCCATGATTCCAAACAGCAGCAAAGACATGCAAAGTATAGCAGATGTTTAAAAATCATAATTCCATGCAGTGATGGCACAAAATCCTCTTGAGGTCATGACTCACAGTTTATCATCGGATATACTCTCAGTGTAGGGACAAAAAGAATATTTGACAACATGAATATTTTTGACAAATTTGCCCTATTTTTATTCAAACGAAACTGAGAATGGCTACTATTTGCGTCTGTTTCACGGAATATCCGTTCTTTGCTATTTCAAAGAGTCCCCATTCCCACACCCCTTTGCAGTTCTTCCAATTAGGCCTGAAGCAGCAGCATTGTTTGCTGTTCTGCTTTGTGCTGTCGCTTTTTTGGCTTGTCTGCCACTGGTCTGATGGCAACCAATGGCAATTTACGATACTTCATGGCAATTTGCATCAGTTTATGGAAATTTGTGGCATTTTACGGCATTTTACGGAAGTTGTGGCACTTTGTGGCATTTACAACAGTTCACGGTAAATTGCAACAGTTACGACAGTTATGGCAGTTTATGGCAATTTGGGCATTTACAACAGTTCACAGTAATTTGCAACAGTTACAACAGTTATGGCAGTTTATGGAAATTTGGGCATTTACAACAGTTCATGGTAATTTGCAACAGTTACAACAGTTTTAGAGACAGTTACGACAATTTGCGACAGTTCACTCATAAAGTTTATGACAGTTTATGGAAGTTTACAGCATTTCACAGAACTTTATGACAGTTCCTGGAAGTCCCAGAGAGTCTCTGGCACGTCCAAAAACGCCAAAAAGAGTGACATGCTTGATCAGATAGCGGCAGGAAATATTGGTAAGTGCCGCTACTTCAGTGGGGGTTGCCGTGTCATTAAGGTGGTGTCGGATTGACTATTGCCGACAAAAAAAGCTGTTTCTGTCACTTGCTGTTTCACCCCTACTTCCAATGCCACTAGTAGCAATCATGCTCCTCCCACAGCAGTGTGAGCAGCACTGGATCGAGGGAAGTTGAGGACAAGGCCACCTTCTAACATAGGATGGTTGACAGACACACACTGACTTGTATTGAAATCACATGATATTTGATCTGGTATGGGGTGGGTAGTATGTCACTCAGGTGATGCTGTTAAAATAAGTCGACTCACCTATAGGGGGATATTGTAATTGCATATATAAGGGTTGGTTGGTTACCTGTTCCTTATGTATGTGTGTCTCGACCTCTAGGTTTAAGAGGGTGGACCTGGGCCATGGCGAGAGCCAGCGCCGCAAATACCATCTAAGTATTCTAAAGCATGGGTCTAGTATTTGTTGCTTGGTATCCCCTAAGAAAGGTTAAGTATATAGTATACATGTGGGTATTCATGTGTATAAGTTTATTGAACTGGTTGTTTGTACTGGTTAATCGGGCCATGGCGAGAGCCAGTGTCGTCATCAAATATGGAGTAGATGTGGTGGCCATGGGTTAACAGTCAATGGCCCCTCCTTGGTCTCACCTGGAACTGATACAAATTGGGCATTTGGATCAGTATTGATGCTGACATATTATGACTGTTGTATGTGGAGATTGTTATATGTCATACTGTCATACTTCATATTTTGGTAGATGTAAATGTTGGCATGTGTTTTTTGGGTGTTATGTGTTTCGTGTTTGTGTGTCGGGCCATGGCGAGAGCCAGTGCCTTAAATAAACATTTTTTGAATTTGAATTTGACTTGCTCATTGGAAAAACTAAAATCTTACCATGACTAATTTTTGATTTTCAGGTAAACACAACATTCTGTTCACGGATCAGGCCTCCCTACATTGCAGTCTTTCTAGGTCTGTGTGTTATACCTATGTTATTATTTATTTTTACTTTATTCATGGGCCCCACGTCTTGGTGGTCCCTGTGGGCCCTGTCTCGTCCAGGGCTCTATGTATTTGAGGCTCTGTGGGGGTTGTATCCTGTGCCAGTACTTCCCAAACTCATTTTATCATTTTGAATTGGGCCCCGGGGAATAGAGCTAGAACAGCTTGCACATTTACTATGCGCAGGTAATACTTGCATTTTCAGGCACCCTGAGCTGGCACCTGATGAGGTACCCGGCCTCCCATCAAGTGCCCAATGCCCCAAAATATGGGGATTATTGGGGCATCCCGGGATGTCCAAGACAGAGCTGCAACTGAATACCCAGCCAATTGGGCACCTCATCAAATGTTGGGTGACCACTAAACCCGGTCACGTTTTGGCACTCGCTGGTACTTGAACATGATCCAACAGGCTACCCGACTCCCCGGGCTGACTCACCTCATTGACTGGGCTGCTGCTTCTCTTTTCCAGACTCCTGGCTGCTCCTTGCTTCTCCCCAGCTTGCGCGCTACTCAGCTGAGCGGGAAACTTCCCCGCTCGTCTTTTTCTGAGCGGGGGTGGGATGGGAGGGAGCAAGGCAGTCGCTTTCCCATCTGTGTGCCCTGCGCTTCACTAATGGGTCTCTTGTTCACAGGGGGACCCATATCAGGGGAGCGCAACACATGCAAATGGTAAGAGGTGGCCTTGCTCTTCACCTCATTCAGAAAAAGCTGAGTGGGAAAGTTCCCCACTCAGCTGATTAATGCGTGGGCTGGGGAGAAGCAGGAAGCAGTCAAAAATCTGGACCAGAGGAACAGGTACCCCGTCAGTGAGATGAGTAAGTCTGGGGCCCAGAGAGCAGTGGGTGCTGGGATTGGCATCCTGAGGCATCGTGGAATACCCAGTAATACCTACAATTTGGGGCACTGGATACCCAATGTGGGGCCAGATACCCCATCGGGGGCCCGCTAGGTGTGTCTGAAAATGTGCGTATTACTCGAAGTTAGCTAAAGTGCTACCCACTACAGCTTGAGCTCCAGGACGCCAATCCCAGCACCAGCTGCTCCCTGAACTGACTCACTTCACTGCTGGGCTGCTGCTCCTCTTGTACTGGTGGCTGATCAGTGTTTGTTGGTCCTTTCTCCTACCCCACCTGCATCCAGCTGAGCTGGGGACTTCCCAACTCGGCTCTTTCTGAGCAGGGGTGGGAGGAAGGAAGCCTCTTCTGACCTAAGTCTCTACTGGGTCCCCCTTACCCAGGGGGACCCATATACGTGTGCACATGCGTCCAGAGCACACCACTGTCTTGGGAAGAGAGAACCCATTAGCATTTTGGGGTTTTCAAGACTCTTGTGAGATTCCCCAAAATTTCAAAAAATGCTCCGTGCATGTGTAAAACGGCCACTGGGGGCTGCACAGAGAGTTTGGCAGGTTTTTGAGAATCCTGTGAGATTCTTGAAAGCTATAGTGAGAACTCACAAGATCGCGCCAGGGTTACGAGGATCTCTAGAGATTCTCATGAAAATGTTTTCCATTTTCGTTTTACCTCTACTTGATTTTTTGATTATTTGGAAGATTTGGCGGAATATTTAGCACTGTTTCAGGAGGGGTTTTGGGTTTTTTTGTACTAATTATTATCGAAAGGAAGTACCAAAGCAACCCAGGAGAGCAAACTGAAGTGGCTATCCAAATGAAGCAAAATGAGTTTTCCCTTTCCGTTTTGTTGGAAGCAATTTGAAGAGAGTGAATTTATTGGCTACGTTATTCATGGTGGATATTTATTTCGATACTGCTTGTAATAGCAAACGGCAATCAAACTTTCCTCTCAATATTTACTGTCTGCCTTCCTCGCAGACTCCTGCCTAACCGCAACCAAGCCAAGCACATGCACCTGAGACTTGGCATCCACTTGAATGTTATTTATTCCTTGTCTCTCCCTGTGTCCCCTCTCTTTGTCTCCCCCCTCTGTGTCTATTCGATTGTAAGCCGTAGGCAGGGACCGTGTCTATCTTATTGTTCTGTAAAGCGCCAGGTATACAGCTGGCACTATACAAATGCTCATCATCAGCATCATTGTCGTTGCCGCCACCGCTGTTGTCAAAATGCCAGGAGGGAACCCGCACGTTTGTTATAGCAAGGAATTTGCTCTAATGAAGGCTTTTATAACAAGGGTATACTATACTACAAATAAGAAAGGGTTCCTAAATAAATCAATCAATCTCTTATAGGTTTGTAAGTGCAATATTTCAAAGGATTGGGTTTGACAAGGTGTAATTAATATCTGGAAGGAGCTGGAGGGGGAAATGCTTTGTAGAAACAAATTGTCAATATTTTAAAGTAATTAACATTTTGGCTTCATCAATAAAAATCTGCTTTCACCTGCTACTTGTTTTCTTTTCATTTACAACTTCCAGGGCTGAGACAAGTGAGAGGGCGTACAAACGAAAGAGCAAACTATGACAAGTTTTTTCCTCTCTTTGCTCTTGTGGGCTTCAGTTTCACCATATGATCAGTCACAGTGTTCAGTGGTATCCTTGAAATTTCCCATTAATTTCACAGGCAAGTAGGGCTGAGAGAAGAGCAAGTGTTCCCATTTCACAAGGAAATGCCAACCTTTTGGGAGCACTTGCAAATGTTCATCAGTATTTCATCAGTGTCCGGTGATTCTACAGGTCTGCCATTGTCAATAACAGCGCCTGTGATTTTTTAAGATCAATTTTGTCATTTCCCACAATTTTCTGCCATTTTTGTCACTTTTTTTGTTACTTTCTGGGATTTTTACTAGAGTTTTATAGTACTTTTATGGCACTTTTATGGCAATTTCTAGCAAGTTTCTAGCCCATTACATATGGAGAAAGGGTCAATTTCTAGCCTGCACCATCCTGGAAAAGGGCCCAGCATACACTGAACGGCCCTGGTGGCCATTTTGCACATGTGCAAAGTATTTCTTAATTTTTTTGAGAATCTCATGAGATCTTGAATAGTTTGTGAGATCTTCTCGAGATCTCGCTGCCGGTTCTTGATTCTCACAAGATTCTTGTGAGAATCATTTGGGATTCTTGTTTCAGCCTCGCTAAAGAGGAGAGATTCTGAGCCCCCCTTCAACTTTTGTCCCTGGTCCCACTCAGACCCCTTCCTGTTGGGTGAGAGACCTGTGGGAACTAGCATCTTACATTCTTCCTCTTCATCCTGAACTCACAGCCCCAGCTGTGACCCGTCAGCCTTCCTCCAGTCCCCGGAGCTGGGCGGCTGCAGAAGCTTGGGAGGTGACCCCATCAATCCTGGATCTCATTCTACCGCAAGGGACATTGCTCCCTCTTCTGTTCTGATGCAACACTTTTTTTTCTCTTATTGTCTGGAAAACCTACTGATGTGTTGCATGCACAATTGGGCTACTAATTAGGGATCTTGTTCAAATTGCTGAACTCTCGTTACCAGATAAGACCTTGATTAGAAGGGTACCCATGCCAGGTGGGCACACAGTTTATTGTTTTCAATGACCATCATTATTTAATTTTCACTTTGGGGGGAAAAATCTACATATTTGGGTGCTAAATTGAGTGTTTAATTGCTTGTTAAATGCACGTAGTAAACACAACCCATTTGCTGTAGGGTAACTGTCAGAGGGTTCATTAGGGGTGTGCACCAAGGCCCCATGTCATTTTTCATTTTTTGTTGTTATTAAAATGTGTAATTTTCATTACTAATAAAATGATTTCATTATTGTTGTCGGTATCGGTACCAAGTTCAAACAAAGATTTTATTTTTGGTATCGATATCAATTTTGTGTGCCAATGAAGAATTAGTGTCAGAAGTTGAACTCCTTCCCTTTCTCATTGTGATACAGAAAGAACTGCACATGATGATATGTACTGTGCACAATATGTAGTTTTATTTATATAATATAGACAGAATCTAAGCTAAACCTAACCTATGTATAATACAAAATGTTCCTATCCTATAATTCTAATATATATAAAAAAACAGCCTAGTATCTAAATATCTGATCTCTCTATATACAATTGATATTTATATACTATATAGACAGTGGGAGACAGACAAGGGAAGGGAAAAGGAAAACTCAGAGGTATATCTACTATCTTTAATCTATCTCTAGTCTATCTGTCTGTCCCTAAGGAATAAGGATTGGGTGGTAGGGAAGGGAATAAGGGAGATAGATAGATAGACATATAACGAAAATGACATGCACACCCCTAGGGTTCATGTAATTCTCTTTTTACCCTAGGACAATTTGCCAGTCACGAAAAAGTCGGCATACGGTTTCCTTGGTACTATGGAGCTAGGTGTACACTCTAGCAATGAATGGACAAGGTGTGCACTAGCAGTTCCCATTCACTTTAATGAGACTCATGCCATGCTAACTTCAAGTGCATGTGTTATCTGATAAAAAGGTCATACCCTGAACTGAGGCAAATTACATCAGGATAAATTATCATGGGGTATCATTGGCTAGGATAGTCTGCCTTCTGTGACTAAGCCCCTAGCCATGTTGATGTTAAAAATCACTGATACTGACTGTGTTGGATTAGGATTTTCCCTTCCCTCACACTGTAGTAAATCTGCCAAAGGCCATGTTGAATATGTATTGGACTTCCATTCAAAGCTAGGGAATGCCTGAAGAATTAAAGCTTGTTGCTTGGGGATTTTTAGGCTTTGTGTAGACTTTTGAAAGTGTGGAGCCCAGACATAATCTTGTTTTTAATCAAGCTCTTAAAAAGTAAATGAATAATAAATGCAATCATTGAATTTACTGTCTGTATGCTAAGTCCTAATATGTGGAGCAAAGTCAAGCAAAATGACTGCTGTGAGGGGATTAATTTGAAGCAGAGTAAAGGTGGGAATGGAGGAAGTAAGTAGCCACTGTTTGTACCTCTGGACCATCAGATTTGCATGCTAATCAGCTACTAAAAGACGTTAGGAATAGGGCCGAAATTTCATTTTCAACCAGAAACCAGTTTTTGATGGAATCCCATCATTTTGTTCAATCCAGCAAAATGGGAACTGGAACACATTCCAATTCCTGTTTCGTCAGATCAGTCAGAATGATTTTGCCACCTAGTGCATGCGCACAAAAGGTCAGTGGCCGCACTGTGCATTTGCAAAATGGTGGTGGTGTGTACGGAGTTGTAATTTTGTGCATGCACAGTAGAGTTGCCATTTGTTTATGTATAGTATGGCTGCCATACGGCTGCCACCATTTTTGAGCAAGCACATTAAGTGGCAAAACCTTTCAATCAAATTTCCAGTCATTGTTCTAAAATAATTCCATCAAAACAGAAGGGCTGTTTTGCTCCAACCCTAATTTTGAAATCATGCAAAACCTTAAGGGTGGTATCCAAAGTTTCTTGATAGGCAGTGGTAGAAGGAGTACTCGGAGGTGGAGGTGGTCAGAGACAGGCCACAGCTTTGTTGAACACCAGGAAGCACCTCGTACCCAGGCAAACACAAACATCTGATCCAAGCCAATATAACAGATGATGCCTTAAAACCTTCAATAACCTCTGAGGAGGGCAGCACACAATCTCACCACGTTAGCAAACTGTGAAAGCATTACATAGAATCCCCTGCTTAACAGTTAGGGATACATTGTAGGCAGTTGTGCTCCACCCTGTAGCACCACACATTGTAGGCTATATCTCTACTAATCCTGGCTGTTCAAGGGCCCTGAAATATTGCTAACAAGCCTCCCAAATTAACCAAAAGTACGCAGGCTGTACTAATGCTCTGGTTGACTGGCAAGTGCCTGATATTTTTATCTCGGGCTCTTCCGGGACAGGTCGGTGGAAGCGCTGTTGCTCTTAAGCATGCAGAAAACAAAATGGGAGCCACCACATGGTGCAGCGGGCTTCAGTGTCTTCTGCAGTGCTTTGCAACACTGCAAACACCGACAATCCAACCATACTTCAGAGCAGCTGTAAACATCGGCAAAGACTTCCTAGCCCTTCCACTTCCCAGGGGTCACCAAAGCTCCCCCTATCATTGGTAAGGGTGAGGACTTGTGAATGAATGGTTCCTGTGACAATCAGAAGTGGTATCCAAAGCCCTAGGACAATTTGCCAGTCACAAAAAAGTCGGCATACGGTTTCCTTGGTACTATGGAGCTTGTGAATGAACATTGCTGGAGATACCAGAAAGAAGAACACCACTGTGTGGCTTTGCCTGATAGATCAAGTTGAATGACGTTCTGGCTGTCATTGCTTTTCCAGGATAGGTTAGAGATGGAGTTCATATCTTTTTTATGGCACGCTGGCTGATGTTAACAACTACATTTTGGATGAGATTAAATTGGCTTCTTTCTGTAGGTTATTGTTTTTACGGAGCTGGTCAGTTGGGGCAGCAATGATTAAGCCTTAACTGTCACTGTGAGTGTAAAGTGATGGGCAGCAGTCCTGGGGGTGCCCATGGATGCCCCCATCACCCCTCGGTTTACCAGTCTATTTCAAGGGCACCCTGGAGTGGGCTGGGGCAGCTCCAGGGCAACCTAGCCCAGATCCTAGAGCATGCTGCACGGAGCAGACTGGCCAAACTTAGGGCAGAGGCCAAATGCAGCACTGCTACCCATCGGTTGTGGGAAACCACTGTGTACTTCCATGCCCATCCATCCACTGCGAGCTGCAGGCACCAGCCTAGAGCGTCACGTGAGTGCCTGCAGGTCTGTGGTGCAAGGGGGTGCTTCAGAGACAGCCTGTAGGCTGGAAACATCACCAGTCCATCTGATGTGGCTCCAGGCACTAAACTGGTGACTGGAGACCATGGGGGTGGGACCCTGGAGCTGCTCTGGGCTCCGGTAGGCTCCTTGGTCATCTGAAAACACCTTATGTGTTTAATTTCTTGTAGCGATAGTACCCACTCTACCATTTAGCACAGACACATGTTCCACTGACGTGAACATGATGCATGCCCGTGAAAAGTGATGGGTATGCAACAGCACACTCTGCTCAGAAGATCACACTGTAAGTGTAGTTTTAATTTATATTTCTAAAGTGGAATGTTTCATGCAGAGCTTGTCTTTGTCCAGTTGTTACACTGATTTGATTATATTATTGTAGAGAGTGAAATAGTGAAATGCCTACTATCCCTTGTGAGGACACAGTTATGTTAATGCAAAAGCGTTATTAGCATATTAGTGCAAAATTTTAACCAAATCACAGAATACACCTTTTACTGCATTCTATACCAATATATACTTACATGGATGCAAAATCTCAGTGTAGACTTGCCCTTGCTTGGTTTGGATAAAGCAGTAGTTTAAATTTTGCACACTATCAGATAATTCCGACACATTTTTTTTTCTGTTGAGCAACATAAGAAAGAATATGCATTTCAAAAAGAGAATTGATGCATTTCATTTCTTGTCACTAGATGAGAGTGAATAATTTACAAGAAAGAATTTATCCAGCAACTAGGATTGTTTGTCTTCTCATGTTATCTCTGTGCCAGAAAGTGTGATTAAATCCAGCTATGCTACTGGCCTTGAAAGGGGAGTGAAAAAGATCTTGGAAGATAGGTCCATTAATGGCTATTAGCCAAGTGGGTTGGGGGATGTAACGTCCGATTGTTGTGAGCTGGGAGCGTATGTCAAGGATTGGACTTGGAGCACTCCATTATGACCTGATGGGTACTAAATAACTAAGAGTGGCCATTGTCAAATACAGAATGCTGGGCTCGGAGGACCATTGTCCTGACCCACCATGGAATTTCTAATGTTCTTAAACCTGATTCCAATTTCCCTTTATATAAAATAAAATAAAATTTAAAAAAATCCTAATATATTCTAAATTAAATAAAAAAAAATCCTAATAAGTTCATTTCTAATATTGTAACCTTCCTGCGTGGATTGCTGGGCTTATTTAATTATCTGCATTCAAAATTGGAACTGTGATTATTAGATGTGGGATTGGACAGGTAAGCCAACTAGCAGAACTTTCTAATCAGAGGTTTGTGTGAGTTCTCCTGGTGCAAGTGCTCTCTTTCTCTAGTATATTTTAGGGCTGAAATGAGAATACGATCACATTCTCGCAAGAACAGGCAAGATTCTCTCAGCACCCAGTGAGATCTCTTGCATTCTTGACAGGGTTTCCAAGAAACTCGCAAAATTCTCAAAAACCTCAAAAAAAACGTTCTGTGCATGTGCAAAATGATGAATGAGGCCATTCGGTGCATGCGTGCCCCTCCCCCGCAGCCATTTTGTGCATGCACAGAATGTATCTGAGGTTTCTCAAAAATCGTGTGAGATTTCCCCAAATGCTCTGAGCATGTGCAAAATGGCCGCTGCGGCCATTCAGCACATGTGCACCCCTCTGGCAATCATTTTGCATTTGTGTAAACCATTTTTGGGACCGTTCAAGAATCTTGGTGAGAATGGCATCAAGAATGCCAATTCTCACGAGATTCTCGATCTGCAGAATCTCAGGAAATACCCACTTCTCACCCAGATTCTTCAGGGGCACAAGAACTTGTTTTGGCCCTAGTATATGCTTTAAAAGAGCTGCCTCTCGAACACAAATCCAAACTATATGTACACAATGCATAAATTAGGGTTTATCTCCCCTGCCCTAATGATTGGTGGTTTGATTTATTTTTGTATCCCGGGCCCTGTTTTAATATTTTAAGATTGAATATTTATATTTATATGTTTTAAACTGTTTTATGGATTTTATTGTTGGAAGCTGCCCCGAGCTGTGTTCAGGAGGGGCGGGGTATAAATAAAATACATAAATAAAATAAATAAATAAATTAGGAGTTACCCCTCAGGAAACGGACCTTAGAGTCTATGGGCACAATTCTGTGCCCTTTGTGCGACACCTGCATGCTCAACACTCGTGTGCAACAAGTACCCGTTCTGACCCAAATCCCCACACCCCCGGGGGTTGTCAGGCATGGTGCATGGAGCAGGCAGGGTGCAGAGGGTCGGCTTGGGTTGGACTGCGCACTTGACGCACGCGGCTCTCCTGTGTGCACGCATGCCGTGCATGTATTGCGCATGCAGCGTGTGGCATGCATTGCATGTAGGACATAGGATTGTGCCCATTGTGGACAATACATTAAAATCAGCTCAGTATGTGGTGGCATTCAAAAAAGCAAACGGAATGTTAAGAATGATTTGTAAAGGGATAGCGAATAAAACTGAAAATAGCATGATGCCTCTCTATAAATCTATGGTGTGACCACACCTTGACTATTGTGTGCAGTTCTGGTCACCCTATCTTAAAAAGATATAATAGAAATAGAAAAGGCACCAAGAAGGGCAACAAAAACTGATCAAGGGTATGGTACAGCTCCCTATGAAGAGAGACTAGATAGATTAGGGCTCTTTAGGTTGGAGAAGAGATAGCAGCAAAGGGATTTAATAGAAGTTTATAAAATCACGAGTTGTATAGAATTAGTAAATGGGAAGTGGTGGTTTATCCTCTCAAATAGTACTAGAACTAGGGGACACCCCCATGAAACTAATAAGCAAGCAGGTTTAAAACAAAATAAAGATTTTTTTTTCACTCAATCAACACTCAATTAAGTTGCGGAATTCGTTGTCAGATGTTTTCAACGCATAAATGTAGCATAAGAACTATCAGTACAAATCCAAATTATTGTTGAGATATGTTTTTCACTGTGAACACACCTCTCCCAATTGCTAACCACCAGTATTTTCTCATGGGTATTGGTAAAATCTCCATGCTTTGAAATACTAAAAAAGCAGTCTCTAGACATCAATATTGTATGCAAATGAAAAGAAAAAAGACGAGAAAGAAAACATCACGGCGACTAATGATAATCCTAGCTTTGTAATTGTAAATAGTCACGTTGCACACGGTGGCTGAGATCTATCAACACAGCATGCAGCTAAGTCTAAATACAGGTAGTATTTTCGATTAGAGTAGAGTGTATTTGCATTTTGTGAAGGTTATAGGAATGCCAGCCCTAACAATTGAGCCTGCTATTTACAGCATCCCACAGGAAATTATTATGCAGGAACTGTAGAAATCTATTCCCACCCAGGTGAACAAATAACCTCACCATGACCTAGAAAGACCACCCTTTCAGTCAGACAGAGGCATATTATTTCCTTTTTAAAGTCAATCTTGGGTTTCCCCAGCGTAGAAAATGATTACGTTGCTTTTTATAGCAGCATTCTGTTATAGGTGATGGTTTTAGGATATAAACTACTCATTGGGGAACTGACCCAACAAACTCATTTCAGTCTAGACTTGCCTAACACAGTCTCCAAGGAGAAAAGATAACATTTAATCTACTTAGCCACCTGACCTTGTCCTACACCTTTTTATCATATACTACAATATGTGGGGTTGGTTGGCAAGTTCAAGTGTGCCGATTCAGGCGTGGCCAGAAATTCTGGGTTTGAGGAATCTTTATGGTAAATCAGAGATTAATTGGCTTGGTGCACTGGACAACTGTAGGCATTGCTTTCCTTTAATAACCGTGTTTATCATCTCAATGTCAAATTCACTTCTAGCAATTTAGTCGGTCACATAAATGTGTGATGCATTGGACCGGCTGCTTTTGACATCAGATAAATTTTGAGGTTTACAGAGATTTTATTGGCCTCCACTGTGCTTTGCAATATAAAGAGACCAGGCACAAGAAACTTAAAAATGAGAAACAGGGTAGATATGTAGAATAAACTAAGAAAATTACAACCTCTCTTGACTTAAACTCCTAAGACGATAGGAACTTACTTGGAGAGTGTCTCACCCCTCCTAAATTACACATTTCCTCTACCCATAACATACCACATGCTAGAAATTCTATGTGCATTGTAGTTGTATGCTAGAATATGCATTGCTGTAGGGGAGAAGTCTTTGAAATACAATCATCACCTTGGTCAGGGAAAATTGCATTGCAGGGATGATAGTGTAAGAAATCAGTGTCAATGATTGCTGCTGCAGAGAGGCTAATACTGTAGTGAGTGGGAGACAGATACTATTAATTCATCTATTAATTAAATAAATAAATATAAACAAAAGTAGCAAAACAGTGAGAACAGGAAGGGCCTTGTTCCTGCTCAATGAGGTTCAGAGACTGTTCTAACAAAGGGGATTCTTCTTCTGGTGTTTTCATACATGACGGTGCCTAGTGCCACCATGCACTAATCCTGCCCGGGGTGAGTGCCCTCATCCCAGGCAGGATTTGTCCTTGCTGCTGAACAAACATGACAGCAGCCGGGTTGGGGAAGGGACAGGGAGAGGGAGGAGCAATGTGTGGATTGGATCTGCACAACCCCACCCTCCGCGCTGCTGAGCATTTTATTGGCTTTCTAGATGGCAACTACAAGTCTCTCACTGGGTGTTAATGAACTTGACGCTGGCCCAGTTCACCTGCTACAGCCCACCTGGACCAGTGCTTCACTTGTGCTTCTGTTTCTGGACTGACAGATGTGGACCCGGTACAGGCCCCAGCGGGGTAGGTGGCTGGCCTGTAAGCATGGGCCTGGAGGGAAATGGGCCCACAGTTCAAACCCAAGGGTCTCCCAGGTGGGCTATAGCGGGCCAGTCAAGTTGGTGTGTCTGTTTTTGCACCAACCTGGCCTGGCATTGGGGGTTGTGATGGCAACCACCCATGGCTGCCTGTTGTTGGCAGTCATGACTGCCTATCATGGCAGGGAGCAGGGCACTGGCCATAGCATGGTGGTGGGGCCAGGCAGTGGCATGTTTCTCCTTGCTCCCCTCCCTGCCTGGGCCAGGCTGGAGAAACGTTCTGGTCACTGAGTTTTCCCAGCTGGGGGTGGGGGAGGGCATGCAGCCAGCTTGCCGGCTGTGAATGTTGTAATAGGGTGGCTCCTCTGAACTGGTGTATGGCTAGGCATCAAGCTTGGAGCATGACCAGTTGAGACTCTAAAGCCCACTGGAGTCTAAGTCCTGGGGCATGCTCAGTAGAGCCCTAGAAAGCCTTCTGAGCTCTAAGTCTGTAGACATGCTCAGTAGGGCCAGTGGGAACTGAGCAATCTCAAGGCCTATAAAAGGCTTGAGCTCAGTTTGCTGGGTGTGGCCGTAGGCGAAGGAGCTTACTTCTGTAGCTCCCTCCTCGTCATTGCTGGAGCTTCTCCAGTGAGACCCCCCTGAACCCTCATCTGCTGAACCTGTTGGCAGAACTGGAGACGGACCAATTCAGGTGGGAACTGCCTAATATGGGTCACCCAGAGTAACTAACAACTCTGAGGGTCTCAGACCTTCTGAGACTGAACCCCACTAAAGAGACTGGTTTGAGGACCCTACAGGGCATAAGCCCCCTTTGACTATGCTATTGGTGGTGTAGGCCTTGGCTGTAAGGGAAGGTTGGAGGCCAAGAGTGGGACCCCTACAGGGGAACCCCACGTAGTATACCCCCTCCTTAGGGTGGATACAGCCCGGCTGAGGGCTGACTAGGCATGGCAGTGGGATGTTGTTAGTTTCCCCAAAAGATACACAGCGCCCTATGCAGCAGCCCTGGAAGATCCCCTTGCTACACATGTTTTCACCCAGTGTTTTGTGAATTAGAGGGCTGAAGCTCTGTGAATACTGCATTCTTAGCAAATGAAACTTCGATATCTGAGAAATTCTGAAACCCTGCTCAGGTGTACACACAATTTCTAGGTGCACCTATACACTGGCCTGCTTGGTATCTCTGTGTTTGTGCATTAGATTGCCATCTGTTTCAAGTCAAGGTTCAAGATGCACCTGCTTGCACATTACCCTGGGTAGTCAGTTGGTCTCTCTCTCTCTCTTTTGATGGTGGAGATTATTGTTTATTGATTTTGTTTCTTTAGAAATGGATGTAGCTGAGATGGCCATGTGAAAGTCAGTTTATGTGCATGTGTGAGTGACAGATTGATTGAACACCGCAGTGTGTAAATTTGGTGTTGCTGCTCAGGGAACTAGGCCTTTATTTTCTCTGAAGATGAAGTCCTTTCAAGAGACATTCTCAAACATAAATTCCTCCTCCTCTTCCACCTGGTCTCGTAAACCCTGATGTTGAGGGTGGGGAGGGGAAAGAAAGCAGCAAAGGTAATATGCAGGCCTGTAAGTGTTTCTCTTCTCAGTCATGTTAGATGAAGTTACTATTAGAGAGAAAGAACCACATCCAGTCCTGGCTGGCCTCACTCATTACTTTGCTGGCCTCATGACTACTAGTTCCTTTATTGGCCTCTTAAAGGGCCAGAGCTTTTACAGTTTCTGTGCCTAATGTAGCCTTGGTGCTGTCCCTGATGGCTCCAGAGGACATGAGGGGCCAGTAGGGTATGTTTGAACAGATATGGGGTGTTACCAGATGCAATGACAGCTACTAGGGGTGGAACTCTGGGAGAAATTTGTTTCATTTTTTCTGTTTCAGTTCTCCTTGATTTTCAGACCTTCTTTCGGTTTCTTGCATTTAATTTTTTT